>JADWQK010002063.1:6000000-6502733 GCA_017933935.1 Sesamia nonagrioides
GTGTGTGTGTATGTGTGTGTATTTGTGTACTGATCGATGTTTCTATCACTTTAAGATCCTTTCTGTTTCGTCGTATGACTTATCTTGGAGGTATGATTGTATAGCCTTTTTGCATTTGTAGTACGGTAGATCATAGATTTGACACTCTTCATTTATTTTATTGTATAGATATGGACCAAGAAAATAAAAAAATCTCTTTACAAAAGCCGAGTCTACACGTGGCACGGTACATATCCCATCCTTACGACGTTTACTACGTTTTTTATTTTTTATTGTAGGGTATGGGGTGTTGCGGTGTTGCAGGATTACTGTCTGAAGTATGAAGTGTTGCCGAATATTTAACACTTTCCAGTCTTTGTAAAGTTGATCAGTTGGGAAAAGAATGGGGCGAAAAGTGGCTACTTTTAATATGGCCCTGTGTGCTACTTCAAGCGGCTTGAGGGTTGTTTTTGCTGCGCCACCCCAACAAGAAATGCAATAGGCTATGATGGATTGACAAAGTGCAAAATAGACATTACGTATTAAAACAGGGTTAGCAATATGCCGGAGAGTTTTGACATATACCCTTACATCATACATACATACACTCCACCTCACACAGATATCAAGCCCAGTGCTTATTCGTATCGATTAAAACTTTTTGTGTGCTTTCAAAATTACTTTTTGTTTATTTTCTTTCACATAATTGTACAGCAAATGAAACCTGGGGGAGCGAAACCACCACTTACAAGTAAATCTTTGGTTAAAAGGAGATTCAGAAAAATTAAGTTTGATTTACATGACTTGTTGAAATAAACATGTTATATATTTTTTTTACAGAACGTTGATATTGAGTCATACAACAGTATCACAATTAATTAGTTTCTATCAATTAAAAAACTTTCGTTCGTCAACTTTTAAGAGGATTATTTCAAGTCGTTTGATGGAATTTTGTAATGGCGTTGTTCTTGTAATATAATAACAAACCTCCCATTTAAAACTAATGAACATAAGGGTCTGTTTTTCCACGAAATATATTAGCAGAAAATTACTAACGAATCTCAACATATTAAAACTTCTTAGAAACGAGAAAGTAAGAATAATTAACATAAAATATGATTGAATACTTAATCTACGTTTTCTGTACCTGAGCCTGTCCTTAAATGTGTTGAAATAATTTATTCCCTGTTTTGTATTGGCGAAAGAAATACATATTTAGGAAGCATTTCACACTCCCACAAACATACATTCACACATGCTCGCACCCCCCCCCACACACACACATGAACACTCATAGCGTAGGAAATTGAAATTTTTGGCATCATCACGACCAATTATTCATATTGAATGACCCAGTCCACTTGTATTAATAATTAGTTAAAGCAACGAATCACTGTCTCTCAAGATACAGGCTACGGCCTAGTTTGAGAGGCAGAGTTTCTTCTTTTGGTGTACAGATCAGTTATATGTATATATAAACCATTATAACTATGTGAAATCTAATCCTTTCTTGATGAAATAAATATTATTATCTCTTTATTTTTCTATGTCTACATATCGCTTTACATTTTTAAATATTTATATAAAAAACATACAACATTTAAAAATATTAAAAAATAGTGTTCCACCGACGACGGGAGAAGGGTCCAAGCTAGCGGTGGTTAGGGCTCCAGAGACAGGAACCTCCTTACTATGCGGGCCGTATCGAGGAGTACTGCCTTTTGAATCAGGCCCTTGATCCAACTGCTTAACGAGAGCCTCAATACATATTGGTCGAGGCTCTCGGCTATCAAACCATTGGCCGATACGACAATCGGTACAATGACAGCCGAGTTCACATTCCACATGTCAATGTGTCACATGTTTATTATTATTATTATTTTAAATACCTGGGGCACGTTTAGTTTATATAGCAGCTATTCATATAGTTTCATCTTTGTCTGGCTCAGGAACTATGAAGGTTCCCTTCTGAACATGAAGCAAACTACAAACCGCGCTTTATTTGCAAAACGAACTATCAATATATATCTTCTTTTCTTTCTTTTTCAATGTGAGATCAATGGCCTCTGTGGAATAGATACCACAATTTTGCCAATAAGACGTGTAACAAATTATAGAAATTCTTAGAAAATTTCATTTTACAATAATGGCGGATATCGCCAACAGCCCCGGATCTAGGGGGGGGGGGGCTAGTCGGGGCCTATGCCCCAGGCGGTCAATTTAGGGGGCGGTCAAATTCAGACTTACTGACCAATGGACAACTTGTCATTTATTTACTTTGACCACGGAATAAATAATAGCACAAGTACAGCAATTTCATGGCTATCATCTTGACCGATACCCTGAGCGCGGAGTGAGATATGTTGCACGACTACACGAACATTTATTATTCACGAGGCGCGTAAGCAAAGTTCAAAATACGCGCCCGGCTCCCGCTAGCCTGCAGGAATCGTAGATCGGGGCAGCACGCGTCTGGTTACCGTGAGTGCGTAAGAGATAAATCTATATTCGAAAACTTCCTCGCCCTATTAAATAATTTGCCAGAAAAACTATTTTGGCGAATATTCTCCGCGAAATTAATAGAGTGAATATAGAAATTCAGAAAGAAGATATTATCCTTGCGGCTTGCCCGTTTCGTCGCACTAATGGATGGTCTGCTCAACACTTTGCAAAAAATGAGACAAAATCCAAAGGAATAATGGATAAAAGAAGCTGGCGAAGTAGCTGAAAAATGTGGTGTTGACCCTATTTTGCAAAAAATGAGACAAAATCCAATGGAATATTGGATAGAAGAAGCTGGCGAAGTAGCTGAAAAATGTGGTGTTGACCCTATTCTGCAAAACAAACGAATTCAGAAACGTAAAAAAAAAAATCGACGAGATGTGTGAAGACGAATTGCCGACACTCCAACCTGTTCAACTTTTTTCTAAAGAAATAATGATGGTATTTGATCGAATCATATCCGAAATTAAAAAGAGATTTCATTGTGCCACCATGCTGAATTTGAATTTTGCTTTTCTTAATGGTACTAACATTTTCAAAATGTAAAATGGAGAACTGTAAAAGTATGGAGCAGATTTGGTTCGAAAATACGAGCGAGATTTAATTGCCGTTGAATTCTGCCAGGAACTTCATGTTTTTAAAGAGCAAGCTCCGGTTTTATTTGGTGATATAGAAAAGGCTAACAGTTTTTATCTCTTGCAACAGATCTATGCGCATGATTTGCAGGATGCTTTTTCTAAAACCTATTTGTATTGCTCTGCGAATTTACTCTACGCTTCCTACTACGGACGCTCAGCGCGCTCGCAAGCTGCGAGCGCAGTTTTAGCAAACTTAAACTCATTAAAAATTAGGTGCGATCTTCTATGAGCCAGGAACGCTTATCGAGTCTTGCAATCTTAGCGATAGAAAATCGTATTGCACACGACTTAAATTATGGCTTTTATGGATTTATTTGCAGAACAAAAAGCTCGAAGAGTAAAATTGTAATTTCAATTCACAAATTTAATAATATATTTTATTTTTATTATGCATATTTATTTTTATTTTAAACCATATATAATATTTAACAGGGTAGCTGTTAAATATATATCCTACATATTGACAGCTGAAATTATATGGATGGTAAAGGTGAAAACAATCATAAGTAGGTAGGCAGGGCGGCTTTTTTCAGTTTTTGCCCCGCCTATAAAAAATTGAAGATCCGGGGCTGATCGCCAATGACAGTTGAAAAAGATGGCCGCGTGAACCGTCAAGATGTAGCCACTATGCTGCGATATTTAAATGTTCTTTGTGAATTATTTACTGATACACTTTTTACTACATAAATCACGCGCTTTTATTTAGTAAACGATACTATAAATAATTTTAAAAGTTCAATGAAAAATGCGCGTGACACTCATCTTAGCTGTAGATATCAACAATCTGAATGATTTTGAATGAATTTTCGAACGTTTTTCACACGTTATGTACGTTTTTTTAAAAAAATATTATGAAGTAATCAATAAATCAATTACTTCATATTATTTGAAAAACGTATCTGCTCAACAACTTAAACACGCTATGAAGATTACGGAATTGTCAACATGAAAGGTATAAATAAGGTCAAAGACACAATGTGTAAGATCTTTTACCTTTTTTCGGGTTCCGTAGCCAAATGGCAAAAAACGGAACCCTTATAGATTCGTCATGTCTCTCTGTCCGTCTGTTCGTCCGTATGTCACAGCCATTTTTTTCCGAAACTATAAGAGCTATACTGTTGAAACTTGGTAAGTAGATGTATTCTGTAAACCGCATTAAGAGTTTGATGCAAAAATAAAAAAATAATAATAAATATTGCGGGCTCCCCATACTTAGATTTGAAATTCAATTTTTTTTTCATCAAACACATTCGTGTGGGGTGGGGTATCTATGGATAGGTCTTCAAAAATGATATAGAAGTTTCTAAAATATTTTTTTTTCTAAACGGAATTGTTTGCGTGACAGACGCTTCCAAAGTGGAAAAAATTTAGTCCCCCACCTCTAACTTCTAAAATAAGAAAATGAACAATCTAAAAAAAACATATGATTACTATAAAAACTACCAACGAAAATTGTTTTGAACGAGATCTAATAAGTAGTTTTTTTAATACCTCGTAAATCGTAAACCGCTTATTACCGCGTAATTTTTCATACAAATAAAATCCTTTAATTTCATAAATCAATGGTACGGAACAATTTGTACGTAAGTTCGACACGCACTTGGCCGGTTTTTTTAAAAAAAACCTTGCCCCACAGTAGAATTTTTCCTGTATCGTGGGTGTGTTACAAACATAGAACTCACATACACAAACATCCAGACCCGGAACAACTACTTGTAGGTCATACAAATATTAGTTCCGTGCGGAAATCGTACCTGCTACACGCAGCGCAGCAGTCAATATTCTTTCTTTCTTTCTTCTTCTTTTCTTTAGAGTGAATACTACTTCAACTCTTCAATGGCCTCTGTGGTTAGATACCACAATTTTGCCAATAACATGTGTAACGAATTATAGAAATTCGTTAAAAAATTATTTCACAATAATGGCGATAGCGCCAATGACAGTTGAAAAAACGGCCGCGTGAGCCGACTAAGAGGAGATTTGATGCTAAGCCATTATGTGGCCACTATGCTGCGATATTTCAATGTTCTTTAGGCATTATTTACGGAATGCACTATTTACTACATAAATCAAGCGCTTTTATTTAGTAAACGACACTATAAATCATTTTAAAAGTCCAATGAAAAATGCGCGTGATACTCATCTTAGCTTCCCGTCAAAAAACCGCAGTCAATATTGTATAATTACCACTGTAATCGTGCAGTCAGATGGCACATAATGTCAAATGATTTTTCCTGAGAATGACAGTAAAAAAAATAATTTACCTGAACATTATAAAGTGAGCTATTATTAGCTCACTTAATAAAAAAAGAAGTTTTTTTATTTAATTTTTTTATAATTATAAATTAGTACTTGACCGTTTTCCCGCCTGTTTGTTAGCAGTGATACAATCGTTGATGGCAAAGCGCGTTAGTTCTTTAGGAGCATATTCTATATAAAAAAAAGTTTTTCTGGAGGTTAATCTGTTTCGGATAACTGTGGGTTCACTGTGGGTATCGCCCTGAGGACACGGTGAAGCATACGGTAGAGGTCTGCCTGGCTTGGGCATAGCAACGCCGTGTCCTCGTGGCGGCGATTGGCGGCGATCTTTCGCGTCCGGCTCTGGATCAGGCCATGGCATGATGCATGGCAGGCCGTCACCTCCTTCAGCGAAGAAGTGATGCTGGCAAAGGAGGAGGCGTAGCGCGTAACAGAGTGGCAATGTCAGCGCTCTCACGGCTCTAGCTGCTGCAGGAGACGGCATCGAACTCCCGGCCACCTGGTAAGGACCACACCCGGGTCGATGCTGCACTGTTTCATGCGTGCCTCGAAGAGATGTCAGAACGTCATGACGGGGTTCACGAAAACCGACGCCTTGGTTAGGATGGCGGGTTGGTAAAAATTGTAGTATACTTGGACCCTGACCCTGACCTTGTTCCTGACCCTGACCCTGATACTGACCTTGATCCCGACCCTGACCCCTGACTCTTAACCTGACCCTGACACTGACTTGCATTCGCATTCGCATTTGCATTCGTGACATATACATAGACTTGGACATTTACTGAACGGAACGGACGGCGCCGAATGTTCGGCTAAATACGCTCGCAGTGTATTTCAAATACTCTATGACACATCAGCTGCAATTACGCCGCGTTCGACGTAGGGCCTAACCTTCTTTCGGGCGGAGCGATGCGTTGCGCGACCGAAAGTTCGGCGGGCGTAAATGAACGTTCGGCGTGTGTTGTACATCGCGCGCGTGGCGGTACCGAAGAGCGATAACGTCTTCTAAGCCCTCTATAATAGCTAATATTCTAATTAAATCCATTTTTCTGGGCAATTCAGGTACGTCACAAAAACCGAATACCATAAAGTGTCGACACAGACAGACTGACGATGACGCCACGTAACTAACGCTGAACAAGACGCCGCGTTTTGACCGTTTGGTTTGTCATAACAACTGAATATTGCGACTGGCACTTCAGCCGCTGAGCTTTCGGCGCCGTAAGTTCCGTAGATGTGTCACTACACTAAGTGATAATAAGATCTTGAAAGAGAGCTCAATCACTGACACTAGTAACCAGTGTGCGAAACAAAATGATTATGTAAGAATCGTTTCGAAGACATTGATAATAATCGTTTCAAATAATCGAATCAAGATCTCGATTCTCGCAGATTTCGAGAGGTTACACTATAATATTGTCGTTAGATTAAAAAAGCTCTAAAGCACACACCACAACATATACATATAATTAATAATTAATAATAATAATAATTTATTAACTCAAAACAAGGGATTGCTGGACACGTTAAAAATAGAATTATACAAAACAAGCACTGTTAAGGAAAACGTGTGGGTGAGCACTGCTCTCCTAGCTAGGTTATGAAAACCTGTGTTAAGGAGAAGCAGTCCGGTCCCCTAAGTTACAATGGCGTTAAGTTACATAGTGATTATGATGTTACTATTACAATTTCGAAAAATTAAATAATCAAAGTTTAGGTAATGTTTTGTTATCATAAAGAAAAAGATAAAATAAAATAATTAATCATTTTGAGATAATTACATATGCGTGTGATTGTGTACATGAGTGGGTGCGTGTGTGTGTATGTGGGTGTGTGTGTATGGGTGTGTGTGTGTGGGGGGATGTGCGTGTGTGTGGGTGTGTGTGTGTGTTTGTATGGGTGTGTGTGTGTGTGTGTGTGTGTGTGTATGTGTGTGTGTTTGTGTACTGATCGATGTTTCTATCACTTTAAGATCCTTTCTGTTTCGTCGTATGACTTATCTTGGAGGTATGATTGTATAGCCTTTTTGCATTTGTAGTACGGTAGATCATAGATTTGACACTCTTCATTTATTTTATTGTATAGATATGGACCAAGAAAATAAAAAAATCTCTTTACAAAAGCCGAGTCTACACGTGGCACGGTACATATCCCATCCTTACGACGTTTACTACGTTTTTTATTTTTTATTGTAGGGTATGGGGTGTTGCGGTGTTGCAGGATTACTGTCTGAAGTATGAAGTGTTGCCGAATATTTAACACTTTCCAGTCTTTGTAAAGTTGATCAGTTGGGAAAAGAATGGGGCGAAAAGTGGCTACTTTTAATATGGCCCTGTGTGCTACTTCAAGCGGCTTGAGGGTTGTTTTTGCTGCGCCACCCCAACAAGAAATGCAATAGGCTATGATGGATTGACAAAGTGCAAAATAGACATTACGTATTAAAACAGGGTTAGCAATATGCCGGAGAGTTTTGACATATACCCTTACATCATACATACATACACTCCACCTCACACAGATATCAAGCCCAGTGCTTATTCGTATCGATTAAAACTTTTTGTGTGCTTTCAAAATTACTTTTTGTTTATTTTCTTTCACATAATTGTACAGCAAATGAAACCTGGGGGAGCGAAACCACCACTTACAAGTAAATCTTTGGTTAAAAGGAGATTCAGAAAAATTAAGTTTGATTTACATGACTTGTTGAAATAAACATGTTATATATTTTTTTTACAGAACGTTGATATTGAGTCATACAACAGTATCACAATTAATTAGTTTCTATCAATTAAAAAACTTTCGTTCGTCAACTTTTAAGAGGATTATTTCAAGTCGTTTGATGGAATTTTGTAATGGCGTTGTTCTTGTAATATAATAACAAACCTCCCATTTAAAACTAATGAACATAAGGGTCTGTTTTTCCACGAAATATATTAGCAGAAAATTACTAACGAATCTCAACATATTAAAACTTCTTAGAAACGAGAAAGTAAGAATAATTAACATAAAATATGATTGAATACTTAATCTACGTTTTCTGTACCTGAGCCTGTCCTTAAATGTGTTGAAATAATTTATTCCCTGTTTTGTATTGGCGAAAGAAATACATATTTAGGAAGCATTTCACACTCCCACAAACATACATTCACACATGCTCGCACCCCCCCCCCCCACACACACACATGAACACTCATAGCGTAGGAAATTGAAATTTTTGGCATCATCACGACCAATTATTCATATTGAATGACCCAGTCCACTTGTATTAATAATTAGTTAAAGCAACGAATCACTGTCTCTCAAGATACAGGCTACGGCCTAGTTTGAGAGGCAGAGTTTCTTCTTTTGGTGTACAGATCAGTTATATGTATATATAAACCATTATAACTATGTGAAATCTAATCCTTTCTTGATGAAATAAATATTATTATCTCTTTATTTTTCTATGTCTACATATCGCTTTACATTTTTAAATATTTATATAAAAAACATACAACATTTAAAAATATTAAAAAATAGTGTTCCACCGACGACGGGAGAAGGGTCCAAGCTAGCGGTGGTTAGGGCTCCAGAGACAGGAACCTCCTTACTATGCGGGCCGTATCGAGGAGTACTGCCTTTTGAATCAGGCCCTTGATCCAACTGCTTAACGAGAGCCTCAATACATATTGGTCGAGGCTCTCGGCTATCAAACCATTGGCCGATACGACAATCGGTACAATGACAGCCGAGTTCACATTCCACATGTCAATGTGTCACATGTTTATTATTATTATTATTTTAAATACCTGGGGCACGTTTAGTTTATATAGCAGCTATTCATATAGTTTCATCTTTGTCTGGCTCAGGAACTATGAAGGTTCCCTTCTGAACATGAAGCAAACTACAAACCGCGCTTTATTTGCAAAACGAACTATCAATATATATCTTCTTTTCTTTCTTTTTCAATGTGAGATCAATGGCCTCTGTGGAATAGATACCACAATTTTGCCAATAAGACGTGTAACAAATTATAGAAATTCTTAGAAAATTTCATTTTACAATAATGGCGGATATCGCCAACAGCCCCGGATCTAGGGGGGGGGGGGCTAGTCGGGGCCTATGCCCCAGGCGGTCAATTTAGGGGGCGGTCAAATTCAGACTTACTGACCAATGGACAACTTGTCATTTATTTACTTTGACCACGGAATAAATAATAGCACAAGTACAGCAATTTCATGGCTATCATCTTGACCGATACCCTGAGCGCGGAGTGAGATATGTTGCACGACTACACGAACATTTATTATTCACGAGGCGCGTAAGCAAAGTTCAAAATACGCGCCCGGCTCCCGCTAGCCTGCAGGAATCGTAGATCGGGGCAGCACGCGTCTGGTTACCGTGAGTGCGTAAGAGATAAATCTATATTCGAAAACTTCCTCGCCCTATTAAATAATTTGCCAGAAAAACTATTTTGGCGAATATTCTCCGCGAAATTAATAGAGTGAATATAGAAATTCAGAAAGAAGATATTATCCTTGCGGCTTGCCCGTTTCGTCGCACTAATGGATGGTCTGCTCAACACTTTGCAAAAAATGAGACAAAATCCAAAGGAATAATGGATAAAAGAAGCTGGCGAAGTAGCTGAAAAATGTGGTGTTGACCCTATTTTGCAAAAAATGAGACAAAATCCAATGGAATATTGGATAGAAGAAGCTGGCGAAGTAGCTGAAAAATGTGGTGTTGACCCTATTCTGCAAAACAAACGAATTCAGAAACGTAAAAAAAAAAATCGACGAGATGTGTGAAGACGAATTGCCGACACTCCAACCTGTTCAACTTTTTTCTAAAGAAATAATGATGGTATTTGATCGAATCATATCCGAAATTAAAAAGAGATTTCATTGTGCCACCATGCTGAATTTGAATTTTGCTTTTCTTAATGGTACTAACATTTTCAAAATGTAAAATGGAGAACTGTAAAAGTATGGAGCAGATTTGGTTCGAAAATACGAGCGAGATTTAATTGCCGTTGAATTCTGCCAGGAACTTCATGTTTTTAAAGAGCAAGCTCCGGTTTTATTTGGTGATATAGAAAAGGCTAACAGTTTTTATCTCTTGCAACAGATCTATGCGCATGATTTGCAGGATGCTTTTTCTAAAACCTATTTGTATTGCTCTGCGAATTTACTCTACGCTTCCTACTACGGACGCTCAGCGCGCTCGCAAGCTGCGAGCGCAGTTTTAGCAAACTTAAACTCATTAAAAATTAGGTGCGATCTTCTATGAGCCAGGAACGCTTATCGAGTCTTGCAATCTTAGCGATAGAAAATCGTATTGCACACGACTTAAATTATGGCTTTTATGGATTTATTTGCAGAACAAAAAGCTCGAAGAGTAAAATTGTAATTTCAATTCACAAATTTAATAATATATTTTATTTTTATTATGCATATTTATTTTTATTTTAAACCATATATAATATTTAACAGGGTAGCTGTTAAATATATATCCTACATATTGACAGCTGAAATTATATGGATGGTAAAGGTGAAAACAATCATAAGTAGGTAGGCAGGGCGGCTTTTTTCAGTTTTTGCCCCGCCTATAAAAAATTGAAGATCCGGGGCTGATCGCCAATGACAGTTGAAAAAGATGGCCGCGTGAACCGTCAAGATGTAGCCACTATGCTGCGATATTTAAATGTTCTTTGTGAATTATTTACTGATACACTTTTTACTACATAAATCACGCGCTTTTATTTAGTAAACGATACTATAAATAATTTTAAAAGTTCAATGAAAAATGCGCGTGACACTCATCTTAGCTGTATATATCAACAATCTGAATGATTTTGAATGAATTTTCGAACGTTTTTCACACGTTATGTACGTTTTTTTAAAAAAATATTATGAAGTAATCAATAAATCAATTACTTCATATTATTTGAAAAACGTATCTGCTCAACAACTTAAACACGCTATGAAGATTACGGAATTGTCAACATGAAAGGTATAAATAAGGTCAAAGACACAATGTGTAAGATCTTTTACCTTTTTTCGGGTTCCGTAGCCAAATGGCAAAAAACGGAACCCTTATAGATTCGTCATGTCTCTCTGTCCGTCTGTTCGTCCGTATGTCACAGCCATTTTTTTCCGAAACTATAAGAGCTATACTGTTGAAACTTGGTAAGTAGATGTATTCTGTAAACCGCATTAAGAGTTTGATGCAAAAATAAAAAAATAATAATAAATATTGCGGGCTCCCCATACTTAGATTTGAAATTCAATTTTTTTTTCATCAAACACATTCGTGTGGGGTGGGGTATCTATGGATAGGTCTTCAAAAATGATATAGAAGTTTCTAAAATATTTTTTTTTCTAAACGGAATTGTTTGCGTGACAGACGCTTCCAAAGTGGAAAAAATTTAGTCCCCCACCTCTAACTTCTAAAATAAGAAAATGAACAATCTAAAAAAAACATATGATTACTATAAAAACTACCAACGAAAATTGTTTTGAACGAGATCTAATAAGTAGTTTTTTTAATACCTCGTAAATCGTAAACCGCTTATTACCGCGTAATTTTTCATACAAATAAAATCCTTTAATTTCATAAATCAATGGTACGGAACAATTTGTACGTAAGTTCGACACGCACTTGGCCGGTTTTTTTAAAAAAAACCTTGCCCCACAGTAGAATTTTTCCTGTATCGTGGGTGTGTTACAAACATAGAACTCACATACACAAACATCCAGACCCGGAACAACTACTTGTAGGTCATACAAATATTAGTTCCGTGCGGAAATCGTACCTGCTACACGCAGCGCAGCAGTCAATATTCTTTCTTTCTTTCTTCTTCTTTTCTTTAGAGTGAATACTACTTCAACTCTTCAATGGCCTCTGTGGTTAGATACCACAATTTTGCCAATAACATGTGTAACGAATTATAGAAATTCGTTAAAAAATTATTTCACAATAATGGCGATAGCGCCAATGACAGTTGAAAAAACGGCCGCGTGAGCCGACTAAGAGGAGATTTGATGCTAAGCCATTATGTGGCCACTATGCTGCGATATTTCAATGTTCTTTAGGCATTATTTACGGAATGCACTATTTACTACATAAATCAAGCGCTTTTATTTAGTAAACGACACTATAAATCATTTTAAAAGTCCAATGAAAAATGCGCGTGATACTCATCTTAGCTTCCCGTCAAAAAACCGCAGTCAATATTGTATAATTACCACTGTAATCGTGCAGTCAGATGGCACATAATGTCAAATGATTTTTCCTGAGAATGACAGTAAAAAAAATAATTTACCTGAACATTATAAAGTGAGCTATTATTAGCTCACTTAATAAAAAAAGAAGTTTTTTTATTTAATTTTTTTATAATTATAAATTAGTACTTGACCGTTTTCCCGCCTGTTTGTTAGCAGTGATACAATCGTTGATGGCAAAGCGCGTTAGTTCTTTAGGAGCATATTCTATATAAAAAAAAGTTTTTCTGGAGGTTAATCTGTTTCGGATAACTGTGGGTTCACTGTGGGTATCGCCCTGAGGACACGGTGAAGCATACGGTAGAGGTCTGCCTGGCTTGGGCATAGCAACGCCGTGTCCTCGTGGCGGCGATTGGCGGCGATCTTTCGCGTCCGGCTCTGGATCAGGCCATGGCATGATGCATGGCAGGCCGTCACCTCCTTCAGCGAAGAAGTGATGCTGGCAAAGGAGGAGGCGTAGCGCGTAACAGAGTGGCAATGTCAGCGCTCTCACGGCTCTAGCTGCTGCAGGAGACGGCATCGAACTCCCGGCCACCTGGTAAGGACCACACCCGGGTCGATGCTGCACTGTTTCATGCGTGCCTCGAAGAGATGTCAGAACGTCATGACGGGGTTCACGAAAATCGACGCCTTGGTTAGGATGGCGGGTTGGTAAAAATTGTAGTATACTTGGACCCTGACCCTGACCTTGTTCCTGACCCTGACCCTGATACTGACCTTGATCCCGACCCTGACCCCTGACTCTTAACCTGACCCTGACACTGACTTGCATTCGCATTCGCATTTGCATTCGTGACATATACATAGACTTGGACATTTACTGAACGGAACGGACGGCGCCGAATGTTCGGCTAAATACGCTCGCAGTGTATTTCAAATACTCTATGACACATCAGCTGCAATTACGCCGCGTTCGACGTAGGGCCTAACCTTCTTTCGGGCGGAGCGATGCGTTGCGCGACCGAAAGTTCGGCGGGCGTAAATGAACGTTCGGCGTGTGTTGTACATCGCGCGCGTGGCGGTACCGAAGAGCGATAACGTCTTCTAAGCCCTCTATAATAGCTAATATTCTAATTAAATCCATTTTTCTGGGCAATTCAGGTACGTCACAAAAACCGAATACCATAAAGTGTCGACACAGACAGACTGACGATGACGCCACGTAACTAACGCTGAACAAGACGCCGCGTTTTGACCGTTTGGTTTGTCATAACAACTGAATATTGCGACTGGCACTTCAGCCGCTGAGCTTTCGGCGCCGTAAGTTCCGTAGATGTGTCACTACACTAAGTGATAATAAGATCTTGAAAGAGAGCTCAATCACTGACACTAGTAACCAGTGTGCGAAACAAAATGATTATGTAAGAATCGTTTCGAAGACATTGATAATAATCGTTTCAAATAATCGAATCAAGATCTCGATTCTCGCAGATTTCGAGAGGTTACACTATAATATTGTCGTTAGATTAAAAAAGCTCTAAAGCACACACCACAACATATACATATAATTAATAATTAATAATAATAATAATTTATTAACTCAAAACAAGGGATTGCTGGACACGTTAAAAATAGAATTATACAAAACAAGCACTGTTAAGGAAAACGTGTGGGTGAGCACTGCTCTCCTAGCTAGGTTATGAAAACCTGTGTTAAGGAGAAGCAGTCCGGTCCCCTAAGTTACAATGGCGTTAAGTTACATAGTGATTATGATGTTACTATTACAATTTCGAAAAATTAAATAATCAAAGTTTAGGTAATGTTTTGTTATCATAAAGAAAAAGATAAAATAAAATAATTAATCATTTTGAGATAATTACATATGCGTGTGATTGTGTACATGAGTGGGTGCGTGTGTGTGTATGTGGGTGTGTGTGTATGGGTGTGTGTGTGTGGGGGGATGTGCGTGTGTGTGGGTGTGTGTGTGTGTTTGTATGGGTGTGTGTGTGTGTGTGTGTGTGTGTGTATGTGTGTGTGTTTGTGTACTGATCGATGTTTCTATCACTTTAAGATCCTTTCTGTTTCGTCGTATGACTTATCTTGGAGGTATGATTGTATAGCCTTTTTGCATTTGTAGTACGGTAGATCATAGATTTGACACTCTTCATTTATTTTATTGTATAGATATGGACCAAGAAAATAAAAAAATCTCTTTACAAAAGCCGAGTCTACACGTGGCACGGTACATATCCCATCCTTACGACGTTTACTACGTTTTTTATTTTTTATTGTAGGGTATGGGGTGTTGCGGTGTTGCAGGATTACTGTCTGAAGTATGAAGTGTTGCCGAATATTTAACACTTTCCAGTCTTTGTAAAGTTGATCAGTTGGGAAAAGAATGGGGCGAAAAGTGGCTACTTTTAATATGGCCCTGTGTGCTACTTCAAGCGGCTTGAGGGTTGTTTTTGCTGCGCCACCCCAACAAGAAATGCAATAGGCTATGATGGATTGACAAAGTGCAAAATAGACATTACGTATTAAAACAGGGTTAGCAATATGCCGGAGAGTTTTGACATATACCCTTACATCATACATACATACACTCCACCTCACACAGATATCAAGCCCAGTGCTTATTCGTATCGATTAAAACTTTTTGTGTGCTTTCAAAATTACTTTTTGTTTATTTTCTTTCACATAATTGTACAGCAAATGAAACCTGGGGGAGCGAAACCACCACTTACAAGTAAATCTTTGGTTAAAAGGAGATTCAGAAAAATTAAGTTTGATTTACATGACTTGTTGAAATAAACATGTTATATATTTTTTTTACAGAACGTTGATATTGAGTCATACAACAGTATCACAATTAATTAGTTTCTATCAATTAAAAAACTTTCGTTCGTCAACTTTTAAGAGGATTATTTCAAGTCGTTTGATGGAATTTTGTAATGGCGTTGTTCTTGTAATATAATAACAAACCTCCCATTTAAAACTAATGAACATAAGGGTCTGTTTTTCCACGAAATATATTAGCAGAAAATTACTAACGAATCTCAACATATTAAAACTTCTTAGAAACGAGAAAGTAAGAATAATTAACATAAAATATGATTGAATACTTAATCTACGTTTTCTGTACCTGAGCCTGTCCTTAAATGTGTTGAAATAATTTATTCCCTGTTTTGTATTGGCGAAAGAAATACATATTTAGGAAGCATTTCACACTCCCACAAACATACATTCACACATGCTCGCACCCCCCCCACACACACACATGAACACTCATAGCGTAGGAAATTGAAATTTTTGGCATCATCACGACCAATTATTCATATTGAATGACCCAGTCCACTTGTATTAATAATTAGTTAAAGCAACGAATCACTGTCTCTCAAGATACAGGCTACGGCCTAGTTTGAGAGGCAGAGTTTCTTCTTTTGGTGTACAGATCAGTTATATGTATATATAAACCATTATAACTATGTGAAATCTAATCCTTTCTTGATGAAATAAATATTATTATCTCTTTATTTTTCTATGTCTACATATCGCTTTACATTTTTAAATATTTATATAAAAAACATACAACATTTAAAAATATTAAAAAATAGTGTTCCACCGACGACGGGAGAAGGGTCCAAGCTAGCGGTGGTTAGGGCTCCAGAGACAGGAACCTCCTTACTATGCGGGCCGTATCGAGGAGTACTGCCTTTTGAATCAGGCCCTTGATCCAACTGCTTAACGAGAGCCTCAATACATATTGGTCGAGGCTCTCGGCTATCAAACCATTGGCCGATACGACAATCGGTACAATGACAGCCGAGTTCACATTCCACATGTCAATGTGTCACATGTTTATTATTATTATTATTTTAAATACCTGGGGCACGTTTAGTTTATATAGCAGCTATTCATATAGTTTCATCTTTGTCTGGCTCAGGAACTATGAAGGTTCCCTTCTGAACATGAAGCAAACTACAAACCGCGCTTTATTTGCAAAACGAACTATCAATATATATCTTCTTTTCTTTCTTTTTCAATGTGAGATCAATGGCCTCTGTGGAATAGATACCACAATTTTGCCAATAAGACGTGTAACAAATTATAGAAATTCTTAGAAAATTTCATTTTACAATAATGGCGGATATCGCCAACAGCCCCGGATCTAGGGGGGGGGGGGCTAGTCGGGGCCTATGCCCCAGGCGGTCAATTTAGGGGGCGGTCAAATTCAGACTTACTGACCAATGGACAACTTGTCATTTATTTACTTTGACCACGGAATAAATAATAGCACAAGTACAGCAATTTCATGGCTATCATCTTGACCGATACCCTGAGCGCGGAGTGAGATATGTTGCACGACTACACGAACATTTATTATTCACGAGGCGCGTAAGCAAAGTTCAAAATACGCGCCCGGCTCCCGCTAGCCTGCAGGAATCGTAGATCGGGGCAGCACGCGTCTGGTTACCGTGAGTGCGTAAGAGATAAATCTATATTCGAAAACTTCCTCGCCCTATTAAATAATTTGCCAGAAAAACTATTTTGGCGAATATTCTCCGCGAAATTAATAGAGTGAATATAGAAATTCAGAAAGAAGATATTATCCTTGCGGCTTGCCCGTTTCGTCGCACTAATGGATGGTCTGCTCAACACTTTGCAAAAAATGAGACAAAATCCAAAGGAATAATGGATAAAAGAAGCTGGCGAAGTAGCTGAAAAATGTGGTGTTGACCCTATTTTGCAAAAAATGAGACAAAATCCAATGGAATATTGGATAGAAGAAGCTGGCGAAGTAGCTGAAAAATGTGGTGTTGACCCTATTCTGCAAAACAAACGAATTCAGAAACGTAAAAAAAAAAATCGACGAGATGTGTGAAGACGAATTGCCGACACTCCAACCTGTTCAACTTTTTTCTAAAGAAATAATGATGGTATTTGATCGAATCATATCCGAAATTAAAAAGAGATTTCATTGTGCCACCATGCTGAATTTGAATTTTGCTTTTCTTAATGGTACTAACATTTTCAAAATGTAAAATGGAGAACTGTAAAAGTATGGAGCAGATTTGGTTCGAAAATACGAGCGAGATTTAATTGCCGTTGAATTCTGCCAGGAACTTCATGTTTTTAAAGAGCAAGCTCCGGTTTTATTTGGTGATATAGAAAAGGCTAACAGTTTTTATCTCTTGCAACAGATCTATGCGCATGATTTGCAGGATGCTTTTTCTAAAACCTATTTGTATTGCTCTGCGAATTTACTCTACGCTTCCTACTACGGACGCTCAGCGCGCTCGCAAGCTGCGAGCGCAGTTTTAGCAAACTTAAACTCATTAAAAATTAGGTGCGATCTTCTATGAGCCAGGAACGCTTATCGAGTCTTGCAATCTTAGCGATAGAAAATCGTATTGCACACGACTTAAATTATGGCTTTTATGGATTTATTTGCAGAACAAAAAGCTCGAAGAGTAAAATTGTAATTTCAATTCACAAATTTAATAATATATTTTATTTTTATTATGCATATTTATTTTTATTTTAAACCATATATAATATTTAACAGGGTAGCTGTTAAATATATATCCTACATATTGACAGCTGAAATTATATGGATGGTAAAGGTGAAAACAATCATAAGTAGGTAGGCAGGGCGGCTTTTTTCAGTTTTTGCCCCGCCTATAAAAAATTGAAGATCCGGGGCTGATCGCCAATGACAGTTGAAAAAGATGGCCGCGTGAACCGTCAAGATGTAGCCACTATGCTGCGATATTTATGCGATATTTAAATGTTCTTTGTGAATTATTTACTGATACACTTTTTACTACATAAATCACGCGCTTTTATTTAGTAAACGATACTATAAATAATTTTAAAAGTTCAATGAAAAATGCGCGTGACACTCATCTTAGCTGTAGATATCAACAATCTGAATGATTTTGAATGAATTTTCGAACGTTTTTCACACGTTATGTACGTTTTTTTAAAAAAATATTATGAAGTAATCAATAAATCAATTACTTCATATTATTTGAAAAACGTATCTGCTCAACAACTTAAACACGCTATGAAGATTACGGAATTGTCAACATGAAAGGTATAAATAAGGTCAAAGACACAATGTGTAAGATCTTTTACCTTTTTTCGGGTTCCGTAGCCAAATGGCAAAAAACGGAACCCTTATAGATTCGTCATGTCTCTCTGTCCGTCTGTTCGTCCGTATGTCACAGCCATTTTTTTCCGAAACTATAAGAGCTATACTGTTGAAACTTGGTAAGTAGATGTATTCTGTAAACCGCATTAAGAGTTTGATGCAAAAATAAAAAAATAATAATAAATATTGCGGGCTCCCCATACTTAGATTTGAAATTCAATTTTTTTTTCATCAAACACATTCGTGTGGGGTGGGGTATCTATGGATAGGTCTTCAAAAATGATATAGAAGTTTCTAAAATATTTTTTTTTCTAAACGGAATTGTTTGCGTGACAGACGCTTCCAAAGTGGAAAAAATTTAGTCCCCCACCTCTAACTTCTAAAATAAGAAAATGAACAATCTAAAAAAAACATATGATTACTATAAAAACTACCAACGAAAATTGTTTTGAACGAGATCTAATAAGTAGTTTTTTTAATACCTCGTAAATCGTAAACCGCTTATTACCGCGTAATTTTTCATACAAATAAAATCCTTTAATTTCATAAATCAATGGTACGGAACAATTTGTACGTAAGTTCGACACGCACTTGGCCGGTTTTTTTAAAAAAAACCTTGCCCCACAGTAGAATTTTTCCTGTATCGTGGGTGTGTTACAAACATAGAACTCACATACACAAACATCCAGACCCGGAACAACTACTTGTAGGTCATACAAATATTAGTTCCGTGCGGAAATCGTACCTGCTACACGCAGCGCAGCAGTCAATATTCTTTCTTTCTTTCTTCTTCTTTTCTTTAGAGTGAATACTACTTCAACTCTTCAATGGCCTCTGTGGTTAGATACCACAATTTTGCCAATAACATGTGTAACGAATTATAGAAATTCGTTAAAAAATTATTTCACAATAATGGCGATAGCGCCAATGACAGTTGAAAAAACGGCCGCGTGAGCCGACTAAGAGGAGATTTGATGCTAAGCCATTATGTGGCCACTATGCTGCGATATTTCAATGTTCTTTAGGCATTATTTACGGAATGCACTATTTACTACATAAATCAAGCGCTTTTATTTAGTAAACGACACTATAAATCATTTTAAAAGTCCAATGAAAAATGCGCGTGATACTCATCTTAGCTTCCCGTCAAAAAACCGCAGTCAATATTGTATAATTACCACTGTAATCGTGCAGTCAGATGGCACATAATGTCAAATGATTTTTCCTGAGAATGACAGTAAAAAAAATAATTTACCTGAACATTATAAAGTGAGCTATTATTAGCTCACTTAATAAAAAAAGAAGTTTTTTTATTTAATTTTTTTATAATTATAAATTAGTACTTGACCGTTTTCCCGCCTGTTTGTTAGCAGTGATACAATCGTTGATGGCAAAGCGCGTTAGTTCTTTAGGAGCATATTCTATATAAAAAAAAGTTTTTCTGGAGGTTAATCTGTTTCGGATAACTGTGGGTTCACTGTGGGTATCGCCCTGAGGACACGGTGAAGCATACGGTAGAGGTCTGCCTGGCTTGGGCATAGCAACGCCGTGTCCTCGTGGCGGCGATTGGCGGCGATCTTTCGCGTCCGGCTCTGGATCAGGCCATGGCATGATGCATGGCAGGCCGTCACCTCCTTCAGCGAAGAAGTGATGCTGGCAAAGGAGGAGGCGTAGCGCGTAACAGAGTGGCAATGTCAGCGCTCTCACGGCTCTAGCTGCTGCAGGAGACGGCATCGAACTCCCGGCCACCTGGTAAGGACCACACCCGGGTCGATGCTGCACTGTTTCATGCGTGCCTCGAAGAGATGTCAGAACGTCATGACGGGGTTCACGAAAATCGACGCCTTGGTTAGGATGGCGGGTTGGTAAAAATTGTAGTATACTTGGACCCTGACCCTGACCTTGTTCCTGACCCTGACCCTGATACTGACCTTGATCCCGACCCTGACCCCTGACTCTTAACCTGACCCTGACACTGACTTGCATTCGCATTCGCATTTGCATTCGTGACATATACATAGACTTGGACATTTACTATGTCCCTGACCCTGACCCTTACCCAGAACTGAAACCAGAACTAGAAACAGACTCTGACCCCGACCCTGACACATAATTAGAACCAGGCCCAGACCATGACCCAGACACTAACCCAGAACCTGACACTGAACAAGAGCCTGATCCTGACTATGACCAAGACCCTGACCCTGATCCAGACCCTGACCCTGACTATATAACAATTGTAGTTTATTATATCATGTTAAAAAGAAGTTGCCGTACAGAATGCCGCACTTTTGAATTCTCACCAGCACTCAGTTGGATAACTTACAAGTGACGGCATAGTGCTGAATCTTATTTTAAGCTCTTATATCGTCCTTTAAACAGCTTGGCAAAAAAGTCTAGAAAAGAAACTATTTTTTTGTCTATTGGTAACACCCCAAAAAATAATGACGTTTCTTAATAAACTTTGTTGATTCTAATTAAAATTAGTGTATTTTCTAAACGAATTACGTTTAGAAAATAAAGTAATTAAACCAAAGAATTTTAAATATATAGAATGATAACGAGTAATAATAATATCTAAACAACAACATTCAAAAATAAACCTAAAGCCTACTCCATAAAGCTTATATTGCCACAAAGCTTACGCATAAATACCTAAAGTTCCGCATGAGAGGCATCGAAAGACCCCTGTGTCCCTTTCCCGCAGACTGCCAGTGTGAAATGAAACTACTATTTGGTAACTTTGATACATAAACTTCATCCACTCGGTTTGTTATTTACGCTGATATACAATATTATATTAGTGACTCGTGATTGTTTAAGCATTAAAATAACTAACTGCTTAGCTCAACATTTAATCAATGCATTTATTGTGATCAATAAATAAAAATAAAACAATATTAGCAGATACTATGAACTATTAAATGGCAACACCGATGACATATTGGGTTAATTATTCAATATGGTCGACGCAATTTTTTTTTTGTGTAGGTTGAGTATAATGTTCTGTAAAAAAGACAAGACAGCTGAACAAAGAACATCTTCCGTTTTTAAGTTTGTTAAAAAGTGAAAAGACTTAGTAGAAACAAATTGTATATTTTCTTGAAAATGTTTATACCTAATATGTCCTAAAAAAATGTAACAAACAGCGTATCAGTGTAGGTATGTCAACTATCTGTATTAGCTATACTTACCTTACACTTTTACAAAAAGTTTAATCTACTTGAATGACTAACCTAACCATTTTATTATTATTACTAGCTTTCCGCCCGCGGCTTCGCCCGTGTGGAGTTCGGTTATATCGCGCTTTTTAGATTTCCCTCGGGAACATCATATTTTTCCGGGATAAAAGGTAGCCTATGATCTTTCTCAGGGTCCAAAGATTGCCTGTGCCAAATTTCATCAAAATCGGTTGAGAGGTTTAAGCGGGAAAGCGTAACAGACAGACAGACAGACAGACAGACCGACAGACAGACAGACAGAGTTACTTTCGCATTTATAATATTAGTATGGATTTTTTCGCCAAGCGATTCGTCGTGTTCCGGCATGATATTTGGTGAAGCTATACGGAGGACGGGTCTGAGCAGTTGTGTTGCGATGTGGGCCGGGTACGATGCGCCAAATGTTGTTGTGTTGAAGGTTTGGTCGTGGAGAGTCTCCAAATCAATCTCCCTCTGGCGCAGCATCGTTGGTCGTGTTGTTGGGTTTAACATTGCATCACCTCGCTCAACTGTCGTCATCCTTCCTATTCCTAAGTTTTTTAAGTGAATAGGCTTAATAAAATAGTGCGCTTTACCATCAACGATTGCATCACTGCTTACCATCAGGCGGGATTGCAGTCAAGCACTAGTTTATAACTAATAAAACAAAAAGCCGTAGAAACACCGCCGGCTGGCAAATTCCTCCAGTACCTCGATGTACCCGGTATAAAGGACGAGGCGAAACGCTTCGTCCGGTTCGATATTTATTGATTGTTGGTGAACATAATTTTCTTGCAGTGTTCCAAGTGTGATGGAATTCGAGAATAATGGCATGAAGTTATTTCAGTTGAACCAACAACTAAAACAAGGTTTTATACATGCAAATGTATAAAACCTTGTTTTAGTTGTAGTTGTTGAGGTATGATGGTTGACAATTTTTTGTCTTTCAATGTGTATTGTGTTTGTTACGTCTGTAACACTTTGTATAAATAAATGTGTTGATTTCTTGAACATGCCTTTTGTTATTTTTTAATTATATTACGCAGCGTAGCACGCCGCGTCGTCCACTTATCACTACTAGCTAGACTGCTAGCTAGAGTACCGAGAGGGCACCCGAATTGAGGCGCGTGGGCGTGGGTATGACTTGCGTTCCAAGCGTTTCTATTAAGTCAACGTACTGAAAACCTTATTCACTAAATTCATTTTATATATATCAATATTACCTTTTACAGCATGTAATTTAATAAATATTTTTGAAGATATTACAGAGACAAAGAGGCTGCGGCGCACAGGGGCAACGCGAGCTTGTAACTGTCCCTATGTATGTTTAGATCCATAAAACTAAGTAACGGGATGCGCTTTTCTTTAATAGATAGAGTGATTCGAGATAAAGGTATATATACCTAATATAATACATTTATTCGAGCGAAGCCGGGTCGGGTCGCTAGTATACAATATAAATAAAGTTCATGTTTTATTTTGTAGCTACCTCTTACTGTTATTAGATTTTTACTCGAAAAAAATTTGAAATTTATTAAATGTCCCAATTTTCTTATGAACTATGTACACCCTACTAGAAAGGGACACAGGGGTCCTTCGTGCGTTTCTCTTTCTAGGAACGTCTTTGCCGGCTCGTGAGCTTTCTAGTATATAAACAAATTCTTTGAATTAAACACACATAATGAATAAAACTATTTTTAATTAATAGTGGGTTACGGCCAGCACAGTGGCGCCCCTATTATTTTCCACTCTTTTTTTTGCCAAGCTGTACGTCACCTGGTAGTTCATATGACGTACCTATCTATTTTTGGACACGTGCCTGTAGTCTATGTTTTACGACTAGCTATTTCTAGTAAAATTCCTAATAATATTACTAATAAATAAAGCACCGGCTTTACCTGCCAGTATCAATAAATGTTGATGAGTGTGCGCGGGGATTGCATGACTAAATTTCCCCGTCTCCGTTCTATCATCGGACGACCCGTCGTACGGTGAGTATTCCACCCTTAGAGCCTGTCCAGAAAGCGCGATTTACGCGCGAGTCCACTCGCGCGTTTTGATTTGTATTGCGTCCAGATGCGGCGAAATCACGCGCGTATGTGATGAGACGGATTTGGTCAGTTATAAAAATGGACTCAGATACTGTGGTTGTGTTGTGCCTTGCATACCGTCGATGGAAACGTCGTAAACGAAGAGAAAGTCGACGATTTAACGTGCATCCCATTCTACGTGACAGAATGACCTACAAGTTTTTTTTTTCTCCTCGGAATCACCAGCTTCACAAAAAATTCTACTATTTCTTCCTAGTTCCTACGCGTAATGGTTCTATTAGAATAATCTGACGATTCCATATCCCATATAGCTACCCTTTTCTCAATTTCGTCAATAAAAAGTTCCGTGTCAAAGTTTTCACGATCCATTTTTATAAACGAATACGTCCACTCGCCACAGACACGCGCGTAGTACTGGACGCTGCAACGGCGCCGGAGTATCTCGACTCGCGCGGCGCTCGCGCGTAATGCGCGCGAGTCGAGAGTCCCGCTCATTGCAAGCGTTTTACGCGCGAGTGCGGTAAAGCGCGAGAGCATCTGGACGGAATGTATGCAGCTCTAGTAACTCGAGAAGGCGCGAGTGCCTACGCGCGAGTGGACTCGCGCGTAAATCGCGCTTTCTGGACAGGCTCTTACGCGCGAGTCCACTCGCGCGTAGGCACTCGCGCGTTCTCGAGTTACTAGAGCTGCATACATTCCGTCCAGATGCTCTCGCGCGTTACCGCACTCGCGCGTAAAACGCTTGCAATGAGCGGGACTCTCGACTCGAAATTGAGAAAAGGGTAGATAAGTGGGATAGGGAATCGTCAGATTATTCTAATAGGACCATTACGCGTAGGGACTGGGAAGAAATAGTAGAATTTTTTTGTGAAGCTGGTGATTCCAAGGAGAGAAAAAAACTTGTAGGTCATTCTGTCACGTAGAATGGGATGCACGTTAAATCGTCGACTTTCTCTTCGTTTACGACGTTTCCATCGACGGTATGCAAGCCACAACACAACCGCAGTATCCGAGTCCATTTTTATAACTGACCAAATCCGTCTCATCACATACGCGCGTGATTTCGTCGCATCTGGACGCAATACAAATCAAAACGCGCGAGTCGACTCGCGCGTAAATCGTGCTTTCTGGACAGGCTCTTACGTTGTCGATTACAGTTCGGACGAAGCGTTTTGCCTCTCCTCGTACCGATGTACGCGGTATAAACGCGACGAGCGAAAGAGGGATTGGAACAATTAGTGCGGGTCAAAGTTTAAAAAAAAAAGCTGCCAGTGGTGTTGTTTCCATCTGAATACAATTTCGAATCAATTCAATTTCAATTTTTTTTTCAATTTATTTTTTTGTCTTCGAGGCTTCAGTGAATAGGCTCTTATTAAACTAGCGCCCTTTATCATCTACGACTGCATCATTACTTAGAACCATCAGGGGGGATTGAGGCCAAGCAGTAGTTTATAAAAGGTAAATTCCCCCGATAGAATAGAATTTTTGTGACTGAACCTAGGAAGAGTAAAATGAAGGAGGAAGTATCTGTGCTATGTTATTTAATCAGGCGTTTATATTCATTAGCATTTACATTCTTGATGATATGTTTCGACGTTTTCAACGCATCGGCCTCGATTTCCTTGTTCGCAAACTAAATTTAGTTTTTTTTAGTTCAGTGCATCTCTTTCTTTCAACTTCATTAAGAAAAGGACAGAAGATAAATATTATTTTAGTTCTGTCAAATTAAAACGCGCCTGACATAAATTGTTGCAATTTTAGAAGCCATGTTTTAGTCGCGTCTATACTGTCTATGAATTGTCTATGTAATTTGACTGGACTAAGCTAATATATTTTCTTCTATACTTTTCTTAAAAAGATGCAATGAACTTACAATTACTTAGTTTAGTTTATGAACCAAATAATCGGCGCCATTATCAGACTATCTTGAAAAACCAAGCCAAGTCTCACTTTTGAAGTTAATAAAAAAATAACAGTAGTAGTACGTCTGGGCGTGCCCAGGGCCGACCTGAGAGATGGGGCATCTTTCGGGTCGGCCCTGGGTATCTCGCAGAACATGTATGGACTCCCCTGATTACCAAAGAAAGTGTAAATGAGGACTTATCTCTAACTTTTAAATAAACCACGCAGTAGATACTGACAAAATACACGGTGTAATTGCCATAAAACCGTGTCTAACTATAAAGCACAAAGATTACTCACTCTAAAAAGGAGATGTTTCATTTTGGACCACCACTATGTACGCTATACAATATGTAAAGAAAACCCTGTCCGACCCGTAAGGATAATAAAGGTTAGGTAAACACTTGACCAAATATAATATAAAATTTTACATAATCATCATAGTAACAATACTAATGAATTTTGAAATAATCCTTTTTTCCCGGGAATTTAATCCAATTTCCCCGAAATTTGGTAATTTTTAAAAAGTGACAACAACGGTATTATTATAAGCGAATAGCGACGCGAACACGTCACAGGTGCCGCGTGCCCTGCCCCCCGCCGCCCGCGGATGATGTTGCTTAGCGCACACGTATTAAGTTACCTCTTTTTGCGAAATAATATTTATTTTTTTAGGGGGATTTTTTTTTAAAGTTTAGACTGTCTTTGTGGGCATTATTAGAATCAGTTATCGATACCTAACAATACCTTCACGGATCGGACAGGGTTTTCTTTACATATTGTATAGATAAAAAGGAAAAAAATAGAACATTATCATAAAAATACTACTAAATTAATTTGAATAAAAATACAAATATGTATAATAATTTATTTGAAACGTTTTTTAGTGAGATAACCCTTTATTAAGGTAGCCATGACACTGGTTATGACGTTTGATTGGCAACTTTGACAGTTCTATTTTCCCGTTGTGTTCGTGTCGAGTGTTGATTTGAGTTGATTGGGTTTATTTAATGGGCCGTATGTTCGGAATTCATGTTTTGTTTTTTTCACAGTCATATGGTAGATAATATAGGTACGATAGCCTTAGATTCATGACACGTCAATCAAATGTCACTGTCAAAATCTTATTTCGCTTATTGCTGACCACCATATTTATTAGTAGTTGTGTTGCACTCCTTGGCCGAGTTAAATTGAAACTGTATAAAAACTAAGGCAAAATATAGGAAGTTAACATTAAAAACAGTTAACTACAGCGTAACTATACCTAGCAATAAGTGTACAATGTGCTGGCCCAGGCTCCATATATTTCTGAAACATCTCCTTTGACTTGCCACACCCCCAAGGCCGGACTTGCCACATCTAGGCCTGACTTACCCCAAAACCAGAAGGTGGGTACGCCCATGGTAGTGCGTAACTGTTTATTGTTTTATTACCTTTAATAGTTACATAAGTAAGTAATAAAAGCTTATTTTATAGGGTAACAATATTTTATAACACTTTTATTACCAGCTAGACATTCATTTACGTAGTTTCGACTATTATTTAAGAAATAATTTCCTTATGAGTCTTAGGATCATTCTTCGTTTTCTTGCAACTGGAGTCTGACTTCGTATTGAGACCGGTACCATATCCACCAACCGAGGGCATGGCGGGTCGCTGCGGAAACTATCCAGCAGTAGTAGCAAACCTGGAAAATGAAATATGCATTGAAACCGAAACCATTGTTAAGAAAACTTGAAAGTATTTTTGTAGCCATGTTTTCAGTCGCGTCTATATTGTCTATGGAGAATCTTAATTTGGTAGGACTAAACAGGTTCCTTTCTTTATATTATACAGAGTGGTGCTGACAATACGACAATAAATGAAAACACAGACCATGCTGGTTCATAGGAATAATTTTGAGCCATAGAAAAAAACCTAGCATTAAAAATAAAAAAATGAGAATTTCAAAGAAACTAAATCGCATAAAATTGCAAATGGAATAGAACATCTTTAAAATATTGGTTCAATGACCTCCGATCAGCGGGCGACAGCGCGTTCCTGTACCGACTTGCTTTTTCGCGCTATTATTACTAAAGTTTAGTACCGCTGGATGCGGCGGTCATCAACCTCTAAGCGCTTCCTTATCAACATGTACATCATGTAGAAAATATGAAAAATGAAAAATAATTTCTTGTGACTAAACTAATGGATATATTTATATATTTTTTTAATGGGTAGACTGAGAATGTGTTGAGGTACACGATGTTTCATTTATTGTCGTATTGTCAGCACCACTCTGTATAGAAAGAAAAAGATGCACAGAAACATGGGCCTACCCAGGGGGGAGAAGGGGGGCGGGGGCAGCTCGCAGAACATTATATGAACTCCCCTAATTACTAAACAAATTATAAACGACGACTTATCTCTAATTTGTAAGCCACGCAGTAGACACTAAGAAAATATACGGCGTAATTGCCAAAAAACCGCGTGCGACTACAGCGCACAAAGAATATCCAGTCCAAAAACTTATCTTGCCCCTAGGCCTGACTTGGCCCGCTCTTAGGCAAGAAGCTGGGTACGCCAGAACCTAAATATAGTTCAGTTCGTGAATAAGGGAATCGACGCCACAGATTTTTATGAAAAACATAGGTAACTTTTATATTAGTACGATAATGTGAAACGGTATATTTAATACATTGCAGATAATCTTGCCTTGAACAAAGTACGTGTCACGTCGGACGTGTCGTATTAGCGTCTTTTGTTTTTGATAAAGAGCAAACCTTACAAATCGCACTCCAGTGCAGTTTTCAATGTCAAATAAGTATGAACTTTGCAACCAATAAAATAAAGTTTAAATCAAGATTGTTTTCACAAGCCTGTGAGAACAAGACAGTGGACAGTTACATAATTAAATTAACTTATTTTTGATTTTATTTTGAGAGCTATAAGATTGATATTCACATTGTTCATTCAGGCTAGTTTTGATCATAATATAATATAAATTAGTTGGCACAATTGATGTGAGCGAATTCAGTTACGTACTAGAGCGCGGAATTGACTGCAGCTTGACAAGAGCTGCCAATTGCCGCTGTGCATTAGTACATCGGCAATCATTATGTCATCTTCGGCGACTCCATTGTTACACGCTAACAATAAGTGTACGTAACGAGATAGAGTTGAAAATCTAATAAAGAAATCTGACACATTGTAGCTTGATGTAGGTACTATCGTTTGTATTTAAATATCTCCCGGAACTAGAAGGACACTTCTTGTAGTAATAAAAATATTCACAATCAAAAATCCTACTACTTATCTATACTATCTATACTAATTTAAAAAGCTGAAGAGTTTGTTTGTTTGTTTAATCTCAGAAACTACTGGTCCGATTTGAAAAATTCTTTTTGCATTGGATAGCGCTTAGGCTATTTAACATCACGCTGCGACCAGTAGGAGCGGGGCATATATAAAAAAAACGCGGGTGAAACCGTGTGGCCCAGCTAGTAATATATAAAGCTGAAGATTTTGTTTGTATGTTTGTTTGTTTGAACGCGCTAATCTCAGGAACTGCTGGTTCAATTTGAAAAAAACATTTTTGCGTTGGATAGCCCATTAATCCAGGAAGGCTTTAGGCTATATAACATCACGCTGCGACCAATAGGAGCGGAGCATAACTAACTCCACGCGAATGAAGTATTATTTATATGAAAGTTTGGGGGTATGGATGGATACGAATGTTTGTTATTCTATTCTGTTATTCTTTACCAAAAAACTACTGGACGGATTTAGATGAAATTTAGCATAGATATTTTATAATCAATAGAGATCAGAAATTACGGCGCTTATAACTTTACACAAAATAATAACGTGGATACGCCTTTTAATTAACAGTTGTGTAAATGATTTTAGTTTTCGTATAGGTATTTATAATTTTACCTTCAAAAATGACATAACACCTTGTTATACGCCATCTCTACTAGATGGCGTATAATTTAGAAATATTTATGAACAAACCATGTAGTGGTATACATATTAACTACTTACCGGAATATCCGATCTCTAATATTCAGGAATAACACATACTACCTTTCATACCAATACTAGCTGTGCCTGGCAGTTTCACCCGCGTAAGCTTCGAACTGAAAGAGCTCAGTTGATATAAAATAAAGCGCCTGTTAAAGTAATGGGAGCAATATATACGTCAGCGTTTGCTCCTGATTTCGGAACATTTTTTGTTACAACTCTGCTCCGATTGTTAATAGCGGGATGTTTTATAGCCTATGTCCTTTCTCAGGCTCTAGACTATCTGTGTACTAAATTTCATTACAATCGGTTCAGTAGTTTTGGCGTGAAAGCCGGACAGACAGACAGAGATACTTTCGCATTTATAATATTAGTATGGATTACGCGGGATCGAAACTTTCGCGCTTGTAACCGCGGGTCTATAAGTTTAGTCTATAATTTTCCTACGTTTTTATAAAACTTTTGAGATAGATTGTCGTTTAGATGAGACTACTAATAGATTTTGTGCGATTTTAATTACGCTTATTGGTTTTCAGTTCACCGCACAATTTTCTAATGAACAAAATGAAATTATCACCGAGTTCAAGCCTCTCCCCCGGTACCCGGCGCATCGCTGGCGCGATATCCATTCTCGATAATACAGGCACTAGAAACAATCAAAATCGAATTTCGGTAATTTAGATAGTATAAACAATTTATTGGTAGGTATGTTGTACGCAGAACTATGGGGAGGTTACCAGGGGTTGAAAGGGAGAAAACTTTAGATGATAATAATCCAACTTCTAATGAATAATGACATAAATTGATACATATCTATCATCTCACTGTACTAATTATGATAATCTAATACAGTCTTTATTTCTAAGATCGACTGCCGGCAGAAGTTACCACCCACCAGACAAGGTCTTGCCGCCAAGCGATTCGTCGTGTTCCGGTATGATGTCTGGTGAAGCCGTACGGAGGACGGGTCTGAGCAGTTATGCCGGCCGGGTACGATGCGTCAAATGTTGTTGTGTCGTGGAGGGTCTCCAGATCAATCTCCCTCTGGTGCAGCGTCGTTGGTCGTGTTGTTGGGTTTAACATTGCATCATCTCGCTCAACTGCCGTCTTTCTTCCTATTCACTCATTTTTTTTTTTTTGAGTGAATGTGTTTAGTAAACTAGCGCATTTTACCATAAACGATTGCATCTCTGCCTACCACCAGGCGGAATTGCGGTCAAGTACAAGTTAATAAGTATTTAAAAAGATTATTGTTATTTGAGTAACTCTATGCTGGTGGCATCAAGTTACGCTATATGACGTCATTATTTATTGTGGATTATGGAACTGGATTCTACGTGTTGGTATCACTGTTTTTAAAAACAATTTATAGTGAAAAGAAAACACAGAGAAAAGCCCAAAGAAATATTCTTGAACTTAGAAGACCTACTTACGTCTTATTTAGATATAGATCGTCAGAGTTACATATGTATACGAATTTCTGGTTCTAAGGGTCTAGAATAGTAAAGTTAGCTGCGTGGAATTCTGAACATCTCCACAGATATACTCATTATGAATACGCAGAGCGTTTAGCGCAGTTCGCTTGTGTAGAATCGTAGCAATGCCCTTTAATAAGCCTAACCAATACCCCAATACTGCAATGATCTATGTATAAATATAGTTTATACTGTGAATTTGAGGACTACGTTCATTCCAGATATTTAGACATCAAAATAATCTTATTTTCTATCTTCTATTTATCTAAATAGAAGATAGAAAATTAATCCTAAGTAATTATAAAAAAGTTCGACGGACCTTCAGCTTTCAACAGCAGTAGAATCTAGGCGAGGAAATTTTTCCCTTTGAGCTAAGTTTCATCATTCTGAGTGATGTTTACACAGTTTTATTTTACAGATCGTAGACCTGTAGGGTAATTGCGTGGCACACTATCAGTGGCAATTTATTTTGGCAGTTTAACAACATACATTGCGTTATTTACGTTGTTGACCAGACACAATTTTTTTTTTATTAGTTATAAACTAGTGCTTGACTGCAATCCCGCCTGATGGTAAGCAGTGATGTAATCGTTGATGGTAAAACGCACTAGCTTATTAAGCCTATTCACTCAAAAAAACTGAGTGAATAGGAAGGAAGACGGCAGTTGAGCGAGGTGATGCAATGTTTAACCCAACAACACGACCAACGATGCTGCGCCAGAGGATGATCTGGAGACCCTCCACGACCAAACTCCCGACACAACAACATTAGGCACATCGTACCCGGTACACATCGCAACACAACTGCTCAGACCCGTCCTCCGTACGGCTTCACCAGACATCATGCCGGAACACGACGAATTGAATTTACGAATTTCAAACATATGGACCAATGAATTAGCAAAATGATTCCAATTGATAGGAATAATGTATTATGCAAAATAGGTGCAGACGCGGTTTTTTTTTTTTTTTTTTTTAAAATAGCGTCCCAGAGCGGGAAACATTACCTAAAACATCTGAATTTCCGTAAATATATTAGGTATAAGGTAGGCCGTTTAGCTTTCAATCTGTTAATCTTTAAATAATAGGACATATCTCCAGGAACTTCTTTCGAGAAGCCTGTGAACGAAGGTTATTAAACTGTTGGTAATCATGTGCGAAATTGTGTAAACGAAATTTTATTAACAATAAAAGATGGCGTTACGACTTTGGCAACGCGCCACAATAAACCCTTGCTGTTGTACAGACGACATCACATCAAGCTACTACAATCTGTCAGATTTCTGTATCCGATTTTCAACTTCATCTCTAAGGCATTAAAGCTGAAGGTTGATTGGGAATATTTGACAGTTTTAGGTAGCGTGACCTACTGTCGTGCGTACTAGATACAAAAACATCACTTACTAGCGTCATACAAGCCAGTACGAAGGTCGAGGCTAAGGGCCAGGGTGTCACCGCATTCTCCTGCGTCATGAGACCAGCCAGCGTGCGTCCTGATAACCACGCAGCCAGCACAGCGAGAGGTGACATCAGCATTATTCCGAGACTGTCTACCATCAGCTGGAACAAGAAAATATAATAGTATAGGAAGTTACCGCATACCTACATCGAGGGACCGGATCAATTTTCCTGTGGCGGTGTTTCCGTCTGACTTCAATTTAAGTGTCTTCAAGGTTAGAGTGAATAGGTTGTTAGTAAACTAGCGCGCTTTACGATCAACGATTGCATCACTGCTTGCCATCAGGCGGGATTGCAGTCAAGCACTAGTTTATAATTATAAAAAAATACATCATGATATCATTAAAGCAAACAATTCGGCCTATTAAAGTTCAGTGCTGGACATACGAGTATGTGCCTCTCTGGCTCAGGCGCCACAAATCCTCAGCAACCAGTCCATCCTAGCCACCTTTTCAAGGTTGTAGGCGCATATAGCTGAGGGGAGACTGACACTATCTACCCTTGGCCATACGAGGTTTGCACTCAACTTGATTCGTTTTTACATTGTATTTCTTTTTTTAATTTAGAAGTTATTTGACACGTTTTGGATTCATGTTTTACTCCACTTGACAGTAAATATTCAGGCCTCCTCTCGGTAAGAGGGAATGGGCAGCAATCTACCATGCTAGCCCAGTGCGGATTGGTAAATATTACGTAAAATCTAGTGTAATAGATGTGCAAAAATAAGAAGGAGCCAGTATTTATTACATGTATTTTAAATTCTATTGCTTCTTAACCAACTATAGATGTTCCTCTTGTAATATTTTGTCTTCTCCTAGCACACTTTATATAACGTATAAAGAAACGATATTGGAAGGGTTTAACTGAAGGTAGATCAAAAAGTACGTTATTTGCTTATATGTGTATTATCACGATAAAACCCTTCGGTAATTCTGCACGCCTAGTATCGCAGTAATCTGCCGCAGGTGATGTTCATTCTCATAACTTTCTAATATGTAGGTAGGATATAAAAACTCCTTCCAATATCGTTTTCGTCTCATCCAAAAAAGGGCTGCCCTTGGTAAGTAAATATTACTCACTCCGTTACACGTTGCATAAGGTTACCCCATGCTACATGGGAGTTAATTATGACTGTTGAAATTTGGAATCACTACATCTATGTAGCTACGTAGCCTCTATAGGGTAATATATTGTTGTAATCAAACAAGGCAAGTCAAAGTCTTGCCGCCAAGCGATTCGTCGTGTTCTGGCATGATGTCTGGTGAAGCCGTACGGAGGACGGGTCTGAGCAGTTGTGTTGCGATGTGTGCCGGGTATGATGCGTCAAATATTGTTGTGCCGGGAGTTTGGTCGTGGAGGGTCTCCACGTCAATCTCCCTCTGGCACAGCATCGTTGGTTGTGTTATTGGGTCTAACATTGCACCACCTCGCTCAACCGCCATCTTCCTTCCTATTCACTAAGGTTTTTTTAAGTGAATGGGGTTAATAAACTAGCGCGCTTTACCATCAACGATTGCATCACTGCTTGTCATCAGGCGGGATTGCAGTCAAGCGCTAGTTTATAATAATAATTAAAAAAAATAAAGAGAGATACATTTTGGACATTGACTACTTCTGATAGTATTTTCTTTTTCATGTTTCAATTGTAGTATGTATTAAAAATAAGGTCCAATTTGCAGACAGATCCAGCTCAAGACTTAGTTAATGATAGAAGCGCAAAGGCTTGTTGATTGTGGTGATTTATGTTTGTGAAAAATATTTTAATGGCGTAGATGTTTTTTTTATATAATTTTAAACAAGTGCTTGACCGCAATCCCGCCTGATGGTAAGCAGTGATGCAATTGTTGATGGTAAAACGCGCATATTAAGTGCCAACGATTCTGCACCAGAAGGAGATTGATCTGAAGACACTCCACGACCAAACTCCCGACACAACAACATTTGGCGCATCGTACCAGGCACACATAGCAACACTACTGCTCAGACTCGTCCTCCGTACGGTTTCACCAGATATCATGCCGGAACACGATGATTCGCTTAGCGGCAAGTTATTGTCTGGTCGGTGGTAACTTCTGCCGGCAGCCGATATTATGGCCTATCTCGCCTTCTAGCTATCTAGCCTTCTAAGTATCAATTTAAAAGTACATATTGTCAGTTCTGCGTACGATAGCTTGCCTTACTGAAACATTTCATTTGAAAAATTAATTGCGTCTCATTAGTTACTTTTAAGTTCATAGTCCTGTTCCGGGCTTATTTTCGAGGTTAAGCATTAAATTATTAACCCGCATACCAATTATCATAATATGGCAATAAAAATACAATAAAATGTGTATATTTACTGAAGTAATTAAGAAATAGAGCTAATGGCGTGTGAAAAATAATATAACATTGCATGACTGATGTCCATAAAGACCAAGCCTACTTTAGACAAAGGCCTGTAAGTGACCTATAAAGTTTATACAGATGCTAGTGAGGTTACCCAAACCTATCAAATTCGTCCCAAACAAACTTGAACCCAATACTTCCGCGACAAAGTTGAAAATCTATTAAAGAAACTTGAGAGATTGTAGAAGGTGATGTGGTGTCGTCTGAACTAAAAATTCTTAATAAATTTTATTAATATGAACCTTTAATTCATATCGCTGCTTCAATTCAAAACTGCCATAAATAAAAAAAATCCAAAAATGTTTTTATTGCAAAAATACAATCCTAAACCTTTATATTTTCATATTTGTAAAAGACTCCCATAGATTTTGCATTCTAAGATGCAAAACCCCGCAACTGTTAGTTTTGAATTTAAGTTTTGAACGTGCAAAATATAATCAAAACCGCCATATTTTTAGTTGCGCTTCGAAAAACGAACTTCTTTTGTGCAAAAGTGCCACATCTCCAAAACTAATGTCTGTTAATTATTATTTTTAAAAAGAAAACAACACCATTTAGAAATACTGCAGTTTTGCATAAAGGAATCACTTAAGTATTACATTATTTTTAAATCAAAAGAACCATATTTCAAAACTGTTTGTTTTGCATAAAAGATATACCTAAAGAAACATTATATTTTCAAATCAAAATGAATTTATCAAACAATGTGTTCGTTTTGCATTTAATTTAGTTAATATGAAGTACAGTATTTCAAAATGGTTTCTTTTCAATATAAAAAACACTGTTTTTTTCTATGAAAATTCTAAATTAAGACGACATTTTTCAGGAATACATTCCTTTTTCTTTTATTTTGACAGGGTTGTTTGAGTAAAATATATTAAACCTGGCGTTATCTCAAAACAAATTTATAGTTTTTACGTATTGTATTCACATTTATTCCGAAGGTATGTTGAACGGTCGGCATGCGTTGGTCGGTTGTAGGTATTTTATGTTAAATATCATTTTATTTTTGCGTGATTTATTTTGTTGTATACTAGTTATTGTTTTGATAGTATTATACGAAGTTTAGTCATTTTAAAAACGCCAGGGTTTAAATAGGTCACATAGATGGGCCTGCTTAAGTACATTGTATTATTATTTATTACAGAATGAGTAGAAGAGTCCATAAAATACTCAACAGGGTGAGAGGTAACAGTAGAAGTAGCAGCAAACTGACTATCCAATGTTGGAAGAACCAGATGTGTTTCTGAAAGAGTCTATGGATAGTAATTCTATTCGTTCTTTGAAAATCTCTAGGGCTGATAATTTAGATTAAGAGTAACGCAATGACCATTAAGTACGTAATTTGGTCAAGTAACTTATATTACTAATGATACATTTTAACTTAGTTTATATTAACAAAATATTGTTGTTATTTTATGATCTCATAAGTGATTCAATTTATTTTTAAAATACTATTTGTAAGCTATAGAATCCGTGTAGGTAGGTCGCTGGTGTGTTAGGAAGCCGGGGGTGAAAGGAAACCACGATTTTACTAAACAGATGGCGGGCGAGCGTCTTTCGCGTTGGTGCGTGTGCGCGGGTTGGCACATATCGTCCGACTGCGGGGGAAGGGTCGCGCGTCACGGACCGAATGAATGTATGCGAATGAGACGCTCGCGCGGTACGTTTCAATTTATTTACATAACACATAAATACATGATGAAGGCATGGCTTGGGCGACATACAGGATAAGTACTTAGTATTACGACACATTTAGGTTATTTAGCTTTAGGTTCTAAGAGTAGTTATAAGTCTATTAGCCTAATTAAGTAGGTACATTTTTCAGGTAAGTATCAATGTGTGATGCGTCGCCTACACTATTATATTTTTAAGATTTTAATAGTTATGTTTGATTCACGATTGACGGGTCACTCCGGGACCGGTTGCCGTAAACGGAATGCCGCTCGAAGTTGTTTCAGAATATGTATACCTCGGGCAAACGTTGCAATTAGGGAAAAACAACTTCGAGAAGGAGGCAAATAGAAGGATCCAGCTGGGATGGGCAGCATTTGGTAAACTTCGTCGGGTATTTTCGTCGCCCATACCCCAATGTTTGAAGACAAAAATCTTCAACTAGTGCGTCCTACCCATCATGACTTACGGAGCCGAGACGTGGACACTAACGGTCAGACTAGTCCATAAGTTTAAAGTCGCTCAGCGAGCTATGGAGCGGGCTATGTTGGGCGTCTCTCTGAAGGACCACATCAAAAATGAGGTGATCCGACAGAGGACCAGAGTCACCGACATAGCTGAGAGGATTAGCAAGCTGAAGTGGCAATGGGCCGGTCACATATGCCGCAGGACCGACAACCGTTCTCCACTCGAGGACTCATTTACCTCTCGTAAATGAGTCCTCGAGTGGAGACCGTGTCTCGGCAAACGTAGCGTGGGACGCCCTTGGGCGAGATGGAGCGACGACATCAAAAAGGTGGCTGGTAGTGACTGGCGGAGAACTGCTCAGGATCGAGATTGTTGGAGTGCCATGAAGGAGGCCTATGTCCAGCAGTGGACGAGTAGAGGCTGATGATGATGTTTGATTCTAACTTAACAGTATAATGGCATAGACTTTTATTTCAAACGTTTGGAATGCTTTTTAAAAGTTTATAAAATCTCTGTTTTATTTTTAGTTTTAAAACTTTAGGGTACTTTTGTATAGTAGCTTTTTCAGTTTTATTATTTTTCTTTTGTTTCCATTGTTTGAAAAAATATTTAAAAATAATTACTGATTATTTTAATAACAATTTCGATATTTTTATTTGTTATTTTCAGGACAACTTTGATTTGATTTAACTTTTAGATAGCATTTTAGTAATGTTATTAAATTGAAAGGCGATTATTACTATTTTCCTAAAAGTTTTACAGTAAAACGTGATTAATACAATAATTTTTTTGATTTGTGGTTGTTTTGCTCCATATTTTTGCATATTTTTAACATATTTTTATATTCTAAAGCAACTTATCTGCTTATAATTCCTCTAGTATTTAGTTTATTATAAACCTAATTAAAACATTTGATGCGTCTTAAAAATACGCTTCTAACGAAGTATATTATGTATACTTGCTATGAAATAACAAAGAATTAGGCAAAAAATAGTTTTTATTTTTTTGATTAGTCGTCCTGTAAAAAAGTGTTATTTGGAATTGTGGCAGTTTTGAATTGAAGCAGCGATATATCAATCGTCTCAATTAAGGGGATAGATACCCTCGAGCGGCCAAAAACGCTCATCTTTCAAAGTTTAATACTCCAGAATGCCTGGATCAAAAATTTTGAAAAAAATATATTATAATCATAGATTCAAGCACAACATATTCATTGTTTATTATTTTCTATACGATTTATATTTACGTCAAAAAAAAATATTTCTACACGGCGTTTTTTAACTTTTACATCGATATTTCTCTTAAAGCGCTTAGACTTTTTAAAATATTCTTACTCGCAGTAACGTGTACCTGTAAGAACTATAGAATCATAGTTCTATTTTAAAATTGATGAAATATTTAATAAGATAAGTAATAAAAATGAGTGTCCGTACGAGTTTCCGCCTTACGAGGTGCAGAGGGGCTCTATGCGGGACGCGGGCGCGGGTGGCCGGCAGTCTCGCGCCAGCGCTCGTGAGAGGAGGCTGTGTCACTTTTTGCTCCGCGCACCCTTGGATACTAATGTAAAGACATGCTTCAGAAGCGTGGAAAATAATAACGACGTAGTATGATCCAGTAAAAGTCTGTTTAATTAATGATCAACAGTACAGACATCAGTAGCTTTTATACACCATTGAGTCAAAACACTAACGAATAGTCACAACACTAATAGACAACGGAAATGGAAATTATCAGGTATTGAATAAAATTAAGAAAAAGTTAATAGTAACGCTAGTAATTGTCAATAATTGTGTACAGATATTTGGATTAACCTAAAATATCGAAAGTTGTAGGTATAGATTTATTTATTTGAACAATGTTTGATTCAATAAATAAATATCCGATGGGCGGGAAGACTAATGCTCGATAGGATTTTATAATAAAAGTTGGCGGTAATCGGAAGTTGCATCAACAATTCTAAAATTAATAAATTAATGACTGAAAGACCGGAAGTGTACTTCCAAGTGTGATTTTAGAATAAACTAAGGTTTTAAAATCCTCCCAAGTAATTTAAAGTAATCATAATAAATTTAAATTAACATAAATAATTACGCAATACGATCAATATAAAATAATTATGAAACTAAGTATAGCTTCATAGATGAGCGGGAAGCGCAAGATGTAACACTAAGTACTTCGAGTGCAACGAAGTATTTTTAGTGATTTTGTGTATAATTATTGAATGTTTGCATTTATTGCCGCGCTGGAACGCTTTACGTGATTTTATATGATGTTTTATTTTGATACTAGCTTTCCGCCCGCGGCTTCGCCCGCGTGGTGTTCGATTATATCGTGCTTTTCAGATTTCCTTCAGGAACACCAAATTTTTCCGGGATAAGAAGTTCCCTATCATTTAATCCGGATTTCTAACTTTACGTCTACAAAATTACAAAGCAATCGGTTCAGTAGTTACAGTGTGAAAGCAGAACAAACAAACTCACTTTCCCATTTATAATATTAGTATGATTCGGTTATATCGCGCTTCCAGATTCCTTCGGGTTAAAGTTATTTCTAAGTAGGACATGCAATACCGGTTTACCGGTTTTCATTTTTACCGCCTTTTCTCCTTTCGTTTTTTTTTTCGTAACTATAAAATTACCGGTAAAAAAATATAAAACCGGTAATTTACCGGTTTTATGTTTTTGGGCAACGTTGTTCATTTATTCACGCAAACGTCAAACTTTCTATTATATGTAATGTTTGACACTTGACAGTAGCTTTGACGTAAGCGTTTGTGACGATTCGTGTCATTCATTAGTTTGTATAACTGTACTGTACAACGACTATCGAACTCATGTCAAATTTTCCAATGACTCCAGAGCTAGACGAACGTAACCAGTCTTACTAGCTTGACAGTGCAGGATTGAATACCGTATTGGTGGGGCCAGAGCACTTATCGGTAAACTAATCTGCTTCAGGGAATGTGATACTCGTCCTGGAGTGATACGCTTTGTAAGGTGGGTATTTTCAGGTACAAATACCAACCTACAGGATTATACAACCCGTTTCAGGGAGCACATCTACTGCCTGAAGCAGAAAATGTACGGTACACCCAGAATCGCACTTTCTAAAACAATGAAAGGTGGGTTTATCGACCAGACCAAGGTGGCTGACACTTAACTTCTGGATGACGATGCCATGAGTTCATTCTGGCGCAGTATCTGTTTTGTGCCTGTCGCTTTTTTGGATCAAATGGTTTTCAAGGTTGCACGCTCGCTTGAGTCTGGTTCGCTACCTCAGTTCCTAACAACTAGAGTAACCCACCTGCTCCGTAAATCAGGTAGCACTGCGGAACCCAAAAATTATAGGCCCATCACTTGTTTACCGACCATCTTTATAGTTCTTACATCCAATTTTAAAGTTAAAATTAACAAACATATTGACAGCAACTCATCATGTCTGCCTCTCAAAATGGATGTAGGAGCGGCTCCCGCGGTACTAAGGAGCTACTCCTTAATAACATGGCCATTACTCAACAAGTTCGTCGTTCCCAAAAAGATCTATCGACATGTTGAATAGTTTCTTTTTTTTTATATTGCCTTTCACGCACACCAGCTTCTCACATATGTAACAAATACTAGACTGAGTAATTGTACGGTTTTAGCTATAAACAAAACATTGTGAGGAGAAATAAATGAATAATAATAATTATTATTATATAATAAGGCCTATTATGACTTAGTGCCACATACAAGGCTCATGCGGGTGATGGAGTTCTATAAAGTTGATGCAACTCTGCACACCATCTTGATGACGTGTATGGCTAATGGAGGACGGTCCTTCGCTATCCTGGATATAGAGATATTCATGGGAATAGCGATCCGAGCTAGGTCTATTCCAGGGCGATACTTTGAGTCCACTTTGATTTTGCTTAGCCTTGAATCCTCTAAGTACACTGCTGGAGAATACACGTCTAGACTATCGGCTGAGGAGAGGTGATCAGGTTATATCGCACCTCCTTTACATGAGTGACTTAAAATTCATTGCTCCCCACAAATTTCAACTGAAGGAGCTACTGAAAATTACTGAAACTTTCAGTAGCGTTATCAGGATGGAATTTTGTGTGGATAAATGTGGGTCATGCATGTAAAGCGAGGAGAGATTGCGGCATCCATGGGAACCCAACTCACGTTCCGTAAACCTTAGAGCTGCTTTATACCAGTAACATTGATACCCAACGTATCAATGTTACTGGTATGAAGCAATCGCTGAAGAAACGTTTCGCATCTCATATCCATCTTCGCATCGCTGAAAAAAGTAATAAATAGTCTTCTATTAAGCGGAAATAAGGTACGAGCCTTCAACGTTTGGATCATCCCGATTTTATGTACTCTTTTAGCATACTAAAATGGACTCGGTCGACACCCTGGATAGGAGGGTCCGTACGGTGCTGACTACAATTCAATTGCAACACCCACTGACATCGGTTATGAGGCTGTATTAGTGTATACCCCGCGAAAAAGTGAAAGTTGAAGCTTTTTAAATGTTAAGACCCTCCACAATCGCGAGATATGCAGGGAATATTTCCTAAAAACCGACGTGGGAATGCATCGAGATGTGGGCGCGGTTGACAAGGGACTCACTCCGCTCTCCTTGCATTGGCTAAAAAGAACTGGTGCAAGCCAGTATACCTACTTGACACTAAAGATCGCATGGAGGTTTAGCAAGCTACATTGAGGTTATTTCCGGGTTCTCCACGGGCATGATGTAGATTTACCAGCATCCGTTGGCTGGCCGCGTTTTGAAAATGAAAATTTACGCTTGACTGCGCCAAAGGAAAGGTCATGGTTTTAAAAATTGTGTTTGTATGCTCATTTTAAGCAATATGTAACATGTTCACTACCATTGTACCTGGTATTAGGGGTCGCAAACCGGTATACCGAATTTCGAAAATACCGGAATACCGGGCCAAATTTAGGTCTTATTAATACCGGTTTCATTTTACAAAAACCGGGATATTCGGCATTTTCGGTTTTAGTAAAATAAATACAAAGAGATAAAGTTATGCTCTATCTAATTCAAAATACGTGCGCGCAAATCACACGCCTTCGCTGGTTAAGCCCGATAGAACTCTGACTATTACGGCGAGAAAGAAAGCAGGTCTCTTTGCATCTCTCTTTGCTTACAATTCACGTCTTGATACTCTAGTAGTGCTACTCCTTGAATTTTCTTCACTGCGCCACTTCAATGCCCGAGGTTCGCATTAGAAACAAGGAGGTTCTGAGAGTACTGTGTCGTCTGGACGTGAATAAGGGTAGTGGACTAGATGGCATACCAGCAATTGTTCTAAAGGCGTGTTAGCGATTGTGCGCCCGAGTTGTCTCCTGTATTGACGCGCTTGTATCGATTCTCATTTAGAACTGGTGTAGTGCCCAAGTATTGGAAGCTTGCCAACGTGCAGACCGAGCCCAGAAACGAAAGTCGTGCCGATCCTTCCAACTGTCAACCGATTTCAATAACCTCCATACCCTGCTAAATTATGGAGCGTGTATTGAACTGTCGCCTCTTGACATATCTGGAAGGTATCGATTTCCTCAGTGACCAACAGTACAGGTTTCGCCGCAGTCGGTCAACTGGGGAACTACTAGTGTATGACACACACTTGTGAGGTGAGGCCCTCGAGAAAAATGCGGGAACGATTGCCATCTCCCTAGATGTCTCGAAGGCCTTCGACCGGCTATGGTACGCTAGCCTTTTGAGTGAGCTTCCAGCGTACGGAATTTCTCCTGACCTGACTACCCAGTAAAAGACATCCTGACTGAATGGTCCCTCCGAGTCGCCGTCGACGGGTGCTCATCGGAGCTCACGTCGACTAATGCCGGTGTTCCTCAGGGGTCTGTTCTCTTGCATCTCTGTTCCTGCTGTATATAAACGATCTGCTGATACCCGGTATCTATGAGTATGCAGATGACGGTACAGTTGTGGAGAGCAGATATCTGCTGGGTGGGGCTGGTAAGGAAACAATCCGGTCCGAAAGAGGCTATGGTAGAACATACGAATGTTGCACTACAGGCAGTCTCCGAATGGGGCGAAGCCAATCTTGTGGCATTAAATGCCTGCCAAAACACAAGCGTCTATTCACCGCCAAAAAGAGCCCGTTCATCTTGGCGCAGGTGCGTTTATGTGGTGTAGAGTACTGCCACATTTGTTGGCTGATGCTGCAAAATGCCACCTGAAAACTTTGGATTCAGTGAAGAGACATACGAAGAGGCTAATTGGTGACCAAGATTTGGTTCAAAACGGTCTCCTAAGCCTGGAGTACAAGCTAAGAGTGGCCAGCCTGTCGGTGTTCTATAATCTATAGGATGCATTTTGGAGAGTGCACGAGGGCATTGCATGATTTAATTCCCCTTCTCCGTTCCATCATCGGACAACTCGTCGTACGGCGAGTATCCACGCTTATGTTGTTCACCCCTCTACAATCCGGACGAAGCGTTTGGCCTCGTCTTTTATACCGCGTACATCGACGGACAGAAACAATTTTCAAGCGGCGGTATTTCAGTCTAACTACAATTTAAGTGTCTTCTAGGCTAGATTGAATAGGCTCTTAATAAACTACCGCGCTTTACCTTCAACGATTGCATCACTGCTTACCATGCCGGCGGGATTGCGGTAAAGCACTAGATTATAATTATTATAAAAAAAAAACGGCGATAGCCGATCTTCCCGCGCAATGATTATCGAACTAGCCTATGGTGTGGCGCGAACGATGCACGTGAGTTGAACTTAGTTGCGACCGACAAGTATCAAAATTTCTATTTCAACTATTTTCACGTCATTGCGTGTTTTGTTGGTGTTGTGGTTTGTTTTTGTTATCCACACACGGTTTTTTTCTTATTATTTCATTCTGCGCTTAGGTAACTACTTACTAAGTATTCCTCCTTAACCTAACCTAACTTTATTATACTACATTTGCTAACTTTTGCTTAATCCCGAAAATATCAAAAATATCGGATTATCGGTATTGGTCTGGAGCCAATACCGAAAATACCGGTTTTGCTTAAATGGTTCGGTATTGTGACCCCTACCTGGTATACTTATTTATTTTCTGCTTTAAGACTACCTAATCACATTATTAATATTTTTGAAAAAAATATATTAATTTATCGTTTTTACCGGTTTACCGGTAAAAATATTTCAATTATCGTTTTTTACCGGTAAAACAAAAATTACGCTAATTGCATGCCCTATTTCTAAGGCCACACCCTGTTCATTCCTCCAATAAAAATTAGGAACATCTCAAAAAAAATCGTCAAGTTTTTGCTAAGTCCAAAACAATAATATTTTCCTTCCCTTAAAAAATATATAATTGATACTTGTAATTTAATCCGTATGAAACTTGATTAAATTTCCCCAATTTTTTTTCTAGTAGGTAAATCAAAACAATTTCTTTTTTTCATTCTTTAAGTTCATTAGTCTCAGGTGTTCATTACCTAAAATATGGTCAGCTAAATTTTTAAACAATATGTATTCTAAATAAAATGCACCTATTTAAGTCTGACCTGTGAGTTTTATTTAGATGATGGAGTTTCTGGGATTTTTTTTTAAGTCCTGGTAAATATCAATGGGAATTATACCAAAAACGCTAAATGCTAAATAATAACTATAAATAAAAAAGAATAAACCGGTTCCCATTTTGCATTAATCATTTTTATAAATTAATATTTGTTTTCCCTTTTTTAAATAAAAAATCCCTGCAACGCAGTATCGAAAACAACATAATAAAAGTAATTACCTAATATGTTTCACTTTAGGGCATGAGTTTTGATACCACGTAATTCTATATTAGGTACTTTTTAGACAGAATAGTACCTATACTTTATAGACATGGTATGGCATTCTACGTTTGTTGCGAGACGTCCGCGCTCGAAGCAAGCGAGTAGGAAATGTGCACGTAAATATGATGCGGGGTGCACGGGGCTTTTTGCCTAGCCCCGCCCAGATGCGCAAGGTCATCGTCGTTACTAATCGCCTTAAGTCGTTGTAGTCGGAGCAGATGAGTCTTTAAATGGTGACCGCAAATCGGTAAGAGTAATAGAACTAATGGCCGATATGGCAGTAAGGTTCTGGAGTGGCGGGCACGCACCGGAAGACACAGCGTAGAGAGGCCACCAACAAGGTGGGCCGACGACCTGGTGAAGGTCGCGGGAAGGCGATGGATGCGGGCAGCACAAGACAGGTTATCATGGAAAGGCTTGGGGGAGGCCTTTGTGCAGCAGTGGACCTCTATAGGTTGAGAAGAAGTACGTAGGGCGCTACCAGAACAAGTAATTTAATCATAGTGAGTGTTTTAAATTATAATCAAATAGTTAACATACCTGTTTAGCATTATGACTTAACACCCACATAAGCAGCGCTCTGGGCACACCGTATTTATGCACGCGTCTCGTCGCATACCTGGTCCCACACAATTCACATCTCGATTTTCCGGATTCAGTCAACCATCGCTCCAAACATTTCACATGGACCCTACCAACGGTTCCACGACAAGAACATGCTGATATCAGGCATCCAAGTTCTGGCAATAACGACTCCCCTCCGTGGCAAATACGACACATGTCATCAAAAGAGTGAGTACTTATTCTCTCGTCTTCCTCAGTTGTTTCAATCATGTCAATATCGTGTACAGAAAATAGTTCAACTTCTAAGCCCCAATCGATTGGAGTAGTACCAGTAGTTCGTCTACTGGTATCAACGGCTTTACTTTGTTGATCTATAATCGCCATACGACGCTTGGGACTTCTGACTTTGATGCGGTGTTGACGAGGATGCTTATCTCTTCTCGTTGGTGCTCTCTCTCTAGAAAATGGTCTTTCGTCTCTTGTCTCTGTTTCGATCCTTCTATTTGGCATTTCGTTTCCCGTAGCTGCTGTTTTTGACGCAGATCGTTCAGGTTGTGCAAAATCATCAGTAGTTTTTGCTATATTATAAAGGTCTATGTTACTGGAGCTGGCTGTGACATCTTTGTCCACAGTTGTATGTGAACGCTTCTTGAACTCTGTGACTATATTAGAAGAAGAAGTTGCTATTCCAGGGACGATTTCTAGGTTAGAATTTTTGGAGCTATTTGCATACACTTTCATTTTGGGTCTGTTAGATCTTGTTGCGACTATACTAGTGGCCAAAAGTTTCATTTCTGGATCGGGGTCGGAGTGGCTAAAATAAAGAAGAATTAGTTAGTAAATAGGAAAACGGTTACGCATTTAGTTCATTTTTTTTTCATTTCCACCCAAACATGACGTGATAAATTGTTGGTTAAGTATTTAAAAATGAATAGAAATTTACTAAAAATATTTTTTATATTGTTAATATTTTCAGAAATAAACGGTTCAAAACTAAAAAAAAACTAAAAAATTGGTATAGAACTTTATAAAGACTTTCTAGGAACATTATTTTTATTATTATAACAAAGATTTTTGTTCAAATAGTAAACAAGTTGCGTTGTATTTTACGTCAAGCAATACTCATGTCGTCTGGCAGAAAAAATAAGTAGTTCAGTTTTATTGAGTAAAGATTTGTGCTTATCAAAGTTTTTTAGTAAATTTGGGTAAATTATGAACTAATTCGTATATTTAGAAGGAGTAAATAATAATTTATAAATACCTACATATACTGTCCTTATTTCTTTCGTGTTTCGAAAACGATACACCGGGCAAATATACAGGTGAGGCTTGTACTAAATCTGTTTTTTTGTTTTAGGTGGAACGCAAGGCTAACGACAAATGATATCATTGATGTCACCAATGATTTAGCCTCAGATGATGCAGTCACATCCGCTGACATATACATCGACCCTAAATGATATTAATATTGTGTCGGATTCTAACTCGGGGGATGAAACAAATGTAAGTTCTGATAACTTGACACGTCGTCAACTATTGGCACCTGCTGAACCGATACTAAGTGGAAGAAATATCAGTGATTTTAACGGTGGTAGGCCATAACATCTGCCGCCGGCCTAAGTTACCACCCACCAGACAAAGTCTTGCCGCCAAGCGATTCGTCGTGTGCCGGCATGATGTCTGGTGAAGCCGTACGGTGGACGGGTCTGAGCAGTTGTGTTGCGATTTGTGCCGGGTACCATGAGCCAAATGTTGTTGTGTCGGGAGTTTGGTCGTGGAGGGTCTCCACATCAATCTCCCTCTGGCGCAGCATCGTCGGTCGTGTTTGTGCTACCTCGCTCAACTGCCGTCTTCCTTCCTATTCACTAAGTTTTTTAAGTGAATAGGCTTAATAAACTAGCGCGCTTCACCATCAACGATTGCATCACTGCTTACCACCAGGCGGGATTGCGGTCAAGCGCTAGTTTATAATTATTGAAAAAAAAAAAGATTGCAATGAGTCTGAAGACGAAGTTGTACACCCAAGCACATCAAGCTAGCCACAGTCTTTAACAACCCTTAACCAGGGCGGGCCATCCCGATCTGTAGATAATCCTCCACTTCTACTTCCGCAGCCAACTCCACCAGCTAAGGCAGCGAAAATGGGTGAAACGAGAATTACTCCAACATCATGATGAATGGATCGCCCCATTGCCAAGATCAGTAATTACTTTGTCCGATCCTTTAGAACCAGTTGGTTTCTTTGAATTGTTTTTAGCCATGAAGTTATCATACATATTGTTCGTCACTCTGTTATTTATACAGTACAGAAGGGAAGTCCCAGGTGTACCCTTAGTGATAAAGACATTTACTGTTGCATTGGTATTTTGATATTGTCTGGGTATTCTCCACTACCGCGACGTTGGATATATTGGAAAAGTTACGAAGATATACACAATATACTGGTTGCAAAATCCATGCGGAGAAACCGATTTGAAGAAATACTTTTACACTTCCATGTGGCTCATAATAGTAACCTTTGTCTTAATGAGAAAATGGCTAAAGTCCGCCCTTCTTTTGATTTACTGAATAAGAAGTTTCTGCAATATGCTGTAATGGAGAAGGAGATCAACATAGACGAATCTATGACACCTTACTATGGTAGACACGGTTGTAAGCAGCATATCAGAGGAAAGTCTATTAGATTTCTCTTCAAGACGTGGATTGCAGCCTTGCGCTTAGGATATTGCTTGTACGCCGACCCGCATCAAGCCCCCTGTGGCCTTCATACACACTTCATCACCTAGTCGGCTGCTGTGTCTATTGAGCCTAACTGTAGCAATTATTGTTAAAAATGTCAAGAAAATTTACATTCTAAATTTTCTCTGCATTTCATTCTTAAAATTTTTAGTATAACTTCGTGTGAAAATACAATTTACAATAAATAAACTCATAGAAACATATTTGTTTTAATTGCCAATAACACGTTTAGGATATTTGCCTATTGTTTCGTTTTCGAACACGTCTAAAATGCCTACTAAACAAAAATATTTTTAACTAAAACTACTCAAAACTATTATAGGGGTTTATCAACATAAACATATCCAAAAATAACCAAAATCGGAATCCCAATGTAGATTTCGGCATATACGGGTTAAACATTTTCTGAAATATTTTGTTATTTCGCCGTCTATGCAAGCATATTTGTTATCAAAGTTTAAGTATTTTATTATTTTTAACTTAAACTTTTTTAAAAAAAGGAAAATAATTATTTTAAAATCAATTCACGCAATCTAAAATTATCATCGAAAATTCAACATATAGATAATGTGAGATGGCGTTACTTCGGGCTTTTAAGATTTTCCTGAGTTTATGGGGCCGAAACGACTATGAACTACAGAATAGTTGGAATCTGTAACTCTTTCTTTAGTTATTACAATTCTTTGTGAGTCAGTTTTTAGAATTCCGTACTTAGTATATCAACTCAATGTAAGAAAGACCCATTTTTTTAAATCTTTAAGTGGGACACTTATTGTTCCGTACGGGAAACTATGGAACCCTACACTGAGCGTGGGTTGACACGCTCTTGGCTGTTTTTTTTTAAATAGTAAAATAATTCTGTACATATTTTCAGTGAAATTGTTGATTCAATAAAACCAAGGAACGCGCTAGTAATAATTGAAAAATATTTAATGATATTTATTTAAGGAAAAGGATTTGTTCCTAATCAGGCACCTGCCACGATTAAATCCACTCCTCCATTCTAAATATTAGATAAAAGAAATAAGGAAAAAGTAAGGATTTAGCTGGATGATAAAGTTTTATTCAAGTAATTTTTGTTCTTGAAACAGTCAAAAAATATTTACTACGTCTCGTCCATTTTTCTATTTCCCTTTGAAAATTATTTTGTAATAATTTTAGTTTGGGCAAAAAACATTTTTTATGCCGAGAAATCAGGTTTGTATGTACTTACTTAGATGGTGTGTTGTGCAATTACCCTATCGAATAGTGTTGTTTTAAATTTAAATACTTTTTTTTATAGTTTTTATTTTATAGTTTAAATTATCTATGAATCGTTTTTATTAAATGTGTAAGTTTTTAAAATGTATGTCGTTAAATATATCCTTTCTGCAGCATTAGGTTAAGTGACCTGTAATGATAGTAAGTTGGTGAATAAATAAATAAAATATTAAAGCTGTTTCAGCGCGGTAGTTTCTAGACGGAACTTTTGTTCTTGTATTTGAATTATACATCAACACATCTAAACTATAAATTGTGGTAGCTGTTTCAAACACCACCCGCAGAACTTGGTCTAACAGCAAGTTGCTAGTATAGGACAAGGTTTTCTTTTAGAATTGAAAAACATAGTTTTTATTGCGTTATCATTGTAATCTTTGGTTTGCGGATTCCATAAGCATGCATGGGCTGTATTAATTTTGATTATTTCTTGATTTTACTAACATATTCACACGACAGTCGTGGTGGTGGTGGCCTAGTGGTTAAAACACCAACCTCTCAAGTATAAGTTTGCAGGTTTGATTCCGGGTCAGGCAAGTACCAATATAACTTTTCTACGTTACATGTACTTTCTAAGTATCTCATATATATATATATATATATATATCTTGGACAGCAATGACTGATTACAAGGTGAAGGAAAATATTTTGAGGAAACTTTGACTTTCAAGTCCGAGATTGCAAACCCGCATTGAGCAAGCGTGGTGATTACGCTCAATTCTTCTCTATTTGAGAGGAGACCTGTACCCAGTAGTGGGACGATAAAAAGGTTGATAATAATTTACATGACATGATCACACTCCTTCCTCATCCCCAAGCATGTTCGCGTGAATTATAAAAAAAATATCAGGCACCAACTGAGAACGTCCAATGTCGAGTGAATTCAAGATCCACTGCTCGCTTGCCGATGTCATCGTTAATAAGCGAGCTAGTAATTGCTCGCCTAGCTAGTCTATCTGATTTTTACTGCAGAAAAATGTTTTCTCATCATCAACCTTTTTATCGTCCCACTGTTGGACACAGGTCTCCTCCCATTCAGAGAAGGATTGAGCGTAATCACCACGCTTGCTTAATATGGGTTGGCAATAAAGTCCAGGTTTCCTCAAGATGTTTTCCTTCAACTTGTAATCAGTCATTGATGTCCAAGATATACTTAGATAGTACATATAACTTAGAAAAGTTTGGTACTTGCCTGACCTGGAATCAAACGCGTACACTCATTTTTGAGAGGCTGGTTTTTTATCCACTAGGCCACCACGACTCTAATGTTTGTTCGCTCAAATGTTTTTATTTACTGCGCACAACTGCTTGCTTGTTCGGAATATTAAGTGAATTGGTGTATTTAAGGCCTTTCCAGACATATTATTTACTATTAAATTTACACTTATTAATGTACCTTGATTGCATTCCATTTTGCAGTTTGCTCTCTCGCCCAGCGACTTCACAATCTCGAACGGAGAACCTCCGACGCCGACTGTTAGGCATTTCACTTGTAATTTAGCGATTTTTTTTTTCTTATTATTTCTAAATTTTTTATAACAAACTTTGACACATGATTTTTGTCAATTCATATTGCGATCTAAATGTCAATAAGGCGTTATTTTTTTTTAATTATTTGCTGTTTCGAAGATTTTACTATGAAACTTTTTAAAGGAACTTTTTTTATAAAACGGAGCATGGCAAGCGTTACGTACCACGCTTTATTCCTATATGTATACAACATTATTTTTTGTTACCAGTGTTTATAAGTAAAGAATCTATGTACAGAATTTCAAAAAGATATCATGAAAAACCACAAAGTTATGAGCTTGTTATCCTACTTGGCTGTCCCAACAAAAACATGGAGCACGCTCCGTTCGGCCGGGCGACCGGTGCGTTGACCTCTAGCGTTAACTGTTGCGCGGGCGTGCGCAGTACTATGATCTATCGTAAGCTGCGGGGCCGCTCGGTAGCTACACTGCAACAATTTTTAAATGTATTTGGGAAAACATATAAAATGGTGTTAAAATTATTGGAATCGATTCAGTTGATTATTCTGAACAAACTGTATTCAGGTTTCGCATAAACAAAAATTAACGTTGTATAAAAAAGGTGGTCTGAAGCGTATTTATTAAAACCCAGCACATTGCTAGCTGGGACTCTTTAAAAATCATTACCAAAGAAAATCCAAAATCTCAAACTGAAATATTTGAGCTTGTAGTACACTATATCATAATTTACCTTTACATCTATATCTATACTAATATATAAAGCTGAAGAGTTTGTTTGTTTGTTTATTTGTTTGAACGCGCTAATCTCAAGAACTTCTGGTCCGATTTGAAAAATTATTTTTGCGTTCGATAGCCCATTAATCCAGGAAGGCTTTAGGCTGTATAATCTCACGTTGAGACCAATAGGAGCGGTGCATAACTAACTCCAAGCGAACGAAGTCGCTGGCAGCCGCTAGTACACAATATGTAAAGAAAACCCTGTCCGACTCATAAGGATAATAAAGATTAAGTAAGTAAACACATGACTAAATAAAACATAAAATTTTACGTCATCATCATAGTAACAATACTAATAAAAAATTTTGAAATAATCTTTTTTCTGTGCGAATTAATTCCAACTTCCCCGGCGATGCTACCACGTGTTGCGTGCCCTGCCCCCAGTCGCCCGCGCATGGATTGCCTTTCGCACATGTATTAAGTTACCTCTTTTTGCGAAATGATATTTATTTTATTAGGTGGATTTTTTTAAGTTTAGTTGGGCTTTGTGGGCATTAGTAGAATCAGTTATCGATACCTAACAACATTTGACAGCCTCCGTGGCGTAGCGGTAGCGAACGCAGCCGTTGCGCAAGGAGATGCGGGTTCGATCCCCGCACAGTGCAAATATTTGTAGGTATGCATGAATATGAAGCACTGGTCTGGTCGTGCCTCGGAAAGCACGTAAAGCCGTTGGTCCCGATTGCCATACGAACATCTAGTGGCAGTCGTTACGGGTTATTGGAGCCCTCCAAAGTCTAACAATTGGTTTAACTGCAATGCTTAGGTATCGCCTTCGGATTGTGGAGGTCAGACGGCAGTCGTTTCATGTAAAATATCGAAGTTTAGCCAAAATCAGCAGTTAGACTGGTTAAGCGGACCCTAGACTCCAAAGCTGAAAAGCTACGGATGCGACTGGGATTAACCCTGAGATCAAATCAAATCAAATCGTTTATTGCAATCCATAATGTACAGTTACAGGTGGTAAATATAATAATATAGTATTGGAAATAAGTAGAGAGAGAGAGGAAGAGCGCTTCATGTTTCCATTTATTTATTTATTATTTATTTAGTTTTATATAATTGATGAAGATGATGATGATGATGAGTTATCGATACCTAACAATATCTTTACGGATCGGACAGGGTTTTCTTTACATACCTATTGTATGTATAACTCAAGCTAAAATATAAAATAATAAATAACTGTGAATTAAACTATTCATCTTTTACTGTATAATACACCTACGAACCTACAAAATAAAAGTGGTCAAGAGCGAGTCAGATTCACACTCGAAGGGTTTCGTCCAATGTGCAATGTGTGCGAACGTGCCTTTATGCGTGGCAAGGGATAACATACAAATCCGCCCACGTGCCTTCTACTTACTAAGGATCACGAGTTCGTACTCCACGTCCGTTTACGTAAGCTTTTTATTAGGTACTTATTTGTATGCTTCCTGTATTTTACATTCATAATATGTTTTATGGCTCCATATGTGTTCAATTTCAATTAAATGGACTTGTATCTTGAAAATAAGTACTCTACACACATTCTTTTTTGTATGGGCAATGGGCACCCAAAAGTTTAAAAAAAGATGTTGTAGGAAAATGGTAGTACACATTCTGTAAAAAATCCAATTATTTTTAGAAAATCGTTGCCCGTCACTAGGATTTTTTTCTGTATCGTGGGTGCGTTTACAAACATAAACTCTTCTTCTTCAGCCTATAGATGTCCACTGTTGAACAAAGGCCTCCCCCAAGGCTTTTCATGCTGACCGATCTAGTGCTGCCCGCATCCATCGGCTTCCCGCGACCTTCACCGGGTCATCGGTCCAACTTGTTGGGGGCCTCCCTACGCTGCGTCTTCCAGAACGTGGCCGCCACTCCAGAACCTTATTGCCCGTCCGCCATCGGTTCTACGAGCAATGTGCCCTGCCCACTGCCACTTAAGTTAAGTAACATAAACTCACATACACAAAAAGCCAGACCCGGAATAAGTAATTGTAGGTCATACAAATATTTTTTCCGTGCGGGAATCGAATTTAACGAAAATCATTGTACCAATCGTATGGACAAAATCATACATATCTGTGATAAGCGAACAAACAAACATACCTAATGCAGGAGCTCTAACATTAGGGTCCGGAACGCACCTCTTTGCTACGGAGGTCCAAATGAATTTTATCCTGTTTTTAATAAGGTAGCTTTTAGGTTGCTGCCGATGACCAGTCTTAAAATAATTCTTATCGTTACTCTTTTTCTCATTAAGGTGGCTATTAAGTTGCCGCTTTCAGAAGATATAAATCAAACAGTTTTCTTGCAGAAAGGAGATGTTTCATTTTGGGCCACCACTATGTACGCTATATAGATAAAAAGGAAAAAAATAAAAGATTTTCAATAAAATACTACTAAATTGATTTGAATAAAAATACTTGTATATATAATTAATTATTTGAAATGTTTTTCAGTAAGGTAACCCTTTATTAAGGTAGCCATGACAGTGGTTATGACTTTTGATTGGCGACTTTGACAGTTCTATTTTCCCGTTGTGTTTGTGTTGAGTGTTGATTTGAGTTGATTGTGTTTATTTAATGGGCCGTATGTTCTGAATTCATGTTTTATTTTTTTCGCAGTCATATGGTAGATAATATAAGTAGATACGATAGCCTTAGATACATGACACGTCAATCAAATGTCACTGTCAAAAACAGATTGCCACTAAAATTAAATTGCTATAAAACGTTTTAAAAATACGAATATTGTCTCACTTGACGTTGACATGTAATTGAACCACCAATTGGAAGAAGGAAAAAAAGCCGTTTTTGACGAAACAGATTTTTACTGATATTAGCTCTTTTCAATCGTAAAACTACGCTTTAGGTTGAAAAATAAAATAATACGGCCAAATGCTTTTGCAATACTAGCGGCAAAAAAAAAATGTAAGTTGGAAGAAGGGAATAAATCATGGATTTATTTCTTTCTTCCAACTAACACACCTTTTGTCATACAATTAAAGGTCTTCTTAATTTGACATTTTTATTCACTTAAACCGTTAGTAGTAACTGAATTTGAGTCAATCAAATTCTTATTCTAATGGTTGCTTAGATCATCACAATATAAAAAAAAATGAGTAGAATAGTGGTCAACTGCCGTCATCCTTTCTATTCCTTAGTTTTTTAAGTGAATAGGCTTAATAAACTAGTGCGCTTTACCATCAACGATTGCATCACTGCTTACCATCAAGCGGGATTGCAGTCAAGCACTAGTTTATTATTATTAAAAAAAAATATAGGTTACTTAACCTGTTCCGAATTCATTGACGGATTTGTAAAGACATCCTTTTGCTCCAAAAATCAGGAACTAATCCTAAAATACCTGAAGAAAAAGCATACCCGTCAAAACTACCCATAAACGAAAACAAGATGAATTGTGTGCGAAAGAAAAATCATACCATATATTCCTGAAGAGTATAAGACGTTTTATGATTTGATTTTGAGTTGGCCCACAACAACATTGGAAGATGCTGATATAGATCAAATTTAATACGATATCTTTTCTATGTTATTAATATAATAAATGCTAATATTATTCTTAGAAAAAGGAAATAATTCCAAGAATTTCAAACTACTCTAACATTTGTTTTTCTTTACATAAAGTATTTTCTTTACAGCATATTATCGACAACAATGTTTACTACATTTCATTTTAAGATATCATGGGCATTTAATCTATACGTTGAGAGTAAATCAGTTTTTTCTAAGTATCTCAGTTCTTTTTTTTTATAAATTATAAACTAGCGCTTGACCGCAATCCCGCCTGATGGTAAGCAGTGATGCGATCGTTGATGGTAAAGCGCGCTAGTTTATTAAGAGCGTATTCACTCTAGCCTTGAAGACACTCATATTGTAGTGTGACGGAAACACCGCCGCCGGCAAATCGTTTCAGTCCCTCAACGTACGCGGTATAAAAGAAGAAGCGAAACGCTTCGTCCGGATCGTAGTGGTCTCAACAACGTGAGGGTGGAAAGCCGCCATACGACGGGTCGTCCGATGGTGGAACGAAGATGGGGGAATTAAATCATGCAATTCCCTTGCACACTCGCCAGAATGCATCCTATAGAAGACCGAAAGGCTGGCTACTCTACGCCTGTGCTCCAGGCTTTGGAGACCGTTTCGAGTTAAATCTGGGTCGCCAATCAGCCTGTTCGCACGCCTCTCCACTGAATCCAAAGTAGTGTAATTGTACCTAAACTATCCTAGGCTGATAAAATTTTCGTTTTTCCTAATTGTGGTAATATTACAGTTAAATGCGGCTCTCCCTGCGGGAGAGGAAACACGCCCCAACCCCGCGTGTAACTGTAGGAATTCGTCACCAGACTTGGTTATCCTCCCACCGATATAAGAAATGAATTCCCATGAATTAATCTCCCTGTTCCCGCTTTAGAAGTTAAGGGAACAAGGAGTGGACAGAAGGAAGTTAGTATGGGAATTCACAGTTAGGACACACAAGTATACAATTTATAATAATAGATATGATATGACGCTAAGAAGACGAGAGGAAAAGCAAAATTATATAATGTAATATATTAAGAACTATTATATAAATGCTGCACGCGGGCTGTCTCCGTCATCTGTAATAAACCTTATTATGTGGCGTGGTGGGGATCGTTACGCTTGCACTTTATAAGTAATTTTAGATCACGTTACTTTATCTACTACGAATTATACCCACTTTAGTGAAGCCGGGAACCGTTATATTAACGTATGCTTCGTTGCACGTGTTCTGTTAGACCTAACGCATAGAACCTCTGAGGATACTATTACGATTCTAACAGAACACGCTCCCTAGACACTAAATAAATGTCTCCCTCCACCCTAGGACAGGGGAACTGCGAAGCTCCCTGTTGTCGAGGGAGACAAGTTCTGAGTTTATTACTTGTAAATATATTATGTGATTGACACCCTTGACAAACCGTCCCAATTCTAAGGTATTACACAAGTTAGTACAAGCGTACCGTAGACTCAGTCTCTAGCAGAACTCATTGCGATTATTCCTGCTGCACACCGAGGTGGAATCTCGTCATCCTCACATTCCCTTAATCTGCCCAAGTCGAAAGACGCATTGCATCTTGTAGTACTCGTGTTTCGATAAACAGTGACGATTCAGAAATATGTCCTATCAAGAGCGGACGGGTTGGATTTTATCGAAATACGTTCCCTAGTGTCTTTTGACACCTACTGATTCAGTTAGTGATATTTTGTAAAGCCTACCCCACTCCCTGGGAATGTGTGCGCGTCAAGTCTTCACGCAAGTGCTCTGTGACAAGACCTTTTTGGAAGCGGACATTATCAATAACGTTTGGCTGGTAATCTGATTCTAGATAGGCGGTTTGCCTAATTAGATTTGAATGAGCTGCGTGTATTACGGTTCTGCCCTCCTGTTATAGTCAGTAGTCGTCAGGAGTCTAGAGTCCAGAGCATCAGGGCTCATGGTCAAGTTAGGCGGAGGGCTGTCTCCGTACATACGATCCTTCCCCTATAGCCACCCGAAGCTGATAAATACCCGCTAAGGTAAGGATCAGGATATGGGCACATAAAACTAGACAAATCGGCTCCAATGATTGAATACAATCACATGAATGGTTTATCTGGAGTCAGTCTGGAATAAATTATCATTAGTAGCTCCTCTGCTGCATCACCCGTACTGAGTTCATACTATAAATGCATTTATAATAATAAATAGGGACACGTATCTGTCTGCTTAATTACAGGAACTATAGTAACTTTATCAGCCTGGGATAATTATTATAATAAATGACTCACCCAATCACGCTAACACTTACACGCACTTAATATTCTATATTATATTATACTATACTAATCTATTCTGGGCTTTAACCCGACTATGTCTGACGTAATTATTTCACTCACTACTTCGCGATATACTAGGACATAGGCTACTTCCCAAATCTCCTAAATTAACTAGCCTGGACACTAGCCCTCGCCCTATCGCAGTTCAAGATGGCCCCTCAACCGTCGCTTGTCGCGGCCAGAAACCGCCTGCCCTTTCCCCGTCTCTCCGTTTAAAATTCATAAAATCCCACACTACCAAAAGGTCCATGCTGGAGTCATTCTACCATTTTTTCTGTAGCCGTCCGTCAATTGTCCCAGATGCACATGTTCGAGAGGCCGATTCTTTTAGGAATTTGCACAGAATCCGTCGGCTTGAATTGCTCTAAGTTATTGCTACCATGTGCGGGCCGATGCCGGCCGCTGTACTTCGACCTTCTAAGAATTTCGTCCAAAATCTTAAAATGCTTTATTTTAAGGGTTTCTTTGAGTTCGGGATGCCCATAAAATATCAACGAATAGCTTTCTAAGACGCTTTTGTGTAGTTTTTACTAACTTAAAATAATAGGATATTTTGCTCTTAATTACGGTCGGCTGACAGGCCATAAGATTAGAAATTAATGGATTGGTAAGAGTTTGACATCGTGTAACTTGTCATTTTTAAACTATTGATATAACGCATGTGGCCAACAGTCACAGTAGCAAGGTGACATTTCGCAGTACCATCCCAAATGTGGCTGCAGTACTCCACACACGAGCGGACCTGTGCTTTATACAACTGAACTTTTTGTAATTATTTTCTTCTTCCAATTGGTGGTTCAATTGATATTACATTTATACGATGGTTAAGCAACTACGAGGTCGACTGTGCTTAATTAAAATCAACAATAAATACATGTTTATTTGGTAAAAGTTTCTAACTGTTAGTATACATTTCATTTTCTTTTAATACTATTTCAGTATACCCAACTAATGAGATTGCAGTGAAGCTTGAACAGACAGGGGGCATTGAGTACCCTCTGTCTGTTTAATAAGATGGGAATCCTACGGAGGGTGAACTTTAAATTATAAATGCTCGGAATACTACATTTTTAATAACCTTCAACTCGGTACACACAGGTACGTTACAATCCGCTTTTTAAATTAAATTACTGTTGATTACAGTGGACTTCTCCAATAGTAATGAAAAACATGCGGACACTAATACCAGAAAGATTGTACCGTAGCTATACTTGCCCGAATTTAGGGATTGTAATAGTTTCAAATCTGTGGAACACCGACAATAAATCTGGTAGTAGTGGCCGCATGTTTTTCATTACTATTGGAGAGTCCACTGTCCTCAAGAAATACATAAGTACTTCTTTTAATATTTTTTGTCAGCTCACTGTAGAGAATATTTAAAGAAATAAAAAAGTGAAATGAAAGAATAGTTTTGCTAGCCTATATGTAGAACGGTGCCGTTATTAAAACATATATAATTATGTTAATAGAATACAAAAAATATGCCAAGTGCGTGTCGGACTCGCTCGTACAATTATCTCATCATCATCATCATCATCTCAGCGTTTATCCCGGTTGCATCCGCGGCTTTCGCGTTGGAGCCCGGGGTCCGCTTTCCTGCACATTCCCCTCCATTTCGCACGATCTTTAGCATCCTGTGGTAAGAGCTTGTTGGCTCGCATGTCATCTCTTACAACGTCAAGCCAGCACAATTATCTATCAGACAAATAAAACTGTATTTAGTATTTATTATTATAACGGCAACAGAAATACATTAACTGTGGAAATTTCAACTATCTAGCTGTCACAATTTATACATAAGATACAGCACGGCGACAAATACGCATAGAGCACAGGCGTAGAGTAGCCAGCCTTTCGGTGTTCTATAGGATGCATTTTGGGGAGTGTGCGAGGGAATTGCACGATTTAATTCCCCCATCTCCGTTCCACCATCGGACGACCCGTCGTACGGCGAGTTTCCACCCTTTTTTTTTTTTGTTGGGATGGGAAATCATCAAATGACTTCTCCCGCTCTGGGCAGAGCGGAAGGGCGTGTCAGACTTTTACTGACTAAAACCCACCCGTGTTTCTTCACTTGCCTGTGCGACGGCCAGGGCCACGGTTTCTTGTTTAACCAACCCGCAACCCTGACCCAGGAGGCATCGGTCTTCGTGGACCCCGTCACGACGTGCTGACATCTCTTTGAGGCGCGCGTGAAACACGACGCGCCGTCGACTCGGGCCTGGTCCTTACCGAGCGGCGAGCTGCCCACTGCTCACCGCCCGCAGGCCCGCGCCTACTTTGGCTGGGAGTTTAGTGTCATCTCCCGACCAGGGCGTCTCCGGCGGCGGCTAGTGGCGTGAGGTCGCTGGGATTCCCATTGCCTCACGCGCTCCGCCTTCTCCTTTGCCAGCATCACTGCTTCGCAGAAGGAGGTGACGGCCTGCCATGCACTCTCGCTCCGGACCATGGCCTGGACCAGGGTCGGACTCGAGAGATCGCCGCCGATCGCCGCTACGAGGACACGGCGGTGCTCTACCCAAGCCGGGCAGACCTCCACCGTATGCTCCACCGCGTCCTCAGGGCGATCCACACAATGGTGACACCCTGGCGTTTCCTCCCGCCTTATACGGAACAGGAACCTCCCGAAACAACCGTGTCCAGTGAGGACCTGCGCCAGGCGGAAGGTGAGGGCGCCGTGGCGCGTCTCTAGCCACTCCTCAAAGAGGGGACTTACCGCCGCTATTGTGGCGTGCCCAGCGAGTTTCCACCCTTACGTTGTTAACACCACTACCATCCGGACGAAGCGTTTCGCCTCCTCTTTTATACCGCGTACATCAAGGGACTGGAACAACTTGCCGGCGGCGGTGTTTCCGTCGGACTACAATTTGAGTGTCTTCAAGGCTAGAGTGAATAGGCTCTTAATAAACTAGCGCGCTTTGCCATCATCGATCGCATCGCTGCTTACCATCAGGCGGGATTGCGGTCAAGCGCTGGTTTATAATATATATATAAAAGAAAAATACTTAGGGTCTTAGTAATAGATTCCTGTTTTTACCCTTTGCGTACGGAACCCTGGCAGAGGTATTTCAAAATATTTTTCTGTATATTGATAGACGGCAGTGAGTGTATATTGATACTTTTAAATACATAATATAAAGCCCTATAGACAATCAATGTCAGCGGACACTAGCCATCTACGCTGACGATATTATTTTTCGTAGATATATGTGTATTTTTCTTCCCTCACTTCATAGTTTAACGGGTAGACAACCCGACAAGACCTGACAGAGATCAGCCGTCAAGGCTTAACGTGCTTTCCGAGAAGCGGAGAAATTACAGCACCGACTTTCAAACTAGGTTTGAAAGTCGATGCTGTAATCGGCCCTCGGAATAGGAATTTCTTAGAATCAGTTAAGAAATTCCCATTGGAAAAACCTAATACAACAGAGTGGTGCTGATAATACGACAATAAATGAAAACACGCACAATGCTGGTTCATAGGAATAATCCTTTACCATAGAAAAAAACCTAGCATCAAAAATAAAAAAATATTTCAATAAACTAAATCACATAAAATTCTAAACGGAATAGAACATCCTTTAAAATATTGGTTCACTGACCTCCGATCGGCGGCAGCGCGGCCCTGTATCAACTTGCATTTTTCGCGCCATTATTATTATTTATATGATTTTTTTATGGGTAGACTGAGAATGTGTTGAGGTACACGATGTTTAATTTATTGTCGAATTGTCATCACCATTTTGATTATACAGTACTATAATATACAGTACTAATGTGCCAAACCCGGGAATCAGAACATAAGGTATTTCTTGTTTGTTAATAATTCTATATGAAAAAAACTATTCAAATTTAAAAAGTCATTTATAAATGTCGAACATTATTGTAGCAGAAAAGAAAAAAGAAATTATGTTTTAAATTTACACATTGTAATAAATGTATTTCAGGATTTTATACAGAGCTTGGCACCCATTCAAATGTCAATTCTTTTGTCGGCGACAACTACATCATATCATTCTGTTGAACGTGGCTTCCATTATTCTCATTTATGTTTTTGATGGGATATCATTACTTTTTGTAAATAAATTTGTTATTATCCTATGTACTCACTGTACTTGTAACAAAAGTCCAAATGACTGCGAAAACCAAAATTCGCCTAAATCTAAGACCTACCAAAACCTGTTAAAATGCCTAAATTTTGCTCATAATGTAAACTTATATGTTTTATACCAACAACTTTTACAATTTTCAAATAAGTATCTATAAATCTGTAGGTAGCAAGATATCATTTTTCTTATATAATACAAATATTACAATTGTTCGCAATGATGTCAGACTGTTGGCACGGCTGGGTGCAGTTTGTGTTATTATCGGTTGTTTATGTTTTATAAATACCTAATTAATAAGATCCTATAGAGGCGTGAGGTACAGAGAGTGAAGTTCATTCATCCTCCATAGAAAAGGGAGGGCCCTCCGACCAGACGGGTGTTATGTCTGGCCGGGTCGCTACCCGGTAATTTTTCTGTTATTTATTTATAGGATTGTAGCCGTCTACAACCCTATAAATACATAGCAGAAAAGTTACTCAAATAAGTTTTTAGAAAAGCGCTTAATGGTACTGGTACCGCATAAAATCGATTATGTGGAAAATTTAAAGTATTTGAAATTAATATTAGAATATTACTTAATAGGCTTATTAACAGAAGGGCTTGTGGGCCACTCGAAAATTAAATTTTATAAAATTATTTATTTTCTATACATAGATTTATACAAATACTTTTACAAGTCAATCATATTTTAAAATTAGTTCAGTTCGGTGTTTCCTACCTTACTACTCTAAAAAGACAGACCGAAATATAACCATGAGGTCACAGCCCCTTCTAAAGTTCAGACATCTTGGTCAGATCACGTGGAGACAATGTAGAATCAGTGTCTGAGATGGTCTTTTAAGGAAACAACCACATAGTATAAGAGGACCTGTCCAGTTAGTGTACGCTTTTGTCAGAAATCGTGCAGCTCTACTCAAAATTTAAGGAGCTCAACGATTCGACGACTAATAAAAAGAAAGGTCATTTGGGTAAGCCACATAAATTATATCCCAAGAAGTTAAACGTATCTAATTATGTTTTATTCAAATTTGTTAGATTCCAAGGATTACCGGTGGTTCCAGAACTTAGCCCGTTCAGAAAAGTTTTAAGTACACAGCCTGGTTTACGCCAATTGGTCACGTAACATCATTTCCTCAACTACATACTTTCAACCACTTGAGTGCTACCATAGGGCGATGTTTTTTTAAAATAAAGATTCTTATTGATTCCGAGAGCATTCGCCTTTCATTTACAAGAGATGTTTAAAACAAGAGACTATTCAGCTATATTATTACTCTCAAATGAACATTAGGAATCAATGAATATTTTGGTACTGATTAAATCACGCACGCCACCGCAGTTGCGTTCACTCTCTCAGTAGTCTAATAGATGAAGGGGTCGCCCTTGTGAAACATTGGATACGTCTGGGTGCTTTAGCGTCACCTGCTACGCAGACGATAGGCTGGTAAGAGCAAGTACATATCAAGAGGCAGAATATCTAGCAACAGTTGCGCAGGACGTTGCGGGGATCCGACGGTTGGGCCTCGAGGTAGGCCTGAACAAATCCGAAGTCCTGTGTTTCTTTAGGGCCCATAGCGTGCCACTTTCGGGATCTAGTGTAACTGTGAGAGACGTAACCATGAAATATAATAAAATATCTTGACGACTGTACGCAATTTATTGCAATACGGCGGACGGCTCAATAGCTTCCTCTGGACATCGGTCTGAAGAAATGATCTTAGTACGGATCGTGAAAAAATAGAGCAATGGTCCATTGCTAACACGCTTAATCTAAACCCTACACAAACTGAGTATATGCTTTCTGGAACCAAAAACCAGTTAAGTAAAATTAAACCCTGTGTCAGCTGTGTTACTGTTATGGGAGAGCCTATTGATCGAGTGTATGAAGCACATAATTTAGATGTCATCATGGATGGACCCGGAACGTCGTTTTCACAAACACGTGTCTTACTCAATCCGTAATTGCTTTTATAGACTTCAGATATTAAAAAAAACGTGCCTATATCTTAGTGAAGAATTGCGAGTATTGCTTGTGGAGTCTTCGGTTTTATCTAAGTTAAATTATGCAGATACGGTCTATGTTCAACGATTACTGTCAAAAACTGAAAGAGTGATCCAAAGGCTTCAAAATGCCTATCCGATTTTAAAGTTTTGTTTGGGGGACATCTTACGCCTTTCCTTTATAAACGCATTTTCAAAATGAAGGCTAGACGTAAACTCCACTTGGTGAGCTTACTAGTAGGTGTTATTAAGTCATTCCCCTTTTTACTTGTATGACAAACTATCGTGGACAGGTAGGTACATAATAAAATTGGCGAGGGAAGAAAATGTTCTCAAGAACTTTCCATCCCACGGCACAAGTCTTTTAGAGGCAGTATTCGCTATGCAACTTTTTGCTGGAAAAATATCCCTCCACTGATAAAGTATTGTAAAAGTTCCTCGACTTTAAATTTGAAATTAAAAGAATATCTTTTATGCTATCAAGAAGAGTTTGAAAATGTCCGAGCAGAAGTATCTGTTATATCTTTTTTATTTTTCAGTGGGAGGGTGTTTTCTGTTTTCTGGATTTATTTGTTTACTAGAGGCCGCCAGCGACTTCGTTCGCGTGGAGTTAGTTATGCTCCGCTCCTACTGGTCGCAGCGTGATGTTATATAGCCTAAAGCCTTCCTGGATTGGTTCTATCCAACTCAAAAAGAGTTTTTCAAATCGGACCAGTAGTTCTTGAGATTAGCGCGTTCAAACAAACAAACAATTAAACACACTCTTCAGCTTTATATATTACTATAGATTTTTAGCACATCTGTGTTTTGTAATTTTAGCGTATTGCACTCGTGGGTTGCAGCTGAAAATAACGCTAATTTTACAACACAGTATATGACTACAACCGAGTATACGGACTCGTTTAGAAATAATATACTCATAGGCACATTACATATACAATACTAAATCATACATTCATAAGATACAAATAATACTTACTAAATTGAATTAAAAAGTCATACAATAATAGTAAAATAATAATAATAATAAATACATAATTAAATTGTCATTTGGTCACAGCAGCCAACCACACGCCGCTTATTATGCTGAGCTGAGGCTCTTTTGCCATATTACCTTTGTTTTATATTGTAATAGTTTAAGGTGTATTTCTTTTGTTGTAATGTCAATAAACGTATTTTTCTTTTGTTCTTCTTTCTTTCTTTCAAATATATACATAGGACTCGTCCTCGACAGTTGGTAGAACTTTGGACTTCACTTCCGGCAGCTGGCCTCCAAATTGATGGGTGCCACGGGTCCATTATTGCGGCGGCTACCCAAACTGAAGGTCTCGACACATCATCATCATCATCATCAACCTTCTTATTGTCCCACTGCTGGGCACAGGTCTGCTCTCATGGAATCTGTACTTGTTCGGGGTTCGTGCAGTCGATGGCACTCTACGGGGCGCCCGTGTGAGCGAATAATCTGACAGTTAGTAACTTCGCAATGTTGCGAAAGCCGCGAAGGTCGATGACCGTCGGGATTGTTTGCGGGTACCTAACGATCTCATTATGCAGACCCCGTACCCCCAGCCAAAGGTAGAGATGAAATTCAGCGGTGGTAAGAGTCCTGCATACCCTTTTGCCATTATCACGATGAAGAAAGTCGATGATTATTTACATCCCGCTTAAAAAAAAAGATCTAGTCTACTACAGGGTCGTAGGACATCGACGTGTAAAATTTAACCATGAAGTAAGAACACATTGTACTACTGTGGCATCATTCTTTAAGTTTCATCGTAATTAGGTTGACTTTAGGGTTACTAGAACTATTGAAAAAAAATGTTGTATCGTAAACTGAACTGTATTGTATCGTGCTTTTTAGATTTCTCTTGGGAATATCAAATTTTTCCGGGATAAAAGGTCATCATCATCACAGCGTTAATCCCAGTCGCATCCGAACCCTTTCCAGCTTTGGAGTCTGGGGTCCGCTTTACCAGTCCAACTGCTGATATGGCTTAACTTCGACATTTTCCGTGAAGCGACTGCCGTCTGACCTCCACAACCCGAAGGCGACATCGAAGCATTGCAGTTAGACCAATTGTTGGACTTTTGAGGGCTCCAACAACCCGTAACGACTGCCACTAGATGGTCGTATGGCAACCGGGACCAACGGCTTAACGTGCTTTCCGAGGCACGACCAGACCAGTGCAAATATTCATATTCATGCATACAAATACTTGCACTGTGCGGGGATCGAACCCGCGCCACCTTGCGCAGCGGCCGCGTCCGCTACCGCTACGCCACGGAGGCTGTTCCGGGATAAAAGGTATTCTATATAAAAGTAGTCTATTATTTAATCCGTACTTATAACTTTACGTCTGCAAAATTTCAAAGCAATCGGTTCAGTAGTTACGGCGTGAAAGCGGAACAAACAAATATACTCACTTTCCCATTCATAATATTAGTAAGGATTATTTTTACATAATTTCATATTACCCTGGCTGGAGGCTTTAATTTTTAATTAAGGCATCCACAGAAAAGTCCGGTTAATTAGTTATGGCCTCTAATGGCCACCTACGAGATGCCATATCAAAAAAAAAAAAAAAAAAAAATTAATTCATATTAGGCTGAGAATGTTTTTTAAAGGCCAAAATTATAAAAGATATTTCATCAAAACTCCTTTCTCTTCTTCCTAGTGCTTACGCTCAGAAGAAGATTCACAACAAACTACCCAACTGCACAGCTGTCTGTTACATACAGTATTCGTATCGAAAACCCTGTCACGAAGTAGGTATGGGTGTGTGCGTGTGTGTTTCTGTGCATGTGTAATGTAAAAATGTAAACCTATTTCTTTTGTTTCGATAAAATTTTAATTGTAAAAGCTTCTTTATGATGTGCGGAAAGATTTGGCTTCACTGTCATAACACAATAGATCATACAGGTCAGACTTTGAATTTCAACTTTTTAACTTTGAATTTTTAAGGAGAAAACTTAATGTTTAACCTGTGTAGCTTTAGTTAAGTATTTTGACAATAGTACAAAGAAAAAAACAAATAATTATTAAGATTAATGACTAGCCCGTTGTGGTACAATGAACTGGTGAAAGACAGGTCATGACTTCGATATAATTTACTTGTTGACTTGAAGTAACAACTTGAGATAGTAATATCAGCCTATTACTTTTCCTCTGAAGAGCAATTCTTTTTTTCCATTCAGTAAATGATAAATGATTTACCTTCTGTAAGTAGGTTTGTTTAGGGCATGGGAAAAAGCCAGACTTACAGACATACCTATGATGGTGCCAAACAAGTAATTGAATAGGGGTATATCCAAAGTATGAAAAACAAAAAAAATATATAATTAGTCCGTCTTAAAGTTATGGAGTGGGGCTAATTACGTCACGCCGTGGTATATTTTGTACCACGGCGTGACGCCATGCGACATTTCAAATCAATATATCTTCCTAAGTATTTGAATGAAAGAAAAAATAAAAAATAAGCCGTTCCACCAGCGGACGACCTGTCGTACGGCTGGTTTCCACCCTTACGTTGTTAACACCACTACGATCCGGACGAAGCGTTTCGCCTCCTCCTTTATACCGCGTACATCGAGGGACTGCAACAATTTGCCAGCGGCGGTGCCTCCGTCGGACTACAATTTGAGTGTCTTCAAGGCTAGAGTGAATAGGCTCTTAATAAACTAGTGCGCTTTACCATCCACGATTGCGTCACTGCTTACCATCAGGCAGGATTGCGGTCAAGCGCTGGTTTATAATATGTAAAAAAAAAAGCGTTCCGGCATGATGTCTGGTGAAGCCGTACGGAGGACGGGTCTCAGCAGTTGTGTTGCGATGTGGGGCGGGTACGATGCGCCAAATGTTGTTGTGTCGGGAGTTTGGTCGTGGAGAGTCTCCAGATCAATCTCCCTCTAGCGCAGCATCGTTTGGTCGTGTTGGTCTTGGGTTTAACATTGCATCACCTCGCTCAACTGCCGTCATCCTTTCTATTCCTTAGTTTTTTAAGTCATCATCATCATCTCAGCGCTCATCCCGGTCGCATCCGCGGCTTTCGCGTTGGAGCCCGGGGTCCGCTTTCCTGCATATTCTCCTCCATTTCGCACGATCTTTAGCATCCCGTGGTAAGAGCTTGTTGGCACGCATGTCATCTCTTACAACGTCAAGCCAGCACTTCTTTGGTCTACCCCGCTTGTTCCGGCCCGGCGGAGGCGCCATGGCAAGACATCTGTTACCCACGTAACATGCCGGTTTACGTAAGACGTGGCCGTACCAGCGTAGGCGACCCTCCTGCAGTTTGTCTGCAATGTCACGGACACGAAGGCTGCCCCGGATGCGGGAGTTCCTGATGCGATCTTTCCGCGTAACTCCACACATCCACCGCAGCATATTCATCTCCGTGACACGCAGCTCCTGCTTGTGTCGCTCAAGCACAGAAAAATAAGTGTTCAATATTTTCTATGAATCTATCTGATGGAAATTAAATATTTTTTTAGGATACAACCCAATTGTAGGCTGAGTCCATTTAGATTGCTAAGGACACGCTAGGAAGAAGATGGTGGCAGCACTGGTCAATATCACCCATGAATAACAGAACACCCTTAGGGTTTTGGCGGGAAAGTCAAGCCGAGTGTCACGGTCATTTTTCATTGGACTTTAAAATTATTTATAGTGTTGTTTACTAAATAAAAGTGCTTCATTTATGTAGTATAAGGTGCATTAAGTAAATAATTCATAAAGAACAGTGAAATATCGCCGCATAGCGGCCACATCATGACTTTGTCTCAAACCTCCCTCGTACGACGGTTCACGCGGCCGTCTTTTTCGACATGAATAATTCATTACGCGACATTGGCTAAATGCAAAAACCTTGCGAAGCCATAAAATAAAGAAAGAAGCTCTTTTGAAGATTTTTAATTTACTTGACATTGGCACAAAGTCATAACTAGTGTAAAACTACAAAAAAAATCTTAAAATTGAATAGACATATGAATGTTCAATCTTAACTTTGTTGGGGTTGGCTTCCATTTCAAGCGGTCGATATTTTACATGGAGCAACAGCCTATCTGACCTTATTTTTTTCTGGATGGGAAATCATCAAATGACCTCTCCCGCTCTGGGCGGAGCGGAAAGGCGTGTCAGACTTTTACTGACTAAAACCTACACGTGTTTCTTTACTTGCCTGTGCGCCAGGGCCACGGTTTTTTTTTTAACCAACCCGCAATCCTGACCCAGGAGGCATCGGTCTTTGTGGACCGCGTCACGATGTGCTGACATCTCTTTGAGGCACGCATGAAACCATCGACCTGCCTGGTCCTGACCGGGCGGCGAGCTACCCACTTCACACCGCCCGTAAACCCGCGCCTACGGTGGCCGGGGTCCGATGTTGTCTCCCGATCAAGGCGTGAGAGCGCTGTGATTCCCGCTCCCTCACAGGCTTCACCTCCTCCTTTGCCTGCTGGCCGTGATGCTTCACGGCTTCGCAGAAGGAGGTGATGGCCTGCCATGCACTCTCGCTCTGGACCATGGCCTGGACCAGCGGGGCAGACCTCCACAGCCTATCTGACCTTCACCCACAACCCAGCTGTTAAGCATACGAAACCCCTTAGTACCTAAGCTTGGTTGTTTTTCGGGTTTCTGACGATCCGTCACGTTTCTCACAGATCCACAAATGACAGTCTTGTCTTGCAAATCTGCCATAACGTGCTTTCCTAGGCACACTCGGGAGTATAAAAACTGAATTGTAACAATAGCACAACATTATAGTGAGTACATATAGCGTTGTGCTGGCCTAGTGGTTAAAACACCAGCTTCTCAAGTATGGGTCTGCGGATTCGATTCCCGGTCAGGCAAGTACTAATGTAACTTTTCTAAGTTAGAAGTATTTTCTAAGTATTTCTTGGACACCAATGTGTGATTAAAAGGTGAAGGAAAATATCTTGGGAAACCTGCACTTTTAAGTCTGAAATCGTCAACCCGCATTGAGCAAGCGTGGTGATTACGCTCAATTCTTCTCTGTATGAGAGGAGAACTGTGAATAGCAGTGGGACGATAAAAGGTTGATGATGAAACTGAGTACATAACCACATGTTTATTTCCAGAAAGATCATAATTAGCTCCCTATATTTAGTTATTAAACACAATAGCCTCCCCAATCTGGGTCGCAAGAGTACATATTTGCCAAAATACGAGTAAGAAAATAGGCCGATAAGACTAAAACAAAACATAATTAACCAAAGAGAATTGACTTAATGCTGTAATCTGCGGCTGGATCGAGTATCAGTAACATTGTAACAATGCTTGTTTTACGTATGATATTGTTTTGTGGCCTAATTAGATCGAAAACATCTGCGTTCTACTTTCGTCAAAAAATTACTTTTAAAAATTACTTTTGAATAAATGTGTCCAAAGCGGCCCATGACTTAGCTAACACGTGTATCTAGTTAACTACTCTGCTTTACATAAAAGTAGCGGATTTAACAAGATTTTTACGACGTGTAAAATAACTAAATAATAGTCAAAAATTTATTAAAACCAGTGTGGTTAATTTAGGAGAATAACATGGACTTTAAACTTACAATTAATATATTATAATCTATAATTAAAACAAAATTAATAAAACAAGTAGCTACACAATTTATAACTGAAAAATGGAACTGTTTTTGTGAATTTTAATTTCTTTTATTTGTCTCCGCCTTCTTCTTCTTCTTCAGCTTATAGAGGTCTACTTCTGGACAAAGACCTCTCCCAAGGCTTTCCACAATGACCGCTCTTGTGCTGCCCGCATTCATCGGCTTCCCACGATTTTCACCAGGTCATCGATCCACCTTGTTGGGGGCCTCCCTACGCTGCGTCTTCCGGTACGGTCATATACGGTCTCCGCCTCGAATAACAGAATTATTATAAAAACATGGGCGCATTCGTGGGCAATAAAATAAAAAAGAATGTAAACGGGATTGTGCACAACATCACATTACGAACGAATGAGAATAAAACCATCTTCGTCATCTCAGCGTTAATCCCAGTCGCATCCGAAGCTTTTTCAGCTTTGGATTCTAGGGTCCACTTTATCTGCTGATTTAACTGCTGATTTTGGCTAAACTTCCATATTTTCCGTGAAGCGACTGCCGTCTGTCCTTCACAACCCGAAGGCGATATCGAAGCATTGCAGTTACTCCAACAACTCGTAACGCGCGCCATTAGATGTTCGTATGGCAACTGGGACCACGTTCTTTTCGAGGCACGACCAGACCAGTACTACGTAGTGCCAGCAGTGCCAGCGGCTGCGTCCGCTACCGCTACGCCACGGAGGCTGTCAACGAATGAGAATAAAATAGTAGTACCTAATTGAATAAACCATGATGAGGGTAGTGGGGGATTAGTAATAACTACCGCGTCTTACTCTCGGATCTCGATAAGATTGGCGTTATTTCATCAACACTGTTTTCAAAACGGCAAAAAAATCGGAATGTACTAGTACGAATAATTCGAAGACACTTCACATCTAATTACCTGCAGGCTTGCGTAGATAATGACCTACTCCCTCTCATAAGGGGGGAGGCCTATTTCCCGTCCGTGGAAATATGCTATATAGAATTAGAAAGAAAGAAAGAAAAATATTTATTGAGAGTCGTACAGAAAAATCTTAAAACTAAAGTAAGTTCACACAATTAAGTATAAAAACAAGTTATATATAAAAAAAATAATCAGAAAGTCCCTCACGAGACCAAAAGGCTCCTATCTAAGCATAATGCTTCGAAATTTAAATGTCACAGCGCTGGTATTCTAATAGGGCCTGGAAAGGGTCGTCCACTGCAATGGGTTGTGCAACATTTTATTTTCATTCGTGCGTAGTGTGGTCACTCCGAACGAATGAAAATAAAATGATGGCCATGAAACCAACCGTGACAAACACGCACATCCTACGTAGGATTGGACGGTCGACTTTATATAAGCATAGTGTAGCAGCTACACTGTAGCAGCTACACTGTAGCTGATAGACATCAAGATTAATTGGACTTAGATTTGGAAGTTATCTACTAGGAAATGACCACATTTTTATGAAGTTAAGGAACAATAAATATAAAACTCGTTTAGAATGTGTTGTAGCCACACGCTATAGTCTATTAAAAGAAAAATATATACAGTAAAATTTGGATTTTGGTTTTGGAACTCATGTCGAGGTCCAACACTTTGGCACTGAATTATCCCGTTAGTGGGACGAAGGAATCCTCTATATCTGGGATTCATTCTTTCGATTTTCCATCATGGTAATTGAGACAGCAAGTGAATTGTATATGCATAAACTTCTGTAATTGAGATAATAAGTCTTCTACGAAATTGCCGCTCTGCAATACTGGCCATTTCAAACCCAAATAATTTTTGTTTGGCTAAGAATTTTTATTTCAAATTAAGTTTACTTTAAAAACATGGAGTTCTTTTTCCAAAAGTAGTCATTTAAGTTAGTGTTACGTTTTCATCGTCATAATGGATACGTTAAAAATTCATTCAACGAGATGTGCCTTGCACTGCTCAACAGATACACAAATAAAGGAATTTTCAACCGCATTGTTACCTGCGATGAAAAGTGGATTCTGCTTGATACCTGCAAGCGCTCAGCAAGTTCATTGGATCCTGGTTCAGCACCTCAATAATGCCCTAAACGAAAACTTACCTTTAGAAAAGTGTTGGTCACTGTTTGGTGGTCTAGCGCCGGTGTGATTCATCACAGCTTCTTACCAAACGGGATGAGCATTACTGCAGATGTGTAATGTGCAAAACTGAACACAATGATGGAGAAATTGGCACATCTCCGATCAACATTGGTCAATCGCTCCTCTCCATTGCTCCTGCACGATAACGCGCGACCTTATAATGCACAAAAGACGGTCTCCAAGTTGGAAGAACTGGGGTGGAAGCTCTCCGTCATCCGCCCTACTCACCAGACATTGCGCCTACAGACGACTACTTTTTCCAGAATTTGGATAACTTTTTAGCGGGAAAAAAATTCAATACCCGAGAGGCAGTAGGTACACAATGCCTTTGAAGAATTTGTTGTTTCCCGTCCAGCAGATTTCTTTAAGAAGAGCATCAATAAAACAAAGATGAATTTATTGCATGTGTGATTACTTCGATTAATACAAATAAAAATTACTTGAAATAATTCGTTTACATTTTTTCATATAAAACGGCAATTTCATAGGTAAAGACCTAATAATATCCTGTTTGTTGTCCTCCGTGGCGCAGCGGTCAACACGCCTGCCTGCCACGTGCAGGCCTCGGGTTCGATCCCCGGCCAGGTCATGATGGAAAACGATCTTTTCCTGATTGGCCTGGGTCTTGAATGTTTATCTATGATGCCATATTTATAATAGATACATATACCTTATGTATCTATTATAAATATGGCATCATTGAGTTAGTATCCCATAACACAAGTCTCGAACTTACTTTGGGGCTAGCTCAATCTGTGTGATTTTTCCGTATATATATTTATTTATTTTATTTATTCTACTCACAAATTCTGTTAATGGAACCCTCTATAAATGAGACAGATATTTATCTATACCTGGATATCTACATAAGTGAAACAACATTATAGGTCCCTTGAGGTTTCACTGTAATTTGATTTTAGGTTTATTTCTCTGCTCGAGGCCAGAATACCGATTAATTTTGTTGCTTGTAGACTGTAGTCTATTTATTTTCCTTCAACTAGTTATATTTCAGCCAAATAGCAACATTAACGTAACTGATTGTTCATTATTAAAGCGACATTTTAATTTTCATCATAGTATTCGTAAAGATTTCTTCTATAGCGGCTTGAGTGACTTCAGTTTCAAAGCGTTGCGCCACACTAGGAATTACTCCTGTGTCTTGGGTGCGTTTACAACCATTTAAACTCACATACACAAACAGCCAGACTAGGAATAACTACCTGTAGGTCATACAATACAAATATTTGTTCCGTGCGGGAATCGATCCCGCGGCACGTGGCTCAGCAGTCGATCGCCCAGGCACTGCACAAAACGTTTTCGTTTCACAAACTTCCACTTTTCTTCTTCTTTTTGAATATTATTATTATGTTGTCTCAATTCAGTTGTTTTAATTAAAAATATTTTTAATTAATTATAGGTACATGTTTTAAGCAAAGAGTCTTAGGCAGACGATACATTTTTTATATTTTTGTGTAGGTATATACAAAAACAGCTGAATGCTTTTAATCTAGTACTAATAATAAACACTGCTACATTGTGCCAGGGAGATACCCTACAAGTTAAGTCGTCTCTTTCGAGACCATTCATGTATTGGTAATTTATCCTTAATAATAATATAAATTGGAAAGTGAGTTTGTTTGTTTGTTTGTTCCGCTTTCACGCCGTAACTACTGAACCGATTGGTTTGAAATTTTTGAAACGTAAAGTTAAAAGTCCGGATTGTATAATAAGGTACTTTTATCCTGGAAAAAAATGATATACCCGAGGGAAATCTAAAAAACGCGATATAACCGATCCCCACGCGAGCGAAGCCGCGGGAGGAAAGCTAGTCTAAAATAATTTAATGTGATGTATGCTATTTTTAGTAAATTACCGACCATTCTACAATAGAAGATTCATAAGATCCTTTACTGTAGCCTATTCTGAATATTGTACATTTATTTTTAAATTATTCACAGAACATTCAGTCTAGACTTACTTACTGTTTTCCAATCAACCGCAAAAAATCCTTTGTTCGAAATATTGAGTCCAAGAGAGCGTTAATTTTTAGGTCAACTTCTCAGAATTAAAACTCTGTAATGAAGATTTGGGCTGTGGAAAAAGAAAACAGCCGGGATTTGAATAATGTTTGATTTGATGAATAACTGAAACGGAGAGTGGCCAGAGATTGAGCACGCCTTAGTGTCGCGACACATCTGCGGAACGTGCGGCTAAATACGCTCGCAGTGTATTTCAAGTACTTCAAGACACATCAGCCGCAATTACGCTGCGTTCGGCGTAGGACCTAACCTTCCTTGGGGCGGAGCGATGCTTTGCGCGACCGAAAGTTCGGCGGGCGTAACCGAACGTTCGGCGTGTCTTGTGCATCGCGCGCGTGGCGGTAGCGAAGAGCGGCAACGTCTTTTAAGCCCTCAATAATAGCTAATATTCAAATTAAATCCATTTTTCTGGGCAATTCAAATACGTCACAAAAAAAGCACTCCATAAAATGTCGACACAGACAGACTGACGATGACTCCACCTAACTTTCCGTGGCGTAGCGCGCTGAACAAGACGCCGCGTTTTGACCGTTTGGTTTGTCATAACAACTGAATATTGCGACTGACACTTCAGCCGCTGAGCTTTCGGCGCCGTACGTTCTGCAGACGTGTCACTACTCTTACCGACACGGAGGTACACGGGGGCAGGCGTGCTCAATCTCTGTCCGCTTTTAAAACTACGATAAAAAACACTCCCTCTGTCTTTGAACATTATCATTATATTATATAATATTTGCTCTGCTTTGATGTTCATTAATTAGATGTATATATTTTGTTTAAGTTAGTATGTAGAAATTATACACTTTATGTAGACACATATTAATTGAAATCACTGATCACTTTTACATGTCACATTTTTTTTTAACTAGCTGGAGTCGGCATTTCTTAACTGAGAAGAAAAGACAAAACAAACTCAAACGCCAGGGTGTCACCATTGTGTGCATCGCCCTGAGGACACTGTGGAGCATACGGTGGAGGTCTGCCCGGCTTGAGTAGAGCACCGCCGTGTCCTTGTAGCAGCGATCGGCGGCGATCTCTCGCGTCCGACCCTGGTCCAGGCCATGGTCCGGAGCGAGAGTGCATGGCTGGCTGCCACCTCCTTTTGCGAAGCAGTGATGCGGAGCGCGTAAGGCAGCGGGAAACCCAGCGCTATCACGCCACTAGCCGTCGCAGGAGACGCCCTGGTCGGGAGACCACACAGAACTCCCTGCCACGGTAGGCGCGGCCCTGCGGGCGGTGAGCAGTAGGCAACTCGCCGCCCGGTAAGAACCAGGCCTCAGTCGACGGCGCGATGTGTTTCACGCGCGCCTCAAAGAGATGTCAGCACATCATGACGGGGTCCACGAAGACCGATGCCTCCTGGGTCAGGGTTACGGGTTGGTTAAACAAGAAACAGTGGTCCTGGCCGTCGCACAGGCAAGTAGAGAAAAACACGGGAGGGTTTTAGTCAGGAAAAGTGTGACACGCCCTTCCGCTCCACCCAGAGCGGGAGATGTCATTTAATGCTTTCCCATCCCAACAAAAAAAGGACTTAATACTTTCGTTCTTCTCCTTTTCTCCTTTCACCCCTCTTTATCTCAAGAATCGCTTTCAATTTCTGTGCAACTCTCATACTAAATCTTTAAGGTCATCAGATAACTTAAAGCTCAAAATGCCTATGCATTCCACAACGTTCCTTGATAAATCTTTCACTGTTCAGGCCCCTCGTTTGTGGAATGCATTGCCAATTGAAATTAAACGCGCGCAATCGTTGCAGGAATTCAAGAGACTCGTAAGGGAACACTACTTGCCGTTATGATCTTGTTCAACAAATACTTTTTGGCTAATTTACTTGCTTACCTGTTATGTTCAGTTTCTATGTATTAATTTTTGTATAGGTATGTATGTATTTGTGTACCTACTTTAGTATATTTTAATAATGATGTTTGCACCAATGACAGTCCCATTTGTGGTTCCGGAATATCTGTCCATCCTTTGGTTGCCTGGAAGAGATTGCATTAGCGATAAGGCCGCCCATTTTATTTTTTTTGTGATGAATGTTTTTTGTTCTATGTTTGATCGGTGTACAATAAAGAATATATAAATAAATAAATATATATATAATTTCAGCACTTCTTAATGCTTTCTCTGGGAAGAGGCGAATCAAACTCTCCAGCAGCACAGCTGTCTCTTCATTTAAAAGCACCTGACATTATACAATAAATACTATGTATAGTAACTAACACAACAAGAACATTAAATCAAATTATTTACCATCTGTTAGCTAGCCATGCAATATAGCAGCAAATCAAAAAATAATAATCTACAACTTTTAAGCCGCATGCGTTATCATATCACTGATCTATCGCAGTTAAATAGAAAATATAGCTAGTTTCGTTGAGATACGCTCAGAAGACGTATATTTGAAAGAACAACAAAATTAGCAAGAGTACCTACTTAAAGGTTTTTTAGAAATTGAGATTTATAAAATACTGTTTTTTTTATAACTATAAATTAGTGTTAATGGTAAGCAGTGATCGTTGATAGTAAAGCGCACTAGTTTATTAAGAGCCCATTCCACAAAAAAAAACTGAGTGAATAGGAAGGACGACGACAGTTGAGCGAGGTGATGCACGACCAACGATGTTGCGCCAGAGAGAGATAGTTCTGGAGACCCTCCACGACCAAACTCCCGACATAACAACATTTGGTTCATCGTACCCGGCACACATCGCAACACAACTGCTCAGCCCCATCCTCCGTACGGCTTCATCAGACATCAGGCCGGAACACGACGAATCGCTTGGCGGCGACTTTGTCTCTTGGGTGGTAACTTTAGCCTTTTTACCGAAGAAGTATAAACAGAAGACTTTTACTGACACCCTACTGTTTATCTGCCTGTCTCCAGGCTGTATCTCACTGACGTGTTTCTTCTGCCGCATTAACAAAAAGTGCTAAAACCATAATTAAATATTTTTCGTGTTGTATAGACTCACCCTTGGCCTTTTTTGTTATTTATCGATTACAAAGTGTTGGAGAAGAAACGAATTGCTCTGAAAAAAAGAATAGTGTAAAAGCGTTGTTAACAAACTCTGCTAAAAATATTTTATACCTACAGTTGCGCTTTTTAATTAAAGAAGCCATTTATCTTAACCTGAGACCACTGTTTAATTATACACTGTCAATTATATACTGTCAATTATTAAGCTAATTGCCCAGGTTAAAACAATAATTCATTTTAAATAAACAAAATAGTTCTGGAGACCCTCCACGACCAAACTCCCGACATAACAACATTTGGTTCATCGTACCCGGCACACATCGCAACACAACTGCTCAGACCCACCCTCCGTACGGCTTCATCAGACATCTTGCCGGAACACGACGAATCGCTTGGCGGCGAGTTTGTCTCTCGCGCATAACATAACAATGTTACTTAATTAATAATTAAAATTAATGTTGGTTACTTAGATAAGCTGTAAATTTATAATAGTTAGGTAGATTATTTAAAAGTAGAAATACACAAAAACATTTACAACTAATAGAACATTTATAATAAATAACAACTTATTAAAAAAAAAAAAAACAGAGCTGCCATCTTGGATTTTCAGTTTGGCCCCATTATCCAAATTAGCACCTTCAAAATCCACTAAAACTAGATCTGGCTCTTCAAACAAAGAAAGAGACAGATAGGTACAGAAATTTTCACAGAGACCTCTTCGTTACGTGACCTGTTCTCATAATTTACTTCTAAAGTACTGCCGCGTTAAAAACAATTATTAAAAAAAAAAATGTTCACAAGGAAAACAACAGGTCTGAAACGTTTTTTTTTTTTTGTTAGCTTAAGTAGCCAGCTTCATCCTGTCAAGATTATACTTGACACGCTTTGAGAATATCAAACAACAAAAACACTTATAACTTGATGAAAAGCTTGGCAATAACATAAACTGTGGCAAAATGTAAAATACATTTTCTATTTTCCTTAGAGGAAAATAAAATCTTGTTGCAATAATTGACACCTTACGGCCGGCGGTCTTACCTTTGGGTGGTTCATTGAGTCCAAGGCCAAGGTGGCTGCCAGGAAACTTGGCGTTATCGCAAAGGTCCGGCAGTACTTCACACCTGGGCAGCTTCTAATGTTATACAAAGCACAGCTCCGTTCGTGTGTGGAGAACTGCAGCCACATTTGGGCTGGTGCTGCCAAGTGTCACCTGGCCACTTTGGATTCAGTGGAGAGACGTGCAAAGAGGCTGATTGGTGACCCTGATCTAACTCGAGTTGGTCTCCAAAGCATAGAGCACAGGCGTAGAGTAGCCAGCCTTTCGGTGTTCTATAGGATGCATTTCGTGGAGTGTGCGAGGGAATTGCATGATTTAATTCCCCCATCTCCGTTCCACCAGCGGACGACCCGTCGTACGGCTGGTCTCCACCCCTAAGTTGTTAACACCACTACGATCCGGACGAAGCGTTTCGCCTCCTCTTTTATACCGCGTACATCGCGGGACTGGAACAATTTGCCAGCGGCGGTGTTTCCGTCGGACTACAATTCGAGTGTCTTCAAGGCTAGAGTGAATAGGCTCTTAATAAACTAGGCAGGATTGCAGTCAAGCGCTGGTTTATTAAAATGTAAAAAAAAAAAACGTGGCTATACTAAAACTTTAAAAATCCGCTGGGCTATTTGTCCTAATTGAGCAATCAAAATGCGTTTATTATTTTTAAATGTAGTTGAACGGTCAGACCCAATTGCACCATGGAAATTGAATATGATAAGCAGCAGTCAGTGTCATCATTGTTGTGGAAAAAATAACATTGGCAGAAACACACTATTAAACAAACTATTAACCTTAAAAGTATATGTAGTGTCTAAATTTTTATACCATTTTTAAATACAGTTGTGCCATTTCAAAGTAGCGGATCCTAAAAAATTAAAATTATTAATGTTACTGACTTCCTAATTTTCTGTGTAAAATACCTGCAATGATTTTATTGAATAAAAAAAACGTACTCATTAGAGTTATTGGCGCCCAGCACGGGGCTTTCGAAAAGAGACGTCGAAACAAGCAATCCGAATAACAGCAAATAATCCGGTCAAATTGGACCAAAAAATGAGAGTGAAGTTACATAAATTCACAACAAGCTGAAAATTGGTGAGATCGTTTAAAATATATTTATAAATAAAATTACAAAGTTCCCCATCTTTCCCCTCATCATCATTCATCATCATCATTCTCCTGCCCTTATCCCAATTTATTTGGGGTTGGCGCAAAATGTCTTTTTCTTCCATACATCTCTATCAGAAGCCACCTCGGCAGTCACCCCCTTCTTAGCCGTATCATCCTTCACACATTCCATACATCGTTTCTTTGGTCTTCCCCTACTCTTATAGCCATCAACATTCATAATTAAAACTCTCCTCACGACATTCTCCTCATTTCTCCGTAACACATGCCCGTACCGTGACAACCGATTTCCACACAACTTTTCAGCTACCGGTGCCACTTTCAGACTTCCTCTTCCCCATTTTTCCCCTATATAGAAAAAAATCTATTTAAGGTCAACGGTCAAAAATATGATTATTTGCTTTTTTTGTGATTTTAAGCAAAACGAATTAAACCGAAATTGTAGATTATAAAATTTTCTATACTAAACGTATTCAAACTATTTTCCTACGAGTAACTGTTTCGGAGATATAACGATTCAAAAATTTGTAAAACTTATAATCAGTAAAAGTAATGTACACAATAAATAAAATCAAACAGTTCTCAAACACAAAAACAAAACCTACCTTTTATAGTTTTGTATCAAAACAAAACTTTTTTTTAACTTTGCAATACCTACTAACAATTCATTATGTATATTGCTCATGAAAAGCTCCTATTTGACGTGCTAGTTAAAAAAACAGTCGCGTCAAATGTCAGTAAGAGCGTCTTAAATTTCCACGTCTTTAATTTTCTAATTGAAAAGGGACTTTGACCTATAACCCTGCAGAAGACGGTACCAGATGGCAATACCATTTTATGGATCTTTACAGCCGAATAACATTTCAGTTACATTTCATTTGGCAGCTTAGATGATCGTTTCCGAGAAAATTAGTCGTAAAAGATTTATGTACCGTAATACTTAAGTCAGGCGTCTGAATTGCCCAGGATTTATAATAAAATATACGGCTATTAATTTAATTATTCAGTTCGGGTAACTAAGATTATATTATTTTAACAAAATCCATAATACTTATTCAAATGTTTGGTAATAACAAGCACTTATTTTAGGAATTAAATAGCGTTTAAAATTCAATCTAAAAACAGCTATATTAAAAATATCTTAAAAATAATAAAATAAAATGTTATTATTTCACAAAAACTATACGTTTTACGTTCCATTTTAAACCTCTAATCTGAATCCTCACAATTACTAATTGCTGAAAAACGATCAACAAACATTAGCATAATTGAACAAGTCTCGCACGATCCAACCGTCAAGTTAAAAGCGAAAGCAATATCTATGCAGCCATTGACTTGTTTATTTTTTCAAATTAGGAACGCCAAAGGTTTGGCAGGAAAGACTTACTCCAGCCAGTCTTTGCGTAGAGCATGACAGATACGGACGTGTCCACGCGAGCCCTCCCGAGACTACTTACGATAACTTTAACAATTTTCGAACTGTATGAAAACTAGTGTTTATTCAAAATTATTAAATGAATGGTTTGTGTTTTGAGTGAAATTGGAATAACCGAAAAAATATTTTCTGATTAATTTATCTGAAGTTTAGTTTGAAAACAAAGTTTGGAATTTTTGGAAATAAAGTAAGTATAACTATGGATAAGTCTGACTTGCCTTATAATTATAATAACAGGCTCGCTGGTTATTATGAACACATTTTAAATTTATTGTAATAATTCTGGAAATTCATTTAAAAGAAAATATTTTGGTCTGACAAATTAACCGGAAGGTAGATTTAAAAATTAGTATGAGGAAATGCTGGTAGGAAATACTGCCATTTAGAAAATTAAAATCCAAATGACAAATCGAAGATGAAGGCAATAAACTGTTTGAAATCCAAAGATGAAAAATGAAAAGTGAAATTGTGGAATTGTGAAAGTGAGATTCAATCGTTTTATTTAATAATTTATTCCCAACAACAAGACTCAGTGTGTAATAATAAAAATATAATAAGAAAGAAGAAATTTTATTTCAATTTTTAATACTTTTGTTAGATACTGATAAATAAATGCCAAGTTTTAACTTTGGTAATAAACTAACAATCATTGAGATGATCAATCATTTATGAAATGAAATAAAAATATTTTGCTACTACTAATAAAACGTCCGTAATTTTTTAACAAAATAACATTTTTACATGTCAAAGAGACAGACAAAATATTTTAATACTAGATGAGTCCAGTAACTCCTAGCCGACTCTCAGAAGGAATAATATATAAGTGGACTCAAATGTCACAGCCTCTTTCAAATTTCGAATAATGTCTTGGTTAAATCACACAAGGAGCATGCAGATAAGTAATTTGTTGTTTTGAATTTCCATTATCATAGCTAAAGAAAACTTAACTATTTGGAATTAATCAAACTTAGTAACGTATGCTTAAATTACCGACTTCGTCCCTCTGTAACTATACGCGGTATGAGCGGTAATGTAATCGCTACGTGACGGGTCATATTTTCCCAGTCAAGTGGAATAAGTGTCTAGGAGGTTTTATTAAGTGGACGGCTACTAAACAAAGTTTAGTGTCTAGATCATAAGTGGATTTACTCTGTGTCTGTACCGATTCCACCCAAAAATGGCATATTATTGATGTTTAAAGAAGCATCGAACCCTTTTTGCTTTTTCTAATTTAGCTTTTCCTTTTCAATCTATCCAAAGCTTGTCTTTAAAAGATCGGTCTCAACGATAGGACCGAATGGAATGTGAAATTCTTTTACAGGCAGAAAGATAAAATAGGCAGGTGAAAGAATTTCTGATTCGAAATCAGAGCCATACTTCCAGAAACTACGTTTTACATCTAAAGTAACAATTATTTATAACCGATTTCATTTTAATATTAATGTAGGCCATTTTAATCAATATAACCCATATTGATTCGAATACTTGCAAGTTTCATAATACTCTTCATCATTTCTTCGGCTACAAATATCATAGGTACCTACTACAAGCAATTAAAAAAAAAAACTTTGCTTTACCCTGAAAATTACTCTTGTATCATGGGTGCGTTTACAAACGTTTAAACTCAAATACACAAATAGACGAACCCGGAACCTACAGGTCATACGAATGTACACACGGAAGGATAGCTCTATATATTAAACTTTATAGAAATTTACATTGTCCACTGATTTCGAATGATTACATAACCAGCTATCAGTAGGAATGGAGAGGCGTGCGAAGAGGATGATTGGTGACCCTGATCTAACTCGAGATGGTCGCCAAAGCCTAGAGCACAGGCGTAGAGTAGCCAGCCTTTCGGTGTTCTATAGGATGCATTTTGGAGAGTGTGCGAGGGAATTGCATGATTTAATTCCCCCATCTCCGTTCGACCATCGGACGACCCGTCGTACGGCTGGTTTCCACCCTTACGTTGTTAACACCACTACGATCCGGACGAAGCGTTTCGCCTCCTCCTTTATACCGCGTACATCCAGGGACTGGAACAATTTGCCGGCGGCGGTGTTTCCGTCGGACTACAATTTGAGTGTCTTCAAGGCTAGAGTGAATAGGCCCTTAATAAACTAGCGCGCTTTACCATGAACGATTGCGTCACTGCTTACCATCAGGCAGGATTGCGGTCAAGCACTAGTTTATAATATATATATAAAAAAAAATGGCTTTGATTTTGACAGTTCAACAACATTTATTGAAACAATTCTCGACCGAAGCATTAGGTCTTATGTATAGGTCGTCGGAACTATACATACGAGCTTCTAAGGTCGAAAATAACGTTTATGAGCAGACACATTTTTCGAACATGATGAAGTACTAGAATATCCTATTCGAAGACCTCTTGTCATCGTCAGCTGTGGGTTCAGCTGAAACGCCGATGGTGACAAGAGGACTTTGTTGGCAAAAGACTGAATGGCATGCATTTCCATGGAAGGTTCCTTTAGTTTGGGACGCAGCCTGTACCGATGTTCTCGTGCTATTTCATCGTTCTGGTTTGGAGTGCTGTACTGGCATTGCTGCTGCAGCTGCAGGAAACCTCAATTGACGAGAATATATGAAAAACTACGAGCCCCGTTTTCACCGACTTCAAAAGGTTCATAATTCTTTTGTTGGGCTTGGCATAACTTTTTAAAACAAATTACCGTGTACTTTGTTAGACTGGCCTTATAATTCCTTTAAAGCACTATTAAAATCCAACCTCTCTTGAAAGGCATACATATTCTGTTAACGACTATTTAAATGATAAGAATAGCTGGTCGTTTTGATTTATTCAAGACAATGTTTGTATTCTTTCTCCAAAATTGCTTATGAGTTCACATAATTGTCTCATATTCCTTTTTTTTTTTTTACAATAAATACATTTATGTTAGCTATCGCGCCCTTTATGCCTGGAGGCTTTTAATTAGTAAAAAGTTTTGACTACTTTACATTTCAAGTTTTAATGATTTTGTTTTTTTTTTTGCTTGACGTGGCTAGCTGGCTTAAGGACGATAGTTTCATTTAATGTTCTGTGTTAGTATTGTTTAAAAACATGTGTTTTTTTTTAAATTAATCGATAGCTGTGCTACTGGGGAGTTTGTTCCGCTACTTCTTCTTCCCAGCTAAAGCACTAGGAAGTGGCGAAGGGCGGGCGTTTTGGGTGACTGTCTTATGTAATATTGACGTTCAAAAAGTGCTGATTCGCAGCCTAATTTGAATAAATGTCCTTTGATTTTTATAAAAAACCTTTTCGGAAATTACATTTACGCGCTTCTTGGAGTTAAATCCCTCGGGCCGTGGAGTCCGAGTGCTCACTGCTTGTTCAATGAACTTTCTAATTGGCTTGTTGACACTGCCCGTTACCCAAGGGATGACTTTCACCTTGGCCAGAGGTTAAGCATTGCCCTACAAAGTGGTGATGCCGCCAGTCTCTTGGGTACATTGACAGCAATGCGGAGGAATATTTAGACACTATATTATTAGTTTTTTAATAGTTTCTGTTAGCATAGGTTATTGTTTGAATAATTTGTAGTTTATTTAGTGTTGGAAGTTCCTAAATATTGCACAGAATTTCCTTAAAAATGATTCAGATTCTGTTTAATAGTGTATTACGTAATTATGTGGTGTGATGGTGGTGCTTGTGGATCACAGCAGTGGACGTATTTTGGCTGACATGATGATATGGATATTTATGAAGCGTCTGAAGTTAGATGGTGTCAGACAGTTTTAATTGTTCGTTATAGGATTCTAATACTTGAATAAAAAGAGTGGTGTACTTTTTATATCTGTATATACCTATTACAAGTCAATTTACAAGTCAATGGTAAGGATATATGTATATACGTTTGTCTATACTAAAGCGCAAACAACCAAGTGAAATAATAATGATCGAGGGATTCATAAATAATTAATACATAAACAATATGCGTTTGTCGACTATTACAGAAACGATAAAAGATTGCTTTTTGTAGATAAGTAAATCTTTTTCTATGGAGAAGAAACTAAAAAGGTTACTCTTTAGTTACTCATTTGAAAATAATTGACTGTAACAATGTTTTTTTTTTTAATGACGGTAATAGTATAAATGAAAAAAGAAATATAAATAATAGTACATTGATTTGGAATATTTCGGTAGTTTTTATTTATTTACTGACTAAAATAAAGCTCTACAATACAGTGCAAAAATTCTACATTAAATCTTTAACTTACAGTTTTTAGTGAATAATGTCTTTTATGCGTTTTGTGTGAAACTATTAAATTTATAACATTTATGAAAGGTTTCGAAGTTCCTAAAATATAGGAACTTTTTGCTGCCTTGTATAGGATTTTCTAGGTGATTCATTTTAGTTGTGTAACAATGTTTGCATGTTTGATGATGAACTTTATCAATGTTTGTATGCCAAAATGATAGACAGGGATTCTTTAAAATTAATTTAACCACTTTATTGTAAATACCTGCGTTTTTTTTTTTCATCACTGGTACTTTGGCGTGGCTAGCTGGCATACTACCTATGGTGTATAGTTTCATTTAATGTCCTGTGTTAGTATTGTTTAAAGTTTTGTGTTTTCTTGAAACGAATAGATCGCTTCGCTGCTGGGGAGTTTGTTCAGCCATTTCTACCTAGTGAAAGCACTAGAAAGTGGCGAAAGGCGGCCGTTTTGGGGGACTGTCTTATGTAATATTGTTGTACAAAAAGTGCTCATTATCAGCTTAATTTGAATATTAATGACTTTCGATTTAAATTGAATAAATATTCTATTTTATTTGCGCTAAAAAGAAGTTTTTAGCTATGATAAAGGAGGTTTCCAATTTTTGTACTGACCGCAGTTGTCCATCAATTTTGTTTTTAACATTATAAACGAGTGCTTGCACGCGTTCCCGCCTGATATTAAGCAGTAACGCAATCGTTGATAATAAGGAGCATTATTTTATTAAGAGCCGATTTGCCTTGAACACACTTAAATTGTAGTCAGACGAAAAGACCGCCGATCATTTTTATGCGATATATTGGATATTAAAGAGAAGAATATCCTTCAACCGAACAGATTTTCCTTGCGTCGACTAATCTGGGTTTGGACCTTACCCAAGTTAAATCATATTCAGGGCGGAGATCTTATGTACGTGGTACGAATGGCTTGGGTATGGAAACAGTCTCGAATAGCTTGAGTCTTTGTAGGGATTGTTCGCAACACACTTCACCTCTTTGTCATCGTGAAGTTAAATGTAACTACTGATTATTTAAAAAAAGTTAAAAAACTAAAACCCAACTACGACAAAAAACGACGCTGAAAAAGTATAAAACAAGATTTTCAGAATACTGAACTGAACAAAGTTGCTAATATAGTTGCAAGTAAATGGACACAGTAGACTCTACCAAGATGCCTCCGTTGTAAATTGACAATAATGTCTTACGATACTATTCTGAAGTATGCAATATTCACTATTTAGAGATAAATTTTCATGTTTGGAAAACCGCAGTCACACGTTATGAAAGTGCTACGGTAGGTATATGTAACGTGTGACTACGCCCTTCCAAACATGAAAATTTATCTCTAAATAGTGAATATTGCATACTTCAGAATAGTATCGTAAGACATTATTGTCAATTTACAACGAAGGCATCTTGGTAGAGTCTACTGTGTCCATTTACTTGCAACTATATTAGCAACTTTGTTCAGTTCAGTATTCTGAAAATCTTGTTTTATACTTTTTCAGCGTCGTTTTTTGTCGTAGTTGGGTTTTAGTTTTTTAACTTTTTATTATTTGTACTATTTTGGTGTTAAAGTGTATTTGTGGCGCATAATATTAATAAAAGTTAAATTGACGAACTAAAAACTAGGTAGTTAACATACGACATCTCTTTTGACTTATGTATCGGCGTATAGTAATATGTAGAGATGTCCTATTTTACTATTTCGTAGCGCTTGAAGCGTAGCGCGTATAGCAACGGTTTCACCCTATGAAGCTCCCGGTTTTTCGTAGTAGCGAGTAGCGACGCACATTTGCGTCGATGGCACCGAATGGGTCATGAATTAGTGGATGAGGCCGTTAGTATAAATAGATTGGATGTTTTTCTAACGGTGGTAGGCCATAACATCGGCTGCCGGCAGAAGTTACCACCCACCAGACAAAGTCTTGCCGCCAAGCGATTCGTCGTGTTCCAGCATGATGTCTGGTGAAGCCGTACGGAGGACGCGTCTGAGCACTTTGTGTTGCGTTGTGTGGCGAGTACGATGCGCCAAATGTTGTTGTGTCGGGAGTTTGGTCGTGGAGAGTCTCCAGATCAATCTCCCTCTGGCGCAGCATGGTTGGTCGTGTTGCTCTTGGATTTAACATTGCATCACCTGGCTCAACGGCCGTCATCCTTGCTATTCCTAAGTTTTTTAAGTGAATAGGCTTAATAAACTAGTGCGCAGGCATCAAGGATTGCGTCACTGCTTACCATCAGGCGGGATTGCAGTCAAGCGCTAGTTTATAATTATTAAAAAAAAAACTTATATTAAGAGGACCTGGGAAGATTTCTTAATCTATCTAATTCTGCTAACGATCGACTGTCATGTGGATTTTTAAGTAATTTATTATGATCCAAGGCACTTATAAATAATCCCTCTATGGTTTTAACTCTACTGAGAGCGACATAGGCCTGTCCTTTAGCAAACAATGACTTTCCTAGATCTGTAACTTTTTTATCTAGAGTACAACCTTGTAATTTATGTACAGTACAACCCCAAGAAAGAATCAGCGGGAGCATTTTACGCTGAATTTGCCCAGAACCCCTCAAGCCGTCAAATTCAGTGAGGCAAGGCTCGATTTTGATAAGTCCGTTAGTATCTGCTTTTATGGATGCGTCGTCAAATTGTATGAGAACAGCGCTTGGCTGCTCTCCTGTTCCAACTGATCGCGCCGAAGAGCAGGCCATTCGAAGGCCTTCACCACTCCCATCGCTCCGTTTACCAAACCCTGGTTTACATTCAAATTTCTATGAAGCATTACTAGGGATTATGTACAAACATAAAGTACTCGTGAAGCTCTTTCAGATGATACCAAATACGGTATATTTATTTTAATTTTGTATTAACATAGAACTTTTGTCCGCTAGAGGGCGTAATACTAAATTTGGTGACAAGCTTTATAGCTCATAACCAACAGAATATCAAGGCCCTTCTAATGGTTCTGCAGTGGTCTTATTCTGATAAGTAGTAAAGAAGCTATCTATGAACGAAAAGATGTGAATTATATGCAATCAGCCCATGAATACAGGTAAAGTCACAAGCAAATGCTAGTAATATATACATATTTAAAATGTACAAGTTAAGCCCTTTCAAATGATACCAAACACGGCATATTTATCTTAACTTTATTTTTTTAGTATATTTTGTCCGCTAGAGGGCGCCACGTTAGATTTTGTGAAACTCCATATAGCCTATAACCAGCAGACAATTAAGACGCTTCTAATGATATATCATTTATCGAATTCGAATAAGTAGTTTAGAAGTTACGAGGGAACAGATGAACATACATACATACATACATACATACATACATACATACATACATACATACATACATAGCCTGTCAAAATCATAACCCTCCTTTTGCTTTGCCGTAGTCGGGTAAAAAAAAAAACGTTATATCGTATTGTATCGTGGCTGCGTTTGAACAACTACTTGTAGGTTGTAGAAATATTTGTTTCGTGCGGGAAACGAACAGCAACACTGCCGTCTTAACGAAAAGTGCAATAACTAGGTTAAACATGATTTCGAGAAAAACGCGTTTAAAGATTTTTTTTTTTGTTTTGTTTGTATCTCCATCACTGTACATGTTATCGAGTTGAATCTTTCACTACATGATATCTTACAATGTAGAGAATATTACGAGATACTTAATGTTTGTTCCCGCATTTATTCTCTGTATAAAAAACAACAAATACTCGAGTGATAAGTATTATTTCTATTTCGAAAGTATGTTTACTAGTCATAACCGCAATAAGTAACCTATTTATTGCACTAATGGTTAGGAAACTAACATGATGCACTTTTAAGTAGGAATGAATATGTTTTTATGAACTGTTCTTAACCAAAAGTGCATTAAGTTTCTTATTTATTGCGGTTTTCATTAGTAAGAGACAAGTTTAAAACGACAAAGTTGTAATTTGTTACTCTTAGAAAAACAGATGTTACGTTTTATGTCAAATATGAATAAATAGAACTCTTACAAAACTTTATTTTTCTTCCTCTCGCCGATCTACCATGAAATTGTCAAACCAAGTCTACTTATTATACTTATCTGTATTCAGATGTGTTTAAAAATACAACTGAAATCACATGATTTCAGTTGAAATATATTCATTTATCAAAATATTTTAATAGTTGTTAAATTACCTAAACAGTTGTAAATATTAAAATTAATTTTAAAAAGATTTTATTTTATTTTTTATTACACATTTTATTTTAATGCATTATTTTTTAACCACTTTTTATATTATTTATCAATGTACAAATCAGTCTGATATAACACTTACCTATAAGTAATTAAATATTTTTAGGCTTGAAACTTGGGACGTTTCGGGTAAGTTTAACCAAAAGCCTCTCCTGGTTTCAGGCATCAAAGGTATTCCTCTTGATAAATTCTTGCTTGAAAAATTAGGAAAGCATTTATTTTTAGTTATTTTTACTGGTCGAAAATCTAGTTCTTCCCAATCAGATACCTACTTGGGAATCTTTGTGCTTTATTGTAATTTATCTCTTTCGGCTCTGACTGCCATGGTGTCTTTTAGATACGACTCTGGGTTTCATGTTTCGGATTCCATGCTGAAACGACACATCCTCATATCTGTAAATATCGGATACTGCCATCACGATTACTATGCTTCTTTTTGAATTGGCCGTTTTAACGGAATCTACAAAGTCATCAAAATCATAAACTGTCTTTTTCCTTTTTAATGTCATTTCCTTGATGATGAAAGTTATCAGCTGACATGAACATATGGACTGGTTCAAAATATTTTACGGTAATTGATTCCGCAGCAACCAGCTGACTATTTACCATGTTTACCAGAAAACACATTAACGTCCAGTTTTTGCATTTTTTTTTTCTAATAATTATAAACTAGTGCTTGACTGCAATCCCGGCTGATGGTAAGCAGTGACGCAATCGTTGATGGTAAAGCGCACTAGTTTATTAAGCCTATTCACTTAAAAGACTTAGGAATAGGAAGGATGACGGCAGTTGAGCCAGGTGATGCAATGTTAACCCCAAGACCAACACGACCAACGATGCTGCGCCAGAGGGAGATTGATCTGGAGACTCCACGACCAAACTCCCTACACAACAACATTTGGCGCATCGTACCCGGCACACATCGCAACACAATTACTGCTCAGACCCGTACGACTTCAGCAGACATCATGCCGGAACACGACGAATCGCTTGGCAGCAAGACTTTGTCTGGTGGGTGGTAACTTCTGCCAGCAGCCGATGTTATGGCCTACCACCGAGAATATTTAGTATTGGGCTCATAAAACGATAATATTAATGTCGCGTTCATGAACAATAAACTACCTGAATGCAGAAATGATATCTTTTTGGTTTCTACCAGAGACAGTTTCATTGTCTTACACACATTTTGGGGTTGCATTCTCTGTACAATCAGAGGGTCTGCATTTTATTACATGGGCCCATTTAATTGCGCCACCTTTTTGACATTGTCACGTTCATAGCCAGATGTATACAAACATTCCTGTCACTATGAACGATCGCCGATGCTTTGTTTTTTTTCTTACAATTCTATCTTACGCTTTCTAAATTCCTGTTCACAGTGTTATATTCACTAACAGGGGTTGACACCGTTACAATTTATTTATTATAGTAACTCTAACTGTACTATACTTTCTATTCTGAGTTATTTATATAACATCTATACTATATATACAATTTATAACTAGTCCTCCCGCACAGTATTCGTTTAATCTTCCTAGAGATATTTATCTCTAGGAAGATTCAATACATCAAATCAACATAATACATAAATTTTAGTATTCTTCCCACAATTAGTAATAAGATCCCTTAACATAACCGCAATAATTCAAGCTTATTGCACTTATAACTTGTAAATGAAAATCATAGTAACGAAATATATGGTAATAATAAATGCAATAACTCAAACTTATTACACTTATAACTAGTAAATGAATATTACAAATGACGAACTATGCTAACTATAAATGTACTATCTACACTTATTGCAGATATGTTTAGTAAAACTACTTAATAGTGGAAGTAAGTAAGTCCTATCTATAGTTATTTCGGTCTTGATTTGTAAATCATAAAGCACTGACTAAGATATTGCAGTTTAGCTTAGTATAAAACCGGCTACGTCATAGATACGTAAAAAGTGTCTTAAAAGAATATATAGATCTTATTCTGCAGATTCCAAATATGTACTTAACTCAATTTGGGGCAAAACTCGAGTTATTGCACTTTTCGTAAGGACGGCAGAACAGTAGCCATTAGCTTGAACACTGCGCTAACCGTGCAAAAACCCGCCACACTGTTCCCAACCCACTGCAACTCCTGAAAGCCAGAATCAACAGTGGAGACCGCCAGAAAAACGCCGAGCAATGAAGCTCGACGAGTCCCGGAGAAACGTTTCAACTGTCTTGGGTCCCGCAACGAAATTAATCAGAAAAGAATAGCGGAGGAGTAAGAAAAAAGATATTTTTCCACTTCCCTCCATAATAAGCAGGAGACAGAATAGAACTAGGCCAATCGGCACAAAGGGACATTATTGCAACTGGGAGAAGCCCAGATTGCCAAGCACCACGGAATAACATTTGATCAAGTTAATGGGTCCTAAGTAGGTATTTGCTGTTACAATTGAATCCAATAATAGGTATGGCAAAAGCGCCTGAACGCACGGAAATTAGTTCTAGTTTCAACAAGGTCCGTATAATAAACAACTCCGGATGTAACTTGTACACTATCCAACATAATATTGCGTTCATTCTGCCAAAGAATACACTCCCACAAGATGTGATGTGCGGACTGTTCAAATTCACAGTTCGATGTAGAACACTGACACAAAGGCGAAGGAACAAGTTTAAAAGAATACAGTTTACTTTTAAAGTTGCCATGACCTGTGAGAAATTGGGCAACGCAGTGGTCAACCTCCAGCCATGTCTTAGCCAGCCGATCGCCAACGGATGGAAAGAACAGATGGAGGTGCCGGCCCTTGATGGAATTATCCCACCTACTTTGCCATTCGGATAAGAGGTCCTCCCAGACGTCAGTCTGAGGTTTAAATAATCTAGAAATTCTATTGAGGTCGCGTTGTGTAACAAAGTTAGTGTCCATGGCCTCCCCCCTCGCGGAGTAGAACATTGAAGCACGTCGCTGTACTTCAAGATCGACTGGAAGTACACCTGCCAGAACGGGTAAGGCTTCGCTAACCGTGCAGTCTATATTTTATATGCCTACATATATTTTAGACATAGTTAAACTGTTGAATGATTTACGTTAATTCCGTTGCCTTTTTTTTTGTTCCCGGGGCGGAAAATCCTCATGGATGGCCGCCGCCCTGGGGCGGGTGACGGGGCTGTCAGACTCTTACTGACTAAAAACCACCCGGTTCCATCTCACACCTACAACGGGTGGTGCTGACCCGCCACTGTGGGCCTCCTTCTGGGGGGATTGAGGTGTGAGACTCCCCCCGTGTGGCGCGCGTGGAACACTTCGCGCCACCACCTCGGGTTAAAACCTACACAACTATCGACGTATAAGTAAAAACTAAGTTCACCGTGAAGTTCTCGTCAACCGACACGAGATGCTTTATTACCCGACTACGGCAACGCAAAAGGAGGGTTATGATTTTGACAGGCTATGTATGTATGTATGTATGTATGTATGTATGTATGTTCATCTGTTCCCTCGTAACTTCTAAACTACTTATCAGAATTCGACAAATGACATATCATTAGAAGCGTCTTGATTGTCCGCTGGTTATAGGCTATATGGGATTTTACAAAATCTAATGTGGCGCCCTCTAGCGGACAAAACATACAGAGTAAAAAAATAAAGTTTAGATAAATATGCCGTGTTTGGTATCATTTTAAAGCGCTTTACTTGTACATTTTGAATATATATATATATATTCCTAGTATTTTCTTGTGACTTTACCTGTATTTATGGGCTGGTTGCATATAATTCACATCTTTTCGTTCATAGCTTCTTTACTACTTATCAGAATAAGACCACTGCAGTACCATTAGAAGGGCCTTGATATTCTGTTAATTATGAGCTATAAAGCTTGTCACCAAATTTAGTATTGCGCCCTCTAGCGGACAAAAAGTTCTATGTTAATATAAAATTAAAATGAATATACCGTGTTTGGTATCTCGTGAAAGAGCTTCACGAGTACTTTATGCTTGTAAATAATTACAAGAATGCTTTAATGATGTTAAGTATGAGCGATAAGAGTAAAGCGGGGATCACGGGAACTGTGAATCGCTTTATGCAATGTAGAACAGTGTGAACATTAATAGAATATGTAATGCACTAATGAAAACGACATAAGCTGGGAGTAACTCCACGCGATGAAGGCGGAAACAGTTTGATAACCAGTTATCAAACTGTTTCCGCCTTCATCGCGACATTTTTCAGATGACATTTTTATGGGAGTTTTAGCCAGCTAAAACTCCCATAAAAATGTCATCTGCACTATGTGCCATAGGGCTTATGTTGTTATATGTGCGTGTAGATGTAATATGTCAAGTACCTAGTTTTTAGTTCATCAATTTAACTTTTGTTAATATTATGCGCCAAAAATACACTTTAACACCATAATAGTACAAATAATAAAAAGTATAAAAACTAAAACCCAACTACGACAAAAAACGACGCTGAAAAGTATAAAACAAGATTTTCAGAATACTGAACTGAAAGTTCAGTTCAGTTGGGTTTTAGTTTTTATACTTTTTATTATTTAAAAAAAAAACTAAAACCCAACTACGACAAAAAACGACGCTGAAAAAGTATAAAACAAGATTTTCAGAATACTAAACTGAACAAAGTTGCTAATATAGTTGCAAGTAAATGGACACAGTAGACTCTACCAAGATGCCTTCGTTGTAAATTGACAATAATGTCTTACAATACTATTCTGAAGTATGCAATATTCACTATGTAGAGATAAATTTTCATGTTTGGAAAACCGCAGTCACACGTTATCAAAGTGCTACGGTAGGTAGGTATATGTAACGTGTGACTACGCCTTTCCAAACATGAAAATTTATCTCTACATAGTGAATATTGCATACTTCAGAATAGTATTGTAAGACATTATTGTCAATTTACAACGAAGGCATCTTGGTAGAGTCTACTGTGTCCATTTACTTGCAACTATATTAGCAACTTTGTTCAGTTCAGTATTCTGAAAATCTTGTTTTATACTTTTTCAGCGTCGTTTTTTGTCGTAGTTGGGTTTTAGTTTTTTACTTTTTATTATTTGTACTATTTTGGTGTTAAAGTGTATTTGTGGCGCATAATATTAACAAAAGTTAAATTGACGAACTAAAAACTAGGTAGTTAACATACGACATCTCTTTTGACTTATGTATCGGCGTATAGTAATATGTAGAGATGTCCTATTTTACTATTTCGTAGCGCTTGGATCGTAGCGCGTATAGCAACGGTTTCCCCGTATGAAGCTCCCGGTTTTTCGTAGTAGCGACGCACATTTGCGTAGATGGCACCGAATGGGTCATGAATTAGTGGATGAGGTCATTAGTATAAATAGATTGGATGTTTTTCTAACGGTGGTAGGCCATAACATCGGCTGCCGGCAGAAGTTACCACCCACCAGACAAAGTCTTGCCGCCAAGCGATTCGTCGTGTTCCAGCATGATGTCTGGTGAAGCCGTACGGAGGACGCGTCTGAGCAGTTGTGTTGCGTTGTGTGGCGAGTACGATGCGCCAAATGTTGTTGTGTCGGGAGTTTGGTCGTGGAGAGTCTCCAGATCAATCTCCCTCTGGCGCAGCATCGTTGGTCGTTTTGGTCTTGGGTTTAACATTGCATCACCTGGCTCAACTGCCGTCATCCTTGCCATTCCTAAGTTTTTTAAGTGAATAGGCTTAATAAACTAGTGCGCTTTACCATCAACGATTGCGTCACTGCTTACCATCAGGCGGGATTGCAGTCAAGCGCTAGTTTATAATTATAATATAAAAAACATATATTAAGAGGATCTGGGAAGATTTCTTAATCTATCTAATTCTGCTAACGATCGACGGTCATGTGGATTTTTAAGTAATTTATTATGATCCAAGGCACTTATAAATAATCCCTCTATGGTTTTAACTCTACTGAGAGCGACATAGGCCTGTCCTTTAGCAAACAATGATTTTCCTAGATCTGTAACTTTCTTATCTAGAGTACAACCTTGTAATTTATGTACAGTACAACCCCAAGAAAGAATCAGCGGGAGCATTTTACGCTGAATTTGCCCAGACCCCCTCAAGCCGTCAAATTCAGTGAGGCAAGGCTCGATTTTGAAAAGTCCGTTAATATCTGCTTTTAGGGATGCGTCGTCAAATTGTATGAGAACAGCGCTTGGCTGTTCTCCTGTTCCAACTGATCGCGCCGAAGAGCAGGCCATTCGAAGGCCTTCATCACTCCCATCGCTCCGTTTACCAAACCCTGGTTTACATTCAAATTTCTACGAAGCATTACAAGGGATTATGTACAAACATAAAGTACTCGTGAAGCTCTTTCAGATGATACCAAATACGGTATATTTATTTTAATTTTATATTAACATAGAACTTTTTGTCTGCTAGAGGGCGTAATACTAAATTTGGTGACAAGCTTTATAGCTCATAACCAACAGAATATTAAGGCCCTTCTAATGGTTCTGCAGTGGTCTTATTCTGATAAGTAGTAAAGAAGCTATCTATGAACGAAAAGATGTGAATTATATGCAATCAGCCCATGAATACAGGTAAAGTCACAAGCAAATGCTAGTAATATATATATATTCAAAATGTACAAGTAAAGCCCTTTCAAATGATACCAAACACGGCATATTTATCTTAACTTTATTTTTTTACTCTGTATATTTTGTCCGCTAGAGGGCGCCACATTAGATTTTGTGAAACTCTATATAGCCTATAACTAGCGGACAATTAAGACGCTTCTAATGATATGTCATTTATCGAATTCGAATAAGTAGTTTAGAAGTTACGAGGGAACAGATGAACATACATACATACATACATACATACATACATACATAGCCTGTCAAAATCATAACCCTCCTTTTGCTTTGCCGTAGTCGGGTAAAAATTGAGTGACACTTTTTGACTTCTAGCAGTTCACCTGTCACATTGCCCGTGATAGACCAACAGTTAATCTTAATCAACCTGACCATAAGTGATTTGTGTTAATGACAGACTTTTTTAATAAATTAAAGTAATTGTACTAATAAATACGGAAAAAACAATTAATTGAGGGTACAAAAAAATAATTTAATAGGATTTCAAAGATATAATTTAAAAATTATTAAATTTTCACCATCCTTTTTATAAATAACAACATTAATAATGGGGTCATTTATACCCCTGTTGCTACATAATGAACTTTATGTTCAAAGCGTAAAAATTACCCACCGCATAGCCTTTACCAACACAGCTGCATAAACAGAATCCCGTGCGATAAACGAGACACAATAAGATTTATTCTTAAAATGGCTATAGCTGTATAGCGTCCTTGAAAGTGCTAAGGAAAATTTATTGCTGAAAAACGACTTTTATTTTTAGTGTAAATTTTCGCTGTAAGCCAGGCTAAGCGTCGCAAAATATTGTCTTACGATTGTATCTTTTGTTTACCATGTAACAGTACCAGGAAATGCAATTAAAGTTAGCCCATTAAAGGATAGAGGCACAATAGAATGAAGCTAAATAGTGGATGACCTACCAAATTAAAGAGTAACAGGCCATATGCTGTCACAGTATCTTCTTCTTCCGCCACTAGATGTCCACTGCTGGACAAAGGCCTCCCCCAAGACTTTCCATGATGACCGGTCTTGTGCTGCCCGCATCCATCGGCTTCCCGCGACCTTCATCAGATCATCGGTCCACCTTGTTGGGGGTCTCCCTACGCTGCGTCTTCCAGTACGTGGCTGAAACACCGAGCATAGCACTTTCCATTGCACTTTGAGTGACTCTGAGCCTTCGTATGAGGTCCATTGTGAGTGACCACGTTTCAGTTCCGTAAGTCATCACTGGCAACAAACACTGGTCATATACTTGTCTTGAGACACTGTGGTGTCTTGGACGACGGGAAGATGTAGCGTAGCTTCCCGAACGCTGCCCAGCCAAGCTGGATTCGATTCTGTCACAGTAAAGGATAATCTGTTTATGCTCAACCGACCTGAAAGACCTGACCACGCTACGCACCGAGCAGAATAGGCTACCATTGACATAAGATAACATTCATATATTATAATCAGCCTATATTGTTCCCACTGTTGTGACACGGCCTGTGTCCTCTCGGTGAGAAAGAGTGGGCCATAATCTACCACGCTGGTCCAGTGCAAGTTGGTAGATGTCACATGTCTTCGAAGTTTTTGGCTCTATGACATGCCGGTTTTCTGATGATGTTTTCCTTCACCGTTTTGAGGGCAGTGGTGATGAAATAATTTACACAAAGCAAAGTGCCTAAAGTGTGAGGTGGTGGATGTAAATAAATTTTACACTGCAACGTGACGTGTGTGTGCGTACTGAAATACAATAAATACGTAATGCTGTGTTATTGTACTAACAGCCTCCGCGGCGTAGCGGTAGCGAACGCAGCCGCTTAGGTGATGATGACGTAATGCTTTGTTATAGGTTTTGTACAAAAGGCTTACGATGAATAAATATGGTAAAGAACATATTACAAAGGCCAAGAGAGTCAAAGGAGCATTGTATGTATTCATTGGCTATTACTGCACCAAGCTTAGCGTGGATATGAAACTTCTTGGCCATTAACGCTTGCTTACTGCCAGCGACAGACTATGGATTTATACGACTGTTACCGGAGAAAAGTAAAACAGACCAACTCAAACTCACGGACATTTACCCTGACACATTGACACAACTCTGCTCATGATCTCCATGACAACTTCATAAAACATCTCCAATATATGTCAACGAGCTATAGACAACGCAATCTCTTTCCATTAGGAACTAGATGAAGGAAACTGAGTACTCTAATAAAAACGATAGGGACAAGCGGCTCTTCGAAAGAAAGACTAAAGAGTAATAAGCGGCTTACCGCTGGGGCTAATCCTCGCTACTTTATCGCTATCCTCACATTAAATTTTATAGATAGGCACTAGTAATGGAGGAAATTACCACTATAGGTTTCGAAAGCTCCATTTCTACGGAGAAAATGAAACACGCAGGTATAAAATTAGATTTTTATGAAGTGTTATGTATTATTAAAACTAGAGACATAAATAAAATTCAGTAGGGTTCTGGAGTGGCGGCCATGTACCGGAAGACGCAGCGTAGGAAGGCCCTCAACAAGGTGGACCGATGACCTGGTGAAGGTTGCGGGAAGCCGATGGATGCGGGCAGCACAAGACCGGTCATCGTGGAAAGCCTTGGGGGAGGCCTTTGTCCAGCAGTGGACATATATAGGCTGAAGAAGAAATAAAATTCTGATGTGATATTTTAATAAAGTATCTCCGTGTTACCTATATGACGGGGAGCGGTGTTTCAGCCCGTGAGTGGGTATATTTGTGTATATAATTATGATGGGTGTTGTCCTCCTATCGCGTATTTAAGTACTAACAATAGTTTGTTATTGGCCTCGCTTCCCTTGTCCACAAACTAAATTTAAATTTAACTAAATTTAACTTCGATGCATCTTTTTCTTTAAGAAAAGGACAGAAGATAAAATATCAGCTTAGGCCTGTCAAATTAGTCCGCTCCTTACGTAAACTGACGTATTTTTTAGTCGTCATGTTTATAATCGCGTCTAAACTGTCTATGGAGTATTTTAATTTGAGAGGATTATACTAAAATGTTATCTTCTATCTTTTTCTTAACGAAATGGAAAGAAAAAGATGCACTTAAAATTAGTTTAGTTTGTGAACTACAGAATTGTCGCCACATTTGTTTTTAATATAATAACTACCTTAAGGCCGCTGCCTCGAATCTTGCGGGCAGCGGGGCGGCGGCGGCGGTGCGGGTGCCGAGCGGGCATCGAAGACCCGTTCTCGAAACTAGCGGGCAGATCGCGCGTCACTATAGCCGCGTAGTAGTGTTGTGATCACGATTGTGTCGATGAGATATTTGTTTTTATTCGCGAAAGAAATGTCTGAACAATGGCGGCAACATCTTTTTGATTCAAATTGATTCTTAATGCTCGATCACCGCTCGCTGTCCGCAAGATTCGAGCGCGAGAAGTACACCGCTCGCTACCCGCCACCGCCTCGCTGCCGCGCCGCTGTTTTCGAGAACCGGTCCGCTTGATTTTACGCTTATGATCCTGCCGCTCACTCGTCGCCGCCGCCGTCGCCGCACTGCCCGCAAGATTCGAGGCAGCCGCCTTAGATCTAGTTGTAAATTAACTAAATTTGAATTCGAATTAAACAGTGCGACTCTGTAACATTGTTTACCGTACACCATTAAAACTTAGGCGAAGTTAGCGGGAAGCAATCTGCATTTCCAAATAATATTAATGATTAACAGCTCACTCTAAGTCCACTTAAAGCGCTTAAGGCTGTCTACATATAAAATTAATATCATCCAAACAAAACAGAAGAGAAACCTCTTGCCGCCCAAACTTCGTAAACTAAATAAAGAGCAATAACATTGCTAGATAGTCCAACTTAGTCCGAGTAAAATTGAATCAATTTGGATTTTAATTGAACGTCCGTCAATTCTCATTACTATTTTAGCCTAATCTTCTGGGAACCGAAATTAGTTTTCAGCTTTTGAAATTGATACTACAAATACAAAATACGTTTTTAGTTTTATGCCTTGTGAAATGTTGTGTTTTTAGGTAAATACTTTGTCAGGTATACAGATTGGCAGAAGATAAAAATTATTTTTAGAATGCTGGTCACAAAAAAGTTTATGGAATTCGAATTGTTCATGAAAATACCGTTGATATTACTTACGGAACTGAAACGTGGTCGCTCACAATGGGCCTCATACGAAGGCTCAGAGTCACACAAAGGGCAATGGAAAGAGTTCGCTCGGAGTTTCTCTGCGTGATTGAATCAGAAATGAGGAGATCCGCAGAAGAACCAAAGTCACCGACATAGCTCTTCGAGTCGCTAAACTTAAGTGGCAGTGGGCAGGGCACATTGCTCGTAGAACTGATGGCCGATGGGGCAGTAAGGTTCTGGAGTGGTGGCCACGTACTGGAAGACGCAGCGTAGGGAGGCCCCTAACAAGGTGGACCGATGGCCTGGTGAAGGTCGCGGTAAGCTGATGGATGCGGGCAGCTCAAGATCGGTCAGCCTGGAAAGCCTTGGGGGAGGCCTTTGTCCAGCAGTGGGCATGTATAGGCTGAAGAAGAAGAAGAAGCTGAAAATAAAAATGTGTAGGTACTTTTCAACTCATTTTTATAAATGTGTACTTTAAATATGGATTGGACACATAAAGAATGCCGTGTTGCAATTATTGCGTTGCATGGTTGCGGTTACGCACCAATTCAGATTTTGGACATACTGAAAAAATTTAATATAACCGAAAGATTCGTTTATCGTACCATTAAACGATACAATGAAGATTGTAGTGTCGATAGCAGGTCAAAAAGTCGCCCTCGCTTTGTTAGGACTCCATCTGTGATAAAAGCTGTGAAGGAGCGAATTTCAAGATATCCCAAACGTACTGTTATACGAGGATCCGAGAAACAGTTTTTAAAAAAAAACACTTTGTTGGTTACACGGAAGTAGTAATTTATTAAGGGCTTTAGCCTTGACACAATTCGGGTTTGAACTTGAATAAAAAATGAACTGGCAGACACGCGACAGAATATGATGTAGCCGGCTTAACGGTTGCGCCCGGACTGGCTCCACAGGACCGCGGGACGCAAAGTTAGCCTAAAGATGATGATAATGCATTTTATACAGAAATCTATATAATCAATATATTACTGTTAATTAAGGGTTTTCCCTAACATTGGGAAACCATAACAGCCCCCCGATTTAGAGTAAACTACGCCTTTAAAAGTGGAGTTTACGTTTAATCTAATGAGATGCATGTTAGCCGATTCGAAGGGAAGGTCCCATACTAATACTTGAGGGGTTAACGTCTAATTCATGAACATTATTTTCAGGGTCTTTATTTTCTCTGAATTTCATTATTCTTTTGTGTATGCCAGTTCTATACAGTTTATAAATAACAAAAGACATTACAGAAATTGTAATTACAGTCATAATACCCGAATAGTACTTTTGATACAAAACAATATGAGGTGTCTCAACTATATTGTTAAGACTTTTCAATATCTCTGGGTTATCATAAGCTAAAGAATCTAAGTTTATATTCTTAAGATTAACTACAGGTAAGTTCGTAACAATATTATTAAAGGCTTCAATATTACAACAAGAATCATTTAAAATATTATAATTAGAGATAATAGGTTTCATTACGATTTCACGAGTTTCTTGTGGCATTAACCTGGTGTCTTTACAATAGGCAATACATTCAGAAGGTAAGTACAATATACCATTACCACTAAATTCTATTTCTATAGATTGGGGGTTATTACATTCAATACTTATTCTAGTTCTTTCTGACATTACAAATAACCATCTGTTATGGCGTAGTGGTTGCCAAATGCTAACGTGACCATGAATAAACTTAGTTTCACAAATCGAAGGGATTGAAGTAAGTACTTTTGTAATGATTTCTGTCTCACAAGAAGGTGTCGCAGAAGAGGAATACAAGATTGACGTTTCGCAAAGGTGACGATCATTATTAACTATTTTGCAATAATCAAGATTATCTAATTTACAGTACATCGACCTGTCTCTGCTTATACCAATATACTTTGAAGATGGAATAATAGTCGAATATGATTTTGGATTATTTTTATCATGAGGAATCAGTGAAGGTAAGTTATGATATACATTTAATTGTATAGGATTAATGAGAGGTATTTTTACTACAAAAACTACTTTTCCTTTATTGAAGTAACTAGATATCTCTGATATATTTAGAATAGTATGTATATTATCTAGGTTTAGAGGAACCGGAAGTTGCTTAGATTCGGGTAAGAATCTGTAATTATCAACCAGTTCGGTGTAGAGTTCTTTAGGTGTTAGGATAGTGGGATATAAGACATTAGATTTGCTAAACATAACGGAGTTAATTATATCTTCGACCTTGAAGGACAGGGCTAGAAGGCTATTTTCTATCATGGAAGTTACTTCTAGCATACGGGACCTAATACCTAATTCTCTTGAAACGTAAGTTAGGTTTAGAGTATCTTGAGACATTTCTTCGATTGCATTTTCCAGATGTTTTTCATTTAGTTTGATTATAGACAGAGTTTCGTTAAAACATTTAAGGGTAGAGGTGGTGACTAATATATTTTCCTTCATTAAAATAGCTAGTTTCTTTTGATCTGTTTCCACCTCCTTAATAGCATTATCATATCGTATGGCATCGTCCTCATCTATTGTGCCAAATAATTTTTTTGGATATAGTACCTACAAATCCTATTAGTGCTGACCTTTTCGACTGGCGCGACGTTAGGTGAAAAATCGCCTCATTGTCATGGGCTATATCTTTAAAACGGGTGTTCAATGGTTCAAAGAGATTTGTACATTCTAAATAATCAAAGACCTTACCATTATCACATACTCGTTTGGCTTTCTCGAGAATAAAACGAAGGTTTAGAATGTGCGGATTAATAAAAGATATATCATATGGAATTACTATGCTGAGGTGACTATCAACTAAACTTAGAGAACCTACAGGGTCGAAGTAGATGCCAGGACTGTTCGTCAAGGGCGTATTGAACTCTTGACCCAGCGCAGAATTACTGCAATAGAATAAAATTAAAATTATAATACACTTAAAACTAGTTCTTAACATATACATAACTAGGGTTACTATGTACTTAACTACGTTTCAGATCTAGGGGCTAATTTGACTTCATCGTAATGGTGCGTCACATGACGTCTATTTATAAGCAAGGTCAAGGTGCTTCTACCATTGACTTTTACAACCTTATACGGTCCTTTCCAAATCGGTGAGAGAGCTTTACGCAGGCGTACATGATTTTTGAGATACACGTAATCTCCAACCTTATATTGAACAAGTCGCGAACGGGTGTCGTAATATTGTTTAGATCTTTCCTTAGATCTCTGTATATTTTCAATGGCTTTTTCACGCGAAAGTTTCAGACGATGATGTAGAGACTTAAGATATTCCGGATACGTAAGGTCTGGTTGCAATTCGTAGACAGAATCCGGGATAAAAGGCTTTTGACCAAAGAGGAGCTCGTATGGTGTGAAATTAGTAGTCGAGTGGGTAGAGGTATTATATGCCAACATAGCTGTATAGACATACTTATGCCAATCAGAATGATTTTCATTGACATAAGATTTAAGGCATTCTTTAAGTGTAGAGTGACTGCGTTCAAGTGCACCTTGAGTTTGAGGATGGTATGGGGAAGACCATATTTGTTTTATTTTTAGAAAACTACAGGTTCTTTTAAAAAGTTCTGCAGTAAAGTTTGTGCCTTGGTCAGTTAAGATAGTTTTCGGGATACCGAAAACAGAAATAAAGTGTACTAGACACTCACATGTTTCTTCCGCAGTCGCATTAGCGATAGGGTAAGCGAGGGAGTATTTAGTGAGGTCGTCTTGTAATGTAACAATGAATTTAAGCTTTGTGAGGCCAGCTTCCGGAAGAGGGCCCACAAGGTCAAGACTAAGTCGTTCAAATGGTTTGGTGGAAGTAGTAGTTATTTGCATTGGTGATCTATTAATTTGTCTTAGGGCCTTATTACTTTGGCATTGGGAACAACCCCTTACGTAAGTTTCGATATCTGTTCGCATGTTTTTCCAGAAATATCTTTCTTTAACTCGATTAAACATTCGCGTTGACCCTAGATGTCCAGCAATAGGAATATCATGGTTTTCGCGAAGTATTTTGGGTATCTCTGAAGGTGTAGGGTAAATTATTGTATTGTGGTAAATATGAACTAATGTTTGGGTATCGTTAAAGATGTAGCAGAACATGTTGTATATTTTTGCCCAGATGTGTTTGTCGAAAGGATTTTTAAAATCAGTGATGGCTAAATTTAAGTCAGCATCGCTAGACTCGCGTAATATATCGGATCGAAGATTTAGTAAACTTTTATAGATTTCGTCATATGAACTGCTATCAAAATGGTATACTTTAGTGAACAGAAAATATATTGATTTTCCTTTATGATCTATTGAAATAAAGGAATAAAGAGATCTTTCCTTTTCTAAGAAGTCTTTAGAGTTTTCGAGGCTACTTAGTATTTCTTCTATGTAAGGATTGGATGCATCGAGGTCGATGGAAGTAGGTATGACAAGGATGTCACAGTTACTTTTTAGGATGCTTTCATTGTGTTCTATGATTTTAGCGTTACTATTAAAGTTTTTATCGTTCATTGCTTTTAAGAATTTGCTGTAATTGTCGTCACGAAGAGGATTTGTCGTGGTATTCGGGGATTTGTTAGATGTAGATGGCGTAGAAAGATTATCGATTCCTGGCAGTGAATCATCATTTTCTAAGAGCTCTACCGACGGTAGTTTATTGTCAAGGTTTAGGGCATCAGGAGGTAGTTGGATATCGAGATCCTCGAGAGTTAGAGGGCTAAATCGAGATGAGGGGTCCTCTGTGTTTTGATTAGAAGTAGACGGGACAGGATCACTTTCCGATGTTTGAATTGGGTTTACAGGATATCGCGATAAGGCGTCAGCAGCGGCATTTAGTTTTCCTTTTTGATACTCAATTTCATATTCATATTCCATTAATTTCAAGCGCCATCTCTGTAATTTACTACTAGGATCCTTGTGATTAAATAACCACTTTAATGGCCTATGATCTGTAATGATTAGGAATTTTCGCCCATAGAGATAAGGGAGAAAGGTTTTACAACCGAACAGGATGGCGACGAGTTCTTTTTCAGTGGTACTATAGTTACATTCGCTCTTGTTGAGGGTTGGAGAGGCATAGGCTATTGGTTTATCTTTACCGACTGAGCCTTGACTGAGAACTGCACCAATGGCATAATTAGAGGCGTCACAAGTTAAGATGAAAGGGGCAGAAAAGTCCGGATAAATAAGAACAGGAGCAGAGGTAAGTTTATGTTTGAGTTCATCGAAAGCGACTTGTTGTTGATTTTCCCATAGGAAAGGGACGTCCTTTTTTAACAGTTGCGTTAGAGGTTTTGCAATTTTCGCGAAGTTATCAATGAAACGACGATAATAAGACACAAGTCCGAGGAAGGACTTAATGTCCTTGGGAGATTTGGGAGTAGGAAATTGAGTTACCGATCTTATCTTATCAGGGTTAGGTTTTACACCGTCCTTAGTTATTAAATGGCCGAGATATGCGACTTCACGTCGGAGAAACTCGCATTTATCGGGTTGAAGTTTTAGATTGTAATCTCTAAGCCTTTGGAATATTGACGCAAGGTTTTCGATGTGAGAATTCAAGTCATGACTATATATAACTATGTCATCTAGGTACACAAAGCACCTTATGCCTTGAAGGCCTGTGAGAGCTGTATTCATTAAACGTTGGAAGGTAGCGGGTGCGTTTTTTAAGCCGAATGGCATTCTTGTGAACTGGTAATGTCCCTGAGGTACACTAAATGCCGTTTTAGAAGCATCTTCTTCATTAATTAAAATTTGATGAAATCCAGATGCAAGGTCAAGGGTAGAGAAGTATTTACTCTGACCCAGCTGATCTAGGATTTCGGATATCTGCGGAATAGGGTAGCTGTCACCAATGGTGATATCATTCAGTTTTCGGTAATCGATAACTATGCGCCATTTTTGCTGACCGGATGCATCAATCTTTTTTGGTACAACCCATATTGGCGAGGACCATGGAGACTCTGAGTGTTTTATGATTCCTTGTTCCAGCATTTGGTCAATTTGTCTTTTGACTTCTTGTTTGTGTACCTCTGGGAACCGATAAGATTTTGTGTTTATTGGATTTTGATCGCTTGTTTTTATATTATGTTTAAGTGCATTTGTATGAGATAGTCTATCACCAGGGATAAAGAATATGTCTGAGTATTCAGAGCAAACATCATGAAGAGTATTTGCTTCTTCAGGGTTAAGGTGAGATATTCTAAGAAGGTTTAATACTTCCTGGGTTCGGAGGTAAGAGTCTACGTTTTCAATATGACTAACTGCACGCGTGTCTACTGGATTAATAAGTTCGCTTAAGGAACTTAAAGGAGTAAGTGTGATATCTAAATTAGACTTCAAGGTAATAGGGGTTTCAGAGGTATTGATCACTGATAAATTGATTCTTTTATTTTCCTTGACTGCAACTAAGCAATTAGCGATCAACAAGTCTTCGTGATAACACTGGTCTAGTACGAGCCCTTCTTTCACCTCTGGGTTGGACACGGAGCATTCTATGATAGTTTCAGACCTGGGAGGAATTGTGTAAATTGGTTCATTGAAATGTAACTTTATTTCATTTTCACCTATTTTCAAGATTTCACGAGTGTAGTCAATTGTACAGCCAAAGGCGAGTAGCATATCAGTGCCGAGTATACCGTCATAAGGTAAGTATATTCGGGGTATTATATGGAATTTATGTATAACAGTAATTTCATCGTCTATTTTAGTTTAAGCGGAAAGTGGCCCATTGTGGGTGTAGGTTGATTAGTGGGGTCGATACCTTTCAATAGGATTACTTCTGTTGAGATATCGACTGGTATTTGTATGGAAGATTTTTTCAGTACACTCACAGTGGCACCAGAGTCTACGAGGAGAGATATGGTAGTATTCGACACTGAGGAATGGACAAGGATATGAGGTAAGCGTTTCTTAAATGAACCAATATTAATTTCAAAAATTTTTGTTTCAGGTATTGGGTGAGGAGCAGTTGAGTTCGAGGCGATATTAGTGGATACAGAGGGTGCAGAGGATACAGTGCAATGAGTTTGCGGGTCCCTGTCATTAGGGGATACAGAGGATACAGTGGTGTTGCGATTAATTCGCAAGTCCCTATTTTTAGGGGATACAGAGGATACAGAGGATACAGTGGTGTTGCGATTAATTCGCGAGTCCCTGTTTTTAGGGGATACAGAGGATACAGAGGATACAGTGGTGTTGCGATTAATTCGCGAGTCCCTATTTTTAGGGGATACAGAGGATACAGAGGATACAGTGGTGTTGCGATTAATTCGCAAGTCCCTATTTTTAGGGGATACAGAGGATATAGCATTGGTACCTTTGTTACGGCGATATTTTAAAATTTGATGTTTGGGTCTCACGAGGTACCACCGTGAGCCCTTTACTCGTTTAAATCGTCCACTTCGACATTTTCACCTTCGTTACTATTCATCGCGTGAATTTGAGCTTGATTATTTTGGTAACGCTTTGGAAACGGTCTTTGATTATTTAAATCCCTGAAGCGATTATTGAATTCCCGTTTCTTACATTCCTCAATAGTGTGGCCCGTGTTTTTGCAATAGCGGCACACTGGAGGGCCTGATGTTGATGGTTTATTATTATTAAATTCATTTGGATAACTTTGCTGTGTATGATTTCGGTTTTGTTGGAAGCGGCGTTGAGGCCAGCGTCCGTGATTAAGTGAATGGCTGTTAGTTGTTGACGGATTTCGTTTGGAAATAGTATGTAAAATCTTCTCTTCGGACACAGCGAAGCCAATGGCTTCATTTAAAGTTTCAGGGTCACGGCATCTGACTACGGTAGACAATCGAGAATTCAAGCCACTAATAAATGAATATAATGCTAAGTCTTGCATTGCGGCGACACGGCCAGCCAATTCGCCTTTCTTTTTAGTGGGTATTGATATATTAATTTCAGTTAATAGTTTGGCTAGACACGTCTCTACTCGAAGTGCGAACTGGTTAACTGTCTCGCTATTAGACTGACAGCAGTCCTGAAGATCCGAGAGTAGTGCAGCGTAGTGTTTTTTCTCGCCAAATTGATCTTTGAGAAAATCTTCCAGTTGCTGCCAGTTTTCGAACTCTTTAATTGAGCACGCACTCTCAGCACGGCCTTCTAATTGGCTTAAAATATATTTAAAAACTATGTCTTGCTGATGTGATGACGTAAGGCCGATTGCATTTCTGCAATTATTTAAAAATGCGCCCAATTTCTCCCGGTTACCATCGAATTTATTTATGAATTTGCTGATGAAATTTATATCTAATTCCTTAGACATGACGACAGGCTCGTCTTTGGGCATTATCGTAGACAAAACAAAGATAAGGCAGAGTGCGAGTGCGCTATTGGAATGGAATGCGGCACTATTCTCGGAACAGTATGATAAGGGCTTAATACACTGGAATTATTTTATCTCCTAAATATTATTAAAGGTACTTATATAGAGTTCAATTATAAGTTTCAATTTAGTTTAGAATTACGATGAAATTTGTAAACGAGTATGATCACCAGCACTAATTTTGCAACACGGAATACTGTATTTTTATTCACATGAACACGAAATAACACTTTTTTATAGAATAGATGTACTCACAGGAGCAATGCAACTGTGACGGCGACACGAATCATTTCGGAGCTCGGAGAACTCACTCGAGGTGAGTGGTTGGAATTCGGAGTATGCCCGATTGACAGGCACGTGACGATCTGGTTCAACCAGCAGGATACAGCGATGTTGAATGGAAGGACACAGCGATTTGGAAATTAAGATTTCGGCACTTTTCACGGTCACGGTCACAACACAAAAGTTCACTGAACTGAGGCGTTCCGAGGATTTCCTTTTACTAAAATCCCACCGCTGCCACCAATGTTATACGAAAACCCGAGAAACAGTTTTTAAAAAAAACACTTTGTTGGTTACACGGAAGTAGTAATTTATTAAGGGCTTTAGCCTTGACACAATTCGGGTTTGAACTTGAATAAAAAATGAACTGGCAGACACGCGACAGAATATGATGTAGCCGGCTTAACGGTTGCGCTCGGACTGGCTCCACAGGACCGCGGGACGCAAAGTTAGCCTAAAGATGATGATAATGCATTTTATACAGAAATCTATATAATCAATATATTACTGTTAATTAAGGGTTTTCCCTAACATTGGGAAACCATAACAGTACGCAAAAACTGTTATCCCTCCAGATAGGGTTAAGTAAAACCGCGGTGATAGGGGTGTTAAATGAACACTTAAGACTTTATTTATATCAAAGAAAAACAGGACATCGTTTGAACGCTCGTTTAATGGGCATAAGCCTGAAGATATGCCTCGCTTTTTTAAAGCGGTAGGCAGGAAAAAAATATAGGGATTTTTTTGGTATAAATAGAAATTTACCGCAGAAAAGAGAGAAAACAAAGTTACAAGCAAGTAAAGTAGACAACAAACAAAGTTATAAGGTACGTACACAGTAGCGAAGATGCGAGTAACCGTATTCCGTGGGTCCATCTTCGCTCATGGTATGGTTGGGAGTTTCTTATCGGGCCTTAACTGAGGTACATTTTTGTCGCAAAGGGGTAAAAACGAATGTGTATAAAAATACAATCCTTACAAACCTTGTAGTAACTTTTTCTGATACCATGTACAACAACAGGCACTGGGTATTTAAGAAAGATTCCGCGCCAGCTCAACGTGTGAAATTGACTTCATCCGACACGAAGACTGGCCCTCCTATAGTCGAGATTTGAGTCCGTTATATTACAAGATATGGCAAAACTTGAAGGAAAAGGCCCACTCAAAGCCTCATCCTGATTTGGAGTCACTCAAGTCATCCTTTTTTAAGGCAGCCGCGATATTGGGTACACCACAATTGCGGCGGTAAGTCCTCTCTTTGAGGAGTGGCTAGACAGGCGCCACGGCGTCCTCACCTTCGACCTGATGCAGGTCCTCACCGGACATGGTTGTGACGGTAGGATCCTGTTCCAGATAAGGCGGGAAGAAACGCCAGTGTGTCACCATTGTGTGGATTGCCCTGAGGACACGGTTGAGCATACGGTGGAAGTCTGCTCGGCATGGGTAGAGCACCGCCGTGTCCTTGTGGCGGCGACCGGTGGCGATCTCTCGCGTCTGAGCCTGACCCAGGCCATGGTCCGGAGCGAGAGTGCATGGCAGGCCGTCACCTCCTTCTGCGAAGCAGTAATGCTGAAAAAGAAAGAGGCGGAGCGGGTGACGCAGCGGGCAATCCCAACGCCCTCCTGCCACTAGCCGCCGCAGGAGACGCCCTGGTCGGGAGACGACATCGAGATCCCAGCCACCGTAGGCGCGGGCTTACGGGCGGCGAGCAATGGGCAGCTTCCGCTCCGCCCAGAGTAGTAGAGGTCATTTGATGATTTCTCATTCAAAAACAGAAAAAAGCTAATATACTTCTGTCTATTAGACGGATTGTCGAAATCGTAAAACATTTTTTGAAATAGTAAAAACTATTTATGTATAAATTTATAGACTTAGTGTAATAGACTTTTTAACCGACTTCAAAAAGGAGGAGGTTACTCAATTCGACCGTATATATGCTTTTTTTTTTTTTTTTATGTTTGTTCGCGCATAACTTCGTCGTTTAAGAACCGATTTTGATCATTCTTTTTCTGTTGGAAAGAAGACGTTCCCAAGGTGGTCCCATGATAAGGATATCAGGGTTTGATGGTGGAAGACCAGAGAAAACAAGGGAAACTTTCAAAAATTGCAGGAGCGACTAGTGCATTTCTTAGTATTTTCATTAAGTATTTTAAAGCACTACAATTTAATAAAGGTCTGGAGTAGATCTGATGATGGAGCCGGGAGACAGTCGAAGGAACTCCTCAACAATTCACAGCAGCTACCTTGTGTTTGTGCTTGAATAATTTGTATTGACAAGAACCTTATACCTAGATGGGTGGTGAGGGTGACTGTCATTAGGGAGCTGATGATGATGACAAAGGTCAGCTCAGGGAACTCCTAAACGATTTACAGTAGCTACCTTGTATTTGGACTCAATTCATTTATATTGATTATACATTTGCACCCATTGGGTTAAAATAATGGTCTGCAGTAAATTTGATGATGAAGACCATAGGCAGTTGAGGGAATACTTACGGGTAAAAATTAAAGTAAACAAAATTACGTCATTTCCCAACTATATTTGCGACAGATTTCAGTCTGACCGGATGCAACTGAATACATAGTACTTTTAACAACTAAAAAGAGTAAAATAAAAACTTTTTTACAAAAAAAAAACAACCGACTTCCAAAAACCACTACAAAGTGAAAAATAACTAATTTCGGAAGTCGGTGTCAAAAATGAATACACAAAACCAAAGACACCGACTTCCGAAATTAGTTATTTTTCACTTTGTAGTGGTTTTTGGAAGTCGGTTGTTTTTTTTTTTGTAAAAAAGTTTTTATTGGGGATTACTAATATTATTGTATTTTTTAAATGTTATTACCTAGTGCTTGACCGCGATCTTGCCTAACAGAAAGCAGTTATGCAATCCTTGACAATAAAGCGCACTGGTTATTAACCACTCCAGTTGAAGAGCCTATTGACTCTAGCCTTGAAGAGACTTTTAAGTAGTAATCTGACGGGAAGATCGCCGCAGGTTCCCGTGTTCCAGTCATCGATGTAGGCAGTACAAAAGACTTTATTTATTCTCAGGAGTTGTATGAAATAAGTAAGTTGAAGAAAGTTTGGCACTGGGTATTATCAGCTTCAAACTTTTCTCAACATACTTATGTAGAAATTGTTCGCTTGAACGCGTTAGTCTTTGGAAGTACGCATCAGATTTGTAAAATTATATTTTAATTTTATAACCCAATTCTCAAAGAAGGCTTGAGATTATTCAATACCCTCTACGACCCTTATGAGCCGAGGTGAAAAAAGAACACTTAGCGAACACGAAGTAATAGGGCGGTTAGATGACGCGATGCGATGTGGGGATGACCAGAGGCCCTAGTTTGCTATTACAATAGTGTCAGAATGGTCGATCAGTGATCTCAAAATGATAATTTTTGTCAAATTTCGTAATCTACTACAAAATTTATTATGACTCTTCAGTGGTCGATCACTGAAAGTCCTCTGCATATTAATAAATATTCAAATTGAGTAGTAGTTTTAAGAAAGTAATTTCTGCAAACAGAGTTTATAATAATGGCAATACTGCAATGTTATTATATCACCATTTTATTACGAGACTACTAATCAACAATTGATCGATCATTATGAATGTATCATATTACGAATTTTTAGCACAACAACAATGAAATGACAGTGGAATTGAGTTGGAATCACAAATTTAAAAAAATAGCAGATTATCGCTCCTGAATTTTCGCCCGCAGACAAGGGCAAAAGTTAGTTTAGCAATATTTTTCAATGTTGATAACATTGTTTGCTACGCCATTTTAATGTGCCTTAAACCAAAAGGCGTAATAAAATGACAAAGGATTTTAATCGTACAATTTTATACTACCGCTTATCTTACCTCAACAAAGACTTTAAATTCCCGAAAATAAACCCGTGAATAACCAACTTAGAAGATACACACTCACTCCAAATGGGCTACGGTACTGCGGCTTTGAGTTACGAGGGTACGCGCTACGAGGCTACGAGGCTACGCGCTACGCCATTTTGACAACACATTTTCTTGAAACTCTTACCGGAATGAATTCTGTGCACGTGCACATTTTTAAAGTTTTATTGCCCAATGGTCGTTAAGGTACTGCCAGTAACATCGTCAAATAACCTAACTTAACCGGATGCAGCTGAATACCAATTATTTTTTAAATAATTATAAACTAATGCTTGACCGCAATCCAGCCTGGTGGTAAGCACAGATGCAATCGTGGATGGTAAAGCGCGCTAATTTATAAAGCCTATTCACTCAAGAAACCTGAGTAAATAGGAAGGAAAACGGCAGTTGAGCGAGGTGATGTAATATTAAACCCAAAACACGACCAACAATGCTGAGCCAGCGGGAGATTGATCTAAACTTCCGACACAACAACATTTGACGCATCGTACCCAGCACACATCGCAACACAACTGCTCAGACCCGTCCTCCGTACGGCTTCACCAGACATTTTTTTTTTGTTTCTGATCTATTTTGATCTATCTGACTCCTACAATTCACTAACTGTTTAACGTGATTCTCTTTAGTATGACTGGTTGTCGCCACCAACCATTCTTACGAATACAACCACTTCTTCTTCTTCTTCAGCCTATAGATGTCCACTGCTGGACAAAGGCCTTCCCCAAGGCTTTCCACGTTGACCGGTCTTGTGCTGCCCGCATCCATGCGCTTCCCGCGACCTTCACCAGCCCATCGGTCCACCTTGTTGGGGGACTCCCCTAATTCGTGGCCGCCATTCCAGAACCTTACTGACCCATCGGCCATCGGTTCTACGAGCAATGTGCCCTGCCCACTGCCACTTAAGTTTAGCGACTCGCAGAGCTATGTGACTTTGGTTCTTCTGCGGATCTCCTCATTTCTGATTCGATCACACAGAGAAACTCCGAGCATAACCATAATACCCGCCGAATATAACCCCAAACCAACTTAATTCTGTTTACTCCAAGTTGGAGCATTTTCTTCTCATATCCATAGTGTATATAAGGGATTGAAACATTAATTACATGAAAATCTTCTTAATCTACGGAATGTTGAAATGAGTATTTAATTTGCAGAGATGTATAATTATTTGTTTGCCGTGTAACTGCCGATTAAGTTATCGTTAATTTGTAACAATGATGCAGCATTTCTGAGAAACATGGCTGTTTCTAGTGTACACAAATCGCTGAAGTTTGTTTGTTTTGGAATTAAGAGTCAACAGGAGTTTAGATTGTTTTTGGTATCCGGTTTATTTTTGACTGTCAGCAAATGGAGTATCTGGATGCAAATTTGAAATGGAGCAAATTTGGATGTATTTTATTTATTACTATTTCCGGATCTTTTCCTCTTCTTATAGTAAATGAAATTGCTTTTTGATATATTTTATGATTAGGCTAGTTTACATGAATGAAAGGTTAGTCTTAGATTTCGGAACATAAGCGCCCGTATCTATTGCGATGAATGAGCAATTTGATATTTTCCCTGCTGTAAGGAATTACAGCTTTGAGTATTTGATATTAATTTCAATTTGATAACTCCATCCGTCCTTGCGTTTTTCATGCGTGTCAAACTACACCCCAGTCTTCAAAATCAAAATCAAAAGTCATTTATTCAAATTAGGCTGAGAATCAGCACTTTTTGAATGTCAATATTACATAAGACAGTCTCCAAAAACGCCCATCCATCGACACTTGCTAATGCTTTCGCTGCGAAGAAGAAGTGGCGGAACAAACTCCCCAGGAGCGCAGCTCTCTGTTCATTAAAAAAAACCCATGTCTTTATACAATACTGTGATAAAATCAAGAAAATACAACAACAATGAAATTATTTATCATATGCCAGCTAGCCACGCCAAAATACCAGAATAGCAAAAACAAAAAATAAAATCACAAAAATGGATATGTAAATAAGTAAAAACTTATTATCTAAATAAAATCCCCAGGTGTAAAGCGTCTGGTCGGAGGCCCCTCCCTTTTCTACGGAGGATGAGTGAACTTCACATCCTGTTCCTCATGTCTGGTCGGGGGACTACATCGAACTCCCGGCCACGGTAGGGGCAGGCTTGTTAGCTACCCACTGCTCGCCGCCCGGTAAGGACCAGCACCCTAATTGCGTAACAAACTATTCCTATGTTGGAATCATTTTGAAGCTTATTGCTATTCCATTGCTTCCTATGTTCGAAAATGTGTCTGTTCAATAACGCAATGAATATTGCGTCAAAATGAAATCCATTGCTACTGATAATGTGTTACGCAATAGGGATGTGTCCAAGGCATGAAAACTAAAAAAATAATAAGGCGGTCTTATAGATAATAAAAAAAATAATAACCATATTTTTTATTTTATCGAAATTACCAAAAACTACTGTGTTATAGCGTATTGAATTTACGGAGTGTGGACTAATTACGTCACGCCGTGGTTTATTTTGTACCACGGCGTGACTTCATGCGACATTTCAAATCAATATATCTTCCTAAGTATTTGAATGAAAGAAAAAGTAAAAAACACGTGTTCAATATTTTTTATAAATCTATCTGATGGACATTAAATTATTTTTTAGGACACAACCCAATTACCCTGCAGGCCCGGGTCGATGTTGCGTTTTATTGCGCCTCATCTGCTAGGACTGCGGGTTCGAAAGTGATGCCTTGGGCCTGGCGCACAGGCAAGTGAAGGAGCACGGGTGGGTTTTAGTCAGTAAAAGTCTGACACGCCCTTTCCCACCCAGAGTAGGAGAGATCATTTGATGATTATTCATCCGCAAAAAAGGGTCACCCCATAAAGCCGCCTGGCCGGTTTGATGTAACTTTTAGATTCTGGAAAAGATAGTAGGTATGTTTTTAATCATCCCTTTTCCCTGTCGGCATGTCATTTTCATGTAGGCATGACATGACATTCAAGTTTTAGTACACCAAAAATACCTGTCATTCTCGTGTCGGCACGATGGCTTTTGTTATTGCCGTTTTATTAAAATACTAGCTGCGTTCCGCGGTTTCATCCGCATTAGTTACATTCCCGTAAGAATATCGGGATAAAAAGTATCCTACATATTAATCGTGGTTATAAACCATCGGTGTGCTAAATTTGATTAAAATCTATTCAGTCGTTTTTGCTTGAAAGAGAAACATTCATACTTACATCCTCACAAATTTTCTCATTTATTATATTGGTGGGATTATGATTGGATCATCATCTGCCTTGCCTTGATATATACCCCTTGATATATTATAATCATCCTTTATGGATAAACCCTTAAACACCTTGGTGTTTATTCATAAACGATGATTAAATTAAAGTGACGTTAAAAGGTCAAAATGTATGGTTAAAAAATCATTATCATCATCGTACACTATTATCGTCCCACTGCTGGGCACAGGTCTCTTCTCATACAAAGAAGGATTGAACGTAATAACCTCGTTTGCTCAATGCGGGTTGGCAATTTCAGACTTAGTCCAGGTTTCCTCAAGATGTTTTCCTTCACCTTCAGTTATTGATGTCCAAGATATACTTAGAAAGTATATATAACTTTAGAAAAGTTACATTGGTACTTGCCTGACCTGGAATTGAACCCGCGCACTCATACTTGAGAGGCTGGTGTTTTAACCACTAGGCCACCACGATATCAAAGAAACACTAATCACTAGTTAACTTTAAACAACGTTTATGAATAAGGGGTAAAAAGATGGTCACCCATCCACGGAGCGACCTTGGCAAGCGTAGCTTAACCTATTCAATCGACTTGTGCGGCTTTTATTACTTTGTCACAAATCGGTGTTGTAAGGCATAAATCAAGGTTATGTAACCGTTGCGGGGATTGATGGCTTACAACACCGATTAAAAGAGTCAATAATGAAGACCATCAAATTTTTCCTACTTAATTAGGTGAATATATCACTTTTTTTACTACCTAATATAACAAGTTACATGATCAACCTATAGAATTCCCACTCCTGGGACATAGGCCTTCTCTGGTTTAGAGGGAGTGGGCCTTAATCAACCACGCGGATTAGTAGATCACATGTCTTCGAAGTCTTGGCTCTAGGACATGCCGGTTTCCTAACGATATTGTTTTTTATTTTATTTTTAAGTTGACCTCAAAAGCAAAATAACTAAGGGTTATTTTGCTTTTGAGGAAGAAAATCAATTCGTCCTTTATCCGTCTAAGTATGTGTTGTTGAGACCCTTTGTCTTTGTTTGGATACTGGCCTTCTCTCCGTGAGAAGGAGTGGGCCGTAATCTACCACGCTGGCCCAGTGCGGGTTGGGAGATGTCACATGTCTTTGAAGTTTTGGCTCTGCCGGTGATAGCCGGTTTCCTGAGTATGTTTTCCTTCACCGTTTTGAGTGCAGCGGTGATGAAATAATTAACAAAGCAAAGCGCCTGATGGGGTTCGGACCTACGACCTACAACTAACTCGCGACCGATACCACTAGCCTACCGCTGCTCTCATAACAATCTCGTGCCAATTTAATGGTGAACAATTTCTTTCAAAAAGTAGATTTGTAAAACCCTTTTTGGTTTGTGATGGGAAATCATCAAATGATCTCTCCCGCTCTGGCCGGAGCGGAAGGGCGTGTCAGACTTTTAATGACTAAAACCCAGCCGTGTTCATTCACTTGCCTGTGGGCCGGGGCCACGGTTTCTTTTTTAACCAACCCGCAAACCATGACCCAGAGGGCATCGTCGGTCTTCGTGGACCCCGTCACGATGTGCTGACATCTCTTTGAGGTACGCGTGAAACACACCGCGCCGTCGACTCGGGCCTGGTCTTTTCCGGGCGGCGAGATGTCCACTGCTCACCGTCTGCAAGCCCGCGCCTTGGGTAGCCGGGAGTTCGATGTCGTCTCCCGATCAGGGCGTCTCCTGCGGTGGCTAGTGGCGTGAGGGCCCTGCGATTCCCGCTGCCTCACGCGCTCCACCTCCTCCTTTGATAGCATCACTGCTTTGCAGAAGGAGGTAACGGCCTGCCACTGCACTCTCGCTCCGGACCATGGCCTGGATCAGGGTCGGACGCGAGAGACCGCCGCCGATTGCCGCCACGAGGACACGGCGGTATTTATAAAACCCTTATACAATACAATCAATGTTTTTTTTTTCAACTACATTAGTCCGGTTTTTCTTATTTGACTATTCTGAAAAGAAAGATCGAAACAAACTCACATTGACAAAGAGGTCACAATCTCTTTTAAAGCCCGGAAATAAAGCCAGTTCATTTGTAGACTATGTTCATTTATGTCTAAAACCGTCTCTTAAGGAAATAACCTCACAGATCGAGTGGAAATATCCACTTTTACACGACTGTAAATCCTGATAAATTCACTGGTCATGATGAACGACGAAACAGAAAAAAAAAGAAAGTAGTGCCTTTATTTGCGGCAAATACAAGCAGACACGAAACAAGAAACAAGCAAATAAAATAAAGTGTTTTATTTAGGAAAAAAAAACAATTTAACATATTACAATGAAAACGATGAAGTTAAAAAGGGTAAAAGCTGTGTAGCAGCTCAACGCCCGTCTAAACAAAGAAACACATTGTTGCCAACTAAACTTTGACGTGGGTATACTTTAGCTGAAATAAAGATAGTAACATCCAAAAATAATCTCTAACTTGCTCACCGAGGGCTCCGTATTTTTAGGTGATGTATCTTATATTTTACTATTTTCAGACCTTTAAAGATCCGAAAATAGTAATATTTTTTTTTTATTATTATTATATTATAAACTAGCGCTTGACCGCAATCCTGCCTGATGGTAAGCAGTGACGCAGTCGTTGATGGTAGAGCGCACTAGTTTATTAAGAGCCTATTCACTCTAGCCTTGAAAACACTCAAATTGTAGTCCGACGGAAACACCGCCGCTGGGAAACTATTCCAGTCCCTCGATGTACGCGGTATAAAGGAGGAGGCGAAACGCTTCGTCCGGATCGTAGTGGTGTTAACAACGTAATATGTAAAAATAATCTGTTACTCGTTCACCGAAGGTATTTTATTTATCACTATTTTCGGTTCTTTTCCTCTACTTATACTACATGACATTGCTTCTTGCTATATTTCATGATTAGGTTAGTTTACGTGAAAGAAAGGTATAGATTTAGATTTCGAAACAAACAACCATATCTATTGCGATGACTTAGCAATTTAATATTTTCACTGCTTCAAGGACTTACAGCTTTGAGTATTTGATATTAATTCCAATTTGATAACTCCATCCGTCCTTGCATTTTTCATGCGTTTGCAAAACTACACACCCGTCTGGTCGGAGGATTCTCCCTTCTCTACGGAGGATGAGTGAGCTTTACACCCTATTCTTCATAGCTTTAAACTGTAAAGTATATCATCACCACTGCTCTCAAAACGGTGAAGAAAAACATCTTGAGGAAACCGGCATGTTCTAGAGTCAATAACTTCGTAGATATGTGACATCTCCCAACTTGCACTGGGCCAGCGTGGTAGATTACGGCACACTCCTCCTCACCGAAAGAAGGCCTGTATTTGAACAATGGAAATATGGAAGGCTGATTATGTATGCGGTCTTGGGACAAAGGATCTCAACAACATATACTTAGACGGATAAAGGACGAATTGATCTTTTGCCTTAAGGTTAAAGTTTTGCTTTTGAGGCATTGCACCTTAAAAAAAAAAAAAAAAAATACAAAGCATGCAAACTGTGTTTTTTGAGATAGGTATACAATAAGGAAGGATATAAAGAATTTACACACAAAATTGTAAAAACATATTGGTTACGGACCGCATCAGAAATGAGGTGATCCGACAGAGGACCAGAGTTACGACATAGCTGAGAGGATTAGCAAGCTGAAGTGGCAATGGGCTGGTCACATATGCCACAGGACCGACAACCGTTGGGGTAAACGAGTCCTTGAGTGGAGACCGCGTCTCGGCAAACGTAGCGTGGGACGCCCTTGGGCGAGATGAGCGACGACATCTAAAAGGTGGCTGGTAGTGGCTGGCGGAGAACTGCTCAGGATCGAGCTTGTTGGTGTGCCATGAAAGTGGCCTATGTCCAGCAGTGGACGGGTAAAGGCTGATGATGATGATGATGATGATGATTGGTTAAAACTGATGTCAAATGCACGCGAAACAGCCTTCGCTAAGCTCAAGGGTCAAAACCCTTTACGAGACAACCAACAGGAAAGATTAATTTAATTCATCTTTTGTGAGTTTCAGTTAAGCCTTCGTTAGACCATTGAGATCTCTCAACTTTGAAAATCCAAAGCTGAGATAATCCTGAGAAATCCTTTGAGTTATCTTTTGTTTTGCGCGTGATCAATTAGGATCTTAGTTTATTTGTTTGAGTCCATTTACTCTGAAACCTTTTGGGTTCAGCTCGGGAAATATTGTTACGGGCTAGGGGTACTTAAACGCCGGTTAAGGGTTACGAAGTTTATTGGCAACGAAGGTACAGTCGATTGTAAGCAATGACAAGTAGAATGTCGCTGACGTTGCACCGAAGTCTTCCCTTATGTTCACGAAGTCCGTGTTGTAAACACACAATAACAGTACAGATGTTACTCCACGTAGTACTCACAGTTCTCGTTACAGTTGTCGCAGTAGGTATTCTCAAAGATCGCTTCTTAACTGTCGCTGTTTTCGTATCGCTAGTCGAGTGTAGACTGACTGTGCGTCGGCGTCGCGGTGCCTATATATAGGCCAGCTGATCGAACATTCCGGAATCCTCTAGACGTAATAATAATACTGCATAACTTCGAGGTCACCCGCCATGTAAGTACCTATGGTAATTCCCGGAAACGGGTTTCCAGAAATTTCGATGTCGACACTTTGTTGACAAAACTGTTGAGACCTGTACCATTCGATAGGCTGTCCTAAGTCTAGTAATGCGTTTTATTATTGTACCTAGAAAATGTCTAGATCTGGAGGAATAGGACTTAAAAGTGACACACTGCATGTCACGCGATATTGAACCTTATGCCATCGACATAAGGTCTATTCGTAACATTGCCCCCTTCTTAGTCATGCTCGTCCCGAGCATGATTTGATCCATAATAGCGAGCTAGGGGTACTTAAACGCCGGTTAAGGGTTACGAAGTTTATTGGCAACGAAGGTACAGTCGATTGTAAGCAATGACAAGTAGAATGTCGCTGACGTTGCACCGAAGTCTTCCCTTATGTTCACGAAGTCCGTGTTGTAAACACACAATAACAGTACAGATGTTACTCCACGTAGTACTCACAGTTCTCGTTACAGTTGTCGCAGTAGGTATTCTCAAAGATCGCTTCTTAACTGTCGCTGTTTTCGTATCGCTAGTCGAGTGTAGACTGACTGTGCGTCGGCGTCGCGGCGCCTATATATAGGCCAGCTGATCGAACATTCCGGAATCCTCTAGACGTAATAATAATACTGCATAACTTCGAGGTCACCGGCCATGTAAGTACCTATGGTAATTCCCGGAAACGGGTTTCCAGAAATTTCGATGTCGACACTTTGTTGACAAAACTGTTGAGACCTGTACCATTCGATAGGCTGTCCTAAGTCTAGTAATGCGTTTTATTATTGTACCTAGAAAATGTCTAGATCTGGAGGAATAGGACTTAAAAGTGACACACTGCATGTCACGCGATATTGAACCTTATGCCATCGACATAAGGTCTATTCGTAACAATATCAATAGGAACTTAAAAAAAATACATTTGTAAAATAAATTTAAAAAATATTTGCGTTATTTTTGTTATAGTAAAAGACCGCTCTTAGTGATAAGACAGCCCATTGTGTCAGCCTTTGTAAGATCTTCATGTAAGGTATGCATAGTAAAGAGCATTTTTTTTCTATTCTGGAATACATAATAATTTTTACAAGTATTTTTTTTAATTTTGTTACTGTTTTAAAATCCCCATAACAAGCCCTAGAGTCATTTGATTTTACGGTTACTAAGATATTTTTTCCTCTATCTGAGACTTTATGGTTACAGTGATATTAGTATTCATAATTCTAAATTAGTTCTTTTTTACCAAAAGAAGATTGTAATGTACCAAATTAACTACATACTCTTATAATTTCCGTGTCGATGCATGGTTAGCGGATGCACCCAATAATAGAATATTTTGCGTGCCTAAAGGCGCACCCTAACACATCAAAATTAAAGGCAATTTCAAAGCAATTGTCTTTGCATAATAATTAGACAACATTTGTACGAAGGGTTTCGTTTCAGCTTGTTGGAATAATACAAGCAATCCAACAACCCGCAACGATTATGAAAAATGTATAAGACAATCAGGACCATCGGGTTACAGTTATTTTGCCCGATACATCGATCGTAACTCATCAAATCGATGGTCACCCATTCACGGATTTATTTCTGTAAGCGTCGCTTACCTTTGATTGATCTTACCGGGTGGCTGTTACTTTGTCACGAGCCCCACACTAACCTCAGTGACTTCGTCAGTCAGTCCTGATTTAAAGACCAACTATGATACTTAATCTTAATACTTCCCGGCTCTTGTTAATTAAATGTTAAACGTTTCTTATACTAGGTTATAGAAAACCTACTTAGTGAGTTTTATGTTAAAACTCTTTTAGTGTCATCCTGGAGGTAAAAGTTAACGAAGATCGTAAAGATGTTTTAGTAGTATTTTATGCGTAACTAATTGAACCAGGTATGTTAGCATAGTTGTAGTCAAAATTACGCGTAAAAGCTGCAAAAGGAACCTTCTAGATCATTAACCGACTTCAATAAAAGGAGGATGTTTCCAATTCATTTGTGTTTTGTTTTTATGTTTGTCATCTCAGTAATCCGTCATTTATAAACAGATTTACAAAACCGCGTATCACTTTATGATATATTTTTGTTTTCCATATCTAACAAAAACATATTTTCGTCATGACAAAATCTAATTTTCATTAATAGGATTGGGTGGATCACGTCAGCCATAAGCACAATGGCAGCGTCCATTGTGCAACAGTTCCCACACGGTGGGTACCTACCTGAGGATGGATGGCGGCGCCGAGACCCACGAGGTAGCGAAATGACATGATTTGCAATCGCACATATTTACCAAAAAAAAAAATATAAAAAACTGGAAATAATACTGTTTTACCTACTCGTACAGAATAAAGTTTAATTCAAGCTACAACTTAAAGCAGTTCTATATCTTTTCGAAGAATTCTAGTTACTCTAAAGTCATTTTAATAAAAATGCAATAAAATGGATACGTATAAATAACACAACGAAATAACAGTTAATTGAAATATATTGCGACAGCTAGAAATGAAGCGAGCTAACACCGAAAAGAATGGAAAACCGAGGAGCCTTTAGCCACTTCAGAAATAAATCCTTAAAAAAACACTCTTCGGTATGTGCACTCAAGCTTTTATTAGTTCCTACCCAACAGACAAAGGCCGCCAAGCGATTCGTTGTGTTCCGGCATGATGTCTCGTGAAGCCGGACTGAGGACGGGTCTGAGCAGTTGTGATGAGATGTGTGCCTGGTACGATGCGCCAAATGTTGTTGTCGGAAGTTTGGTCGTGGAGGGTCTTCAGATCAATGTCCCTCTGGCACAGCATCGTTGGTCGTGTTGTTGGGTTTAACATTGCATCAGTTCGCTCAACTGCCGTCTTTTTTCCTATCCACTTAGTTTTTTGAGTGAATAGGTTCTTAATGGACTCGCGTAATTTACCATCAAGGATTGCATCACTGCTTACCATCAGGCGGGATTGCGATCAAGCACTAGTTAATGATTTAAAAAAAGTTTTTACGATCGATATTGTGAAATTCTATCGAATACGTCTTAAATACGGCTTATCTTTAGAATTTGGAGACAGGTGTTTCCTGGTGGAATGGTTTTACATGTATCCTTCGACCTCCGAAAACTGATTGAAGACTGCCTTTTATTTAGCTTACCAATACAATTTATTTGAATGAAGAAGAAATTATTTGACAATATTGTAAACATAAAACATTTTTAAGGACTAACCCTGGAGTTTCTTGGAGTTTTTGGATCTGCTCTTTTACATAGAAAACGGTTTATATGTCATCATCATCCCAGCGTTAATCCCAGTAGCATCCGAAGCTTTTTCAGCTTTGGAGTCCGGGGTCTGCTTTATCAGTCCAACTGCTGATATGGCTACACTTCGACATTTTCCGTGAAGCGACTGCCCCGTCTGACCTCCACAACCCGAAGGCGACATCGAAGCATTGCAGTTAGACCAATTGTTGGACTTTTGAGGGCTCCAACAACCCGTAACGACTGCCACTAGATGTTCGTATGGCAACCGGGACCTACGGCTTAACGTGCTTTCCGAGGCACGCCCATACCAGTGCAAATATTCATATTCATGCATACAAATACTTGCACTGTGCGGGGATTGAACCCGCGCCACCTTGCGCAGCGGCCGCGTCCGCTACCGCTACGCCACGGAGGCTGTCACGTGTCACGAGAAAACGGTTTATATGTATGTACATGTAAACGATCACGTACTATGAATATACATATAATATACGATGAAGTATTTGCCATATTTCAATGTACTTAATGCAAATTTAAGTGGTCATTTCATCTTTCATTCTGTCCTTTCCATCGATATAAAAACTTTTAAGGCCGTTTTGATTCAACGAGATAATGGTCCCGTGTGTTCAGAAACTAGGGAAATTAAGTTAACGTTCATTGCATCTTTTCTTTCTATTTATTCCCGACGTATGATAACTGCTGGGCTAACAAGTTATACAATATGTAAAGACCGATCCGTGAAGGTATTGTTGGGTATCTATAACTGATTCTACTAATGCCTACAAAGCCGAAGAAAACTTTAAAAAAAATCCCCCTAAAAAAATAAATATTATTTCGCAAAAGGAGACAAATTAATACATGTGCGGTAGGCAATACATGAGCGGGTGAAGGGGGGCAGGGCACGCGGCACGCGGTCGTATCGCTATTCGCTCATAATCATATGAGCGAATAGCTATACGACCGCGTGCCGGTATTATTATCGTCAAAAATGGTGTTGTCACTTTAAAAATAAATATTACCTAATTTTGGAGAACTTGTAATTAATTCGCGGAAAAAAAAAGATTATTTCAAAATTAATCAATATGGTGATTATGTAAAATTTCATATTTTATTTGGTTATGTGTTTACCTAACCTTTATTATCCTTATGGGTCGGATGGAGTTTTCTTCACATCTTTATATATATAATTCTGCTGTACGTGTGTATGTCATTGAACTCCTCCTATACAGCTCGACCGATTTAAATGATTTTTTCTGTATGCGTTTGAGTGGTGCCGTGGATGGTTTAGATTCACAAATCAGCCCGGCTGATGGCGCTGATTGCTTGAAAAAGCATGTGATCTCGGAAACGTTGTTTCGACTTCACAAACAGTTTTGTGTTACCCTGGTACCTTGCACCTCTACAAACTAGGCACAATAAAAGTTCTTCCATGTAATTATTATGGTTTAGTGATGAATGAGCTTCATTGTTTCGACTTCTCCTACAATTTTGTGCTACCCTGGTACCTTGCACCTCCACAAGGTAGAGAAAATGAAATTTCTGCTTAGTATTTGATGAAAACAAGGTGAAGGAAAACCATCCTAAGGAAACCTACACTTTAAGTCTGAAATCGCCAACCCGCATTGAGCAAGCGTGGTGATTACGCTCAATCCTTCTCCTTATAAGAAGAGAGCTATGCCCAGCAGGGGGACGATAAATAAAGGTTGGTTGTTAAAAAAGTGCAGGAGAAGTCGAAACAATGTATCTATCATCATCATGATAGCTACATTGTTTCGACTTCTCCTGCACTTTTTTGCTACCCTAATTATCCTAATTTAAAAAGTAAAAAATAAGATCATGCGATATTGCCTTTAAGGCGGAACAAAGTTCGCCGGGTCAGCTAGTTATATATATCCTAATAGTTGAATTTATAAAATAATTATATCAATTGCAAACTGTAACTGTTAGTCAGTTACAGTTTGCAATTCAGATGTTTATAGTATATTCTAATTTTGAGTGTCATTCATAGAATAATAACTTATCTTCATCGAAATTTTATCTTATCATGTCGGTAAGAGCCAAAATCAGTTATATATAGAATTTATCTCTCTAGATTTCGATTATAATACCCCATTAATGATCGCTGGAATATATACAATCAACCGCTTAATATCTATTTATTGACATCAGTCGGAACACTTCATTATCCTGTAGTTTACATTCCCAAATGTAATTAATAAATCGACGACAAACAATTATGTACACGACGTGTTTACATTTAAACTAATGGTTTATTAAAATTTGTGATTGCTTCGTGTAATACTTTTGTTGAAATAATTTTGCAGTATTTCTTCCAATACGTGATAGTGTGATAGATTTGCGACAAATAAGTACCTCTTAAAGCCTATGCAAAAAATCGTGGGATTTGAGAAAACTTATTTCTTTACATTTTTTTTTAAAGACGTTGCGCCACTCTAAGCATTTCTGCTGTATGGTGGGTGCGTTTACAAACATATAAATTCACATACACAAACAGCCAGACCGTGCAGGAATCGAACTCGCGGCACGCAGTGCAGTAGTCAACAGCTTAACCACTGCGCTAACCGTGCAGTCCATTTCCCAGAATTCGTCACTATACATATTAGGTATATCACTTTTCTTTATATATGTACTATCCAACTGAATCGTCTTTAATCCCTTTACTTTAGGTACTTTTTGGATTTAACAATAATATGTTCTATTAAAGAAGCGTAACCACTTTGCGATCTCTTTTATGTCAAAAATTCATAGGTATTTTGATCAAAAGGCATATACTCATATTTTAAAACGTTCAAATTTTTTTTTTCAAAATTTTGTCATAGTCTCATGTCGGCGAAATATGTTTTGATCTTGTTCAACAACACTTTTTGGTTAATTTATTTGGTTACCTGTTATATACAGGATCTATGTATTTATTTATGTATATGTATGTATTTGTGTATACTGTATTATTAATAATTGCACCAACGACAGTCCTATTTGTGGTTCAGTGAATCTATCCATTCTTTGGTTGCCTGGAAGAGATTGCATTAGCGATAAGGCCGCCCATTGTATGTTGTTTTTTATGTTGAATGTATTTTGTTCGATGTTTGGTGCAATAAAGAATATAAAAATAATTAAAAATATGCGGAATTTAGTGGTATTTTGGCAGATTAGACCATGACGTATAATCAGATGATAATGTTCCCACTGCTGGTAGGTAGGTATACACCTACATAGTCCTCCTTCCGAAGAGAAGGGATGAGCATCGAGCTACCACGCGGGCCCAAAGCGTTAAATATGTAAGCCTAGCGTAAGTCCGTGGTCTCCCAGGCGCACAGGCTAGTGAAGGAACACCGGTGTCAATAATCCCAGCCAGTGTCTGTCACATCCTTCTGCTCCGTCCTTAGCGGGTGACGTATTTGATAATTTCTCATCCACAAAAAATCAATACTAATGTATAAACCTGAAGAGTTTGTTTGTTTGTGTGTTTGTTTGTTTGAACGCGCTAATCTTAGGAACTACGGGTCGAATTTGAAAAAAATCATTTTGCGTTGGATAGCCCATTAATCCTTAGCCCAGGAAGGCTTTAGGCTATATAACATCATGCTGCGACCAATAGGAGCGGGCATATGAAAGAAAACGCATGGCGCAGATAGTGCATTACCTATAAATGTAAAGAAAAAAAATTATAAGTATTCACTTATTATATGTTTGTCTTTTTAAAGTTTTCATCCATTCTAAATCTTAAGCGACACAGGAAATTCCTCGATCTTTTAGATACATAGACATACTATACTTTATAACTATCAAAAGATCTTTTATCCAACAAATTCTTTTGAACAAATCTTTATTGAAAGCTTTCAAAGGATTAGGTATAGCCATGAATGTAATGGAAATCGTATTGAAATTACAAACTACAGAAAACACAAGCTTGTGGTTTCAGAATTGCGATAGGAATCTAGTTCACAATGGACTGTGTTTAAATGGATATGAAGTAAAGTGGGAAATAGAATTGAGATATAACAAATAGAAACTAGAAATTAAGGCGATTAACACGCTGCACCGCGTACCGCCGTGGAGGACGGCGACAATAAAGCGGATTTCGTAGCGGTGCCCTGCGCGGTAAGGCGATCTACGCGCGGATGGATTTAACACTGTTTTGACCAGTTAGTTCACAGACACTGCCAAGAATCTTCTGATCTTCGTCCTGCACGCACGACGATCCGCGCGGCTATGCGACGACGCCCCGTGTTTGAGGCGCAGCTTCACAGCGCGGACGCCAGTGCGGAGGAGCGGTGGCGCCGATTTAGTAGAGGTCAATGCGATATCAGATCCGCTTCACCGCCTACCGCGACGGTGCGCGATGTCGTGTGATATTTTTATCCCGATATTTATTTATTAAAACTTTATGCACAAATATTGCACAATAGCGTAATTAATGCCATAGGCATTTTCTACCAGTCTACCTTAAGGTGATGCAGAGACAAAACATGGTAGGTGCAAATAAATTAAAGTAAAAAGAGAAAAAAATATGTTATAACAAATACATACATACAAAATATAAGTAGGGAGCGATAAAAAAATATAGATAGAGAAAATAAATGAAGCGGATTTCGTAGCGTGAAGTTATCACCCACCAGGCAAAGTCTAGCCGCCAAGCGATTCGTCGTGTTCCGGCATGATGTCTGGTAAAGCCATACGGAGGACGGGACTGAGCAGTTGTGTTGCGTTGTGTGGCGGGTACGTTGCACCAAATGTTTTTTTTTTTTCACGCTGTGGTAATGCATTTACGCACCGTGCCCCGAAGGGCGTGTGTGGGACTCGCCCAGCCGAAGCCGGGAATACACACTAAGCCCACAGCGGCACAACCACATCGCCCCACAATGGTCCCCCCATAAGGAGGGGCCGGACTGGGTACGTCTTCTAGTGCGAGAAGACGCAGCAGCCAAGGGTTTTTAGCGAGGTGTCCTTCCTCTTAGCCCCACTCGTTTGCCGGAGGCAAACGGGGCCCCAAGCTCCTCTCAATGAGGAGACCGGGTTGCTCGACGGTGACCCGGAGTCCGGGTCACGTCAGCCACCTGGAGTGGTGGCCGACCCGCCGCACATGGGACCGCCGAAGTGGTCCCCACTTCTGGTTTTGGTCCGCGCCGGTAAACCGGTAACCCCCATATCTGCGGGCCGTTTCCCTATCCGCCACCTGGGGACGCGTCCGATGGGGGGGGGGGGTCAGCTCGCTCAACTGCCGTCATCTTTCCTATTCCTAAGTTTTTTAAATGAATAGGCTTAATAAACTAGTGCGCTTTACCATCCACGGTTGCATCACTGCTAACCATCAGGTGGGATTGCAGTCAAGCACTAGTTTATAATTATAATAAAATAAAAAAAATTACACGTGAGTTGAATCTGCCAATTTCTTGCGTAAGTATTCCCGAGCTTTGAATTTAAATGTGTACCGATTGATCAACATCTTGATATACACGGGAATGAAACTTATGCGGGTAAAACCGCAGGTTCCTCCAGACACAACATCTCCATCTGGTACGAGGGTTCACCCTTTTTTATGGAGGATGACTGAACTTTGCACCCTGTTCATTCAGCATACACAATACTGGATTCTCCCTAAAACACTAAAGCTTACAACAACAAAAGGACGCTCGTTAGTTGTGGACCTGATTTCCCTACACAGCGGTTTTTAAGGACTAAGTAGCTTTTTAAATGTCCGCCACAAGCGGCTACAGAGATGCCTAATTCTAAATTACGGTCTATTATTACGGTCCAACTGTAGGGTTCTGCAAATAAAGGCTGAGTTTCAGATAAACACAGAGATAATAAAATAAATTCTAGATAGGAATACAACGAAATAAATACAATACAAAAATGCTCTTAAATATATTTCAGTATCCAGCCTTTTAGCACTTATACACATGAATGGAACGCGTCAAAGACTAAGGCAACAGCAATCGTTGACATGCGTTTACGGCAGGCGTCGACACCCATTGTCGCCTGTTATTGAAATCCGTCAATGCCTTGACGTCTGCCGTCGAACACTCGCTCGTGTATTTGAGTGTAGTGTTTAAATAAATACACCAGCGGCATGTTGTCTCTGTTGGAGAACATGTATTACTCGTGTGCATTGTATTCTTAGTTGAAATGTAATTACGTTGCCGGAATGTTCAATTAAAAGAGTTACTAATCGGTTTTTGTGGATTACTCGCAAATCGATGTAATTTTAAATGATATATGGGTGATAAAACGGATTCGAGACCTTTCCTTGGGGGTCAATTAGGGTTTTCGTATGTTGCAGTATATATTTTTATATCTGTTAGGCTTTTGTCCGGGATTTCCATCTACATGAAAGTCTACTACCTATACCATCAGTTGGACGTAAACCTTATACAACAAGGCGCTACATTGGTGACGAGAAGGGTTGGTGAAGGTCGCGGGAAACCGCTGGATTCGGGAGGACCGGTCATCGTGGAGATCCTTGGGGGAGGCCTAAGTCCAGCAGTTGACTTCTTTTGGCTGAAACGATGATGATGATGAGTAGGATTACTGGTCAGTAATAATGTACATTATATCACAATCTGCCCAGTCTTTTCCCAAGTATCTTGGGGTCAGCTTCCAGTCTAACCGGCTTCAGCTGAATACCAGTATTTACATGGAGCGTCTATCTGACCTCCACAACCCAAATACTCGTTAATACGATACTCTTTTGTAAAACTGGTAGTCTGACTTTCGGACTTCTAACGACCCGAAATTATGCTAATTTATATAAGGACATAAAATAATTCGGAATTTGAAAAGCAAGTACAAGCAAGCAAGTCTCTTTACTTTAATTTGCGTACTCTTTGAACGTTATTTTTTTCAATTCCGTTAATGCGATGTTTCTTGTTTCCTGACCCTTGAAAATGACCTTGAGGTACAGTTCTTTAGGTACCTATAGGTTATGTAATATGCGATTTTAGAGAAATTAAAATTTCTACATATTTTAAAACAAACGAAGTCGTGGTGGCCTAGTGGTTAAAACAACAGCCTCTCAAGTATGAGTGCGCGGGTTCGATTCCAGGTCAAGTAAGTGCCAATGTAACTTTTTTAAAGTTATATGTACTTTCAAAGTATATCTTGGACACCAATGACTGAAGGTGAAGGAAAAAATCTTGAGGAAACCTGGACTTTAAGTCTGAAATCGCCAACCCGCATTGAGCAAGCGTGGTGATTACGCTCAATCCTTCTCTGTATGAGAAGGAACCCACTGCTGGGCACAGGTCTCCTACCTGTGCCCAGCAGTGGGACGATAAATAGGTTGATGATGATGATAAAAAAAAGTCACTTTCTCTTTTCCTATGTCCCTTTGTATGAATAAATCTTTAAAACTCCTCAACGGATTTTGATGTGGTTTTTGTATTAAATATAGTGATTAAAGAGGAAGGTTTATATATTATGTATAATAACATCCATTAAATTGTGGACAAATAGGATTGATTATGTTTGGGGTTTTTAATGTGATGTCGTAAATAATTAAATTATTTCCGTGTTTGCTGTGAAACGCAGGCTGAACCATTGTACACATTGAAAAGGTCTACAAAAAAAGTCTGCAATGGCATATGTCTATCTCTTATGGATATCCTACAATAACATTTTATGTCATTTACCTTTTAAGACAAATACCGGCTAATTTTCGAAGCAATTTTAATCAATACAGCGTTAATACTTATCCAATTTAATACCTTAAATATATTGTTGATTTATTATAGATCTATATCGCCCTTTACAGCGTATGATTTAAATGAATATTTACGAAGATATTATAGATTTAAAAATTGCGGGGTGTCGTGTTTGCGGCGGCACATGGCGCGGCGTTCGCGGCGGTTTTTTATTAAACGTTTAAAGTTTTCACCTTCAAGTTTTCAGCATTGCACCCGTGCAAAGTTGGGGCAGGTCGCGTTTAAACATTTACCTATTATTATTTACTATTCATGTTATAAATTAATGTTAAGATTAAAGCTGTATATTCTATGGTACTTGTCAATAGTCAATAATCTCTAATATCACTATAAACGTTACGCAGCCTTCTATTAATAAATGAGTCTTTGTAATTATATTATCAGATAATACTTACGTCTTACAAACAAAAATGTCGTTCGTTTGTGTGCATGTCGGTGTTTTGTCGGTGGTAGGCCATAACATCGGCTGCCGGCAGAAGTTACCACACACCAGACAAAGTCTTGTCGTCAAGCGATTCGTCGTGTTCCGGCATGATGTCTGGTGAAGCCGTACAGAGGACGGGTCTGAGCAGTTGTGTTGCGATGTGTGGCGAGTACGATGAGCCAAATGTTGTTGTGTCGGGAGTTTGGTCGTGGAGAGACTCCAGATCAATCTCCCTCTAGCGCAGCATCGTTTGGTCGCGTTGGTCTTGGCTTTAACATTGCATCACCTCGCTCAACTGCTGTCATCCTTCTTATTCCTAAGTTTTTTAAGGGAATAGACTTAATAAACTAGTGCGCTTTACCACCAACGATTGCATCACTGCTTACCATCAGGCGGGATTGCAGTCAAGCACTAGTTTATAATTATTAAAAAATAAAAAGAAATGTCGGAAAACAACAATAACACAATCTTTAGTATCTACTCTAATCTACGTTTACGATGAATTCGCTAAACATGTGAACAAAAACATATTGTTGAAAAAATAACTTTAATTCCAACAGAATTAAGTTCAGTTTACGATACAATTTCAAACATTATTACAACTTTTTATATAATGCTTGTCACACTGTTAATATACGTAATTACCACTGCAGTGAAGTTGTCATTTGTTTAATTTAAGTAATATAATTTGAAAACGTGAAAAGACATTCAGACATGGAAAGAAGTTTCAAAGAATAGTTAGAATAAACAGACAATAAAAAAAAATCGGACGGAAAAATATACCTATATTCTCGCCAAGCTCCATAAAGAATAGAGGTAAACAAACCAATTTAGGTTTAACACAACTCACGTTTTACAAATCTCCTGTTAATTACATGATTATCGACTTTTACATCATCATCATCATCAACCTTTTATCATCCCACTGCTGGGCACAGGTCTCCTCTCATACAGAGAAGGATTGAGCGTAATCACCACGCTTGCTCAATGCGGGTAGGCGATTTCAGACTTATAAAGTCCAGGTTTCCTCAAGATGTTTTCCTTCACCTTCAGTCATTCGTGTCCAAGATATACTTATAAAGTACATATAACTTTAGAAAAGTTACATTGGTACTTGCCTGACCTGGAATCGAACCCGCACACTCATACTTGCGAGGCTGGTGTTTTAACCACTAGGCCACCACGACTTCTACATGCTAACACACACTTACACTACATGGTAACTATTTATCAACAATCCCTATTGCAGCATATTTGATTAGAATCACTAAAATAACAAGCATAATACCATGGTATTTCGAAAAACCATTAAAAAGTCGACATTAATTATATGTGATAGTCCTACAAAAAAAAAGGAAGATGGATGAAATCCGAATATTAAACACAAATCTTGAGGAATTCAACCAATGAATAAAGTTGCTTAATTATAAAAGTACTTTCAAATCAACTGCACACATGCATTGTAAGACTTTCAAGTATGGACTAAGTATAATATATATGTATCAAAAATTTTAACCTATTAGGAAATTAGCTTACATGTGTGTCATATTTCATTCAAATCGGTTAAGTGTTCTATGCAAATCATAAATATCTAAACAAATAAACTGTTTACATTAGTAGGAAGTAGAATTATTACTTTTATGAAAATAATCTGTCTAGAAAAGGTTGTTAACATCTGTCTTTTAGGCGTAAACTACTTGCTGCCTAGCAACGGTTTGCTTACCTTTATTCTTTATCGAATTTGGCCGACATATAATATGTAAAGAAAACCCTGTCCGATCCGTGAAGGTATTGTTAGGTATCGATAACTGATTCTACTAATGGATACAAAGCCGGTCTAAACTTAAAAAAATATCCCCCTAAAAAAATAAATATTATTTTGCAAAAAGAGGTAAATTAAATATGTGCGGTAAGCAACCCTACGGCGGGGGGCAGGGCACGCGACACTTGGTCTCATCGCTATTCGCTCATAAAAATACCGTTGTTGTCACTTTTTTAAAAATGACCAAATTTCGGGGAAGTTGGAATTAATTCGCGGGAAAAGAAGATTATTTCAAAATTCATTACTATTGTTACTATGATAATTACGTAAAATTTTATATTATATTTGGTCAAGTGTTTACCTAACCTTTATTGTCCTTATGGGTCGGACAAGGTTTTCTTTACATATTGTATAAGTACTTGTTTTCTATACAACAATGCATAATTTTTTACATAATAATTTCGTAAGCAGCTACAAAGAAACAAACAGCAAGAAACAGAAAATTAAATTACATTTGTGTACTTTATTTATAGAAGTACAAAAGAAGGAAATTAAAAGAAAATTACGTCGTTGTATTGTTGTCCTATTTAAACTTGATATTTGCGCAATGTCAAGGGAAAAATTTATTAAAAAAATATATACTAAGATCTTAACTTAAGCATACCTTAACTGTACACAACTAAAAACAAGTCTCTCCAAGGAATAACGTCATAATAACTAAACTGAGCGTTAAAGGAAAAGTTGCGAGGTTTACAGTGGTGTGGACGAGATTAACTAATTAAACTATGTAACTCTCGGGACTAGCGTAAATTATGTATTTTAATGACCATATTTATGTACAATCAAGGGTCAAAAGTGCATTATCACTTTTGAAAAAGTGATACCCCACTTTTGACACTTACTGTATAGAGTAGCGTCTGTACTCGTTAGTGCCAGCTGTAATTCCTTGATCTCTGACAGTCATAACGGATGATTAGTAGTACCGGGCTTAGAATAGTACCATCCTTTGTCCTCCCGTGAGTATCGTAAGAGGCGACTAAGGGAACTCTCACCAGGGAAGCGGCCAGCAGCGCTTCTCCTGTGGATTATCAAATTATTGCGATCCCCAATCCGCCTGCCAATCCTGGGGATTATGGCATTGCCCCCCTGGAGCTGTTGAAGAAGAAGAAGTAGCCCTTAAATGTGATAACTAATAACTGAGTTGTGGAAGTAAGATCGTCGTTGCATGTAAATCTATACTAATATTATACTATAAAGCTGAAGAGTTTGTTTGTTTGTTTGAACGCGCTAATCTCAAAAACTACTGGTCCGATTTAAAAACTCTTTTTGCGTTGGATAGCCCATTAATCTAGGAAGGCTTTGGGTTATATAACATCTCGCTGCGACCAATAGGAGTGGAGCATAATTAACTCCACGCGACCGAAGTCGCTGGCGGCCGCTTGTAATAAAATAAAAATATTTATTTAGCCGGTCACAAAAAGAAACCACACGAGTGAATTGCCACAAATGCGATCCTAACTCCTAAGTAAGGATTTTTGTTGGATGGGTAATCATCCAAAGACCTCTCCCACTCTGAGCAAAGCGGAAGGACTGTCAGACTTTTACTTACTAAAACCCACCCGTGTTCCCTCATTTGTCTGTGCGCCAGAAACGACGGTATCCCTTTCAAACAATCCGTGTCCCTGGCAGCGTTTGGTGCTCGAGACCTCATTACCATGTTCATGTCATTGAAGCGCGCGTTTAACACAATGCGCCGTCGACCCGGACCTTGACTTTAAGAGCTACCCCCAAAGGCCTGGACCTATATCTAACGGTCAGCGTTCAGCCATGGGTATTGGGTACTATTTTCAATCAAACAATACTGAAAGTGTCGCTACATAATTCACAACCGAGATTATAGCCATGTAAAATGTTGGCATTCAACTACATGTGCAGGGTAATTGGTCATCTCTTAGCTGCCACGGGGTATTTTAATTTCTGAATTGTTTTTTGTGTGTTTTCCATAATGGACGCTCTCAGCGTACAATATATTTCTGCATCGTTCTCACACGGTTGATTTCAACATGAATGATGTAATCAAATATTTGTAACAATAGCTTGAAAATTTAAAGAGTGTCCATGGAGTTTCTTGCCCGTTCTTCTCCATAGGTACCTACTCTTTGGAATGGGCGACTAGCTTCATCTTATTGACTGACCGACCTTCTGACAATTCAAAAGTGCCTGTAACTGGTTTATTTGAAATAAATGATTTGATTTGATTGGATAATACAGTGCCAGTAGGTAGCAATGGGTTTCATTTAGACAGTTCAACAACATTCATTGCAGTGTTTACGTTTTCGAGCAGGCACGTATTCAAACATTCATTTGAAGAAGACACACACAGAACATTTCGAAGCATATATGCTTCCAAAGTGTTGCAATTTTTCTGGCTATGTCGGTTACTCTCGTTCTTCTGCGGATCTCTTCGTTACTGGCGACCACGCACCGGAAGACGTAGCGTGGGTAGGCCCCCGACAAGGTCGACCGACGACCTGGTGAAGGTCGCGGGAAACCGCTGGATGCGGGAGGTGCAGGACCGGTCGTCATGGAGAACCTTGGGGGAGGCCTATGTCCAGCTGCAGTAGACGTCTTTCGGCTGAAATGATGATGATGATGCTTCCAAATGATTCTAATTGATAGTAATAGTGTGTTACACAATTAGGGTGATGGTTGGAGTGGAATTCATCATCAGTATGGTTGTGAAAGGCAGATAATGGTGACATGGATATGTGAATTTAGTCTAATTTTGACTTTGTTTTACAACTGAGGTGACTAAATCTGTATGACATTACAACCATGTCTTGATCAGCAAAGGACATTGCTAAAATTCCATACATTGAATGCCCCAGAATTGACAGCAATAAGAAAATGCTAGTTGTGTTTGGAATGATTCATGTAATCATATCAGGTATTTGTTGATACACGGACAAGCTTAGGAACCGAGTATCAAACTAAAATGTGTTTGATTTTGAGGTTATATAATCGTAAAGAAAACTGAATAGATTTATTATTTCTTTTACGTTTAGTAAGATAATTAATGTAATCATCAAATGTGTAAATAATACAAGTAATTTATAGTCTAGCCTTTTACCAATTATTTTGGGGTCAGCGTCCAGTCTAACCGGACGCCGCTGAATATCAATGTTTTACATGGAGCGACTGCCATCTGACCTTCACAACTGTTACTCGTGTAATCCAGTAACAAAAGTGAACACTCACTACTCTGCACAAAGGCAAGGAAGCGAGTAACAATTTTTTTTTTTTGGTTTAATTCTTTCTGTTCTTCTGAACGGAAAAGGCAAAGGCATAGTACGCCATACAGCCTAGTCTTTAGTAATTTTTTTCTTGAGTAAGTTTCTATCCTAACTTATCCTAGTTTATCTTAACTTATCCTAGCTTAACTTAACCAATCTATCTCCTTTCTTTTCCTGCGTGAGGCCGACAAGAAAGAATTTGGAGTAAAGACATGATGTGGCCACTGTGCTACATTATTTCACTGTTCTTTATAAATTATTCACTGAATGCACTTTTTACTACATAAATCACGCGATTTTATTTAGTAAACAACACTATAAATAATTTTAAAAGTCCAATGAAAAATGAGCGTGACACTCATCCCGCCAAAAAAAAAATCGCGAGTAACAAACATAACAAAACAATTGGAGATGTCACTCATTTCCGCATCTGTAGAATCGATACCGCTATTTGAACTAACGATTTGAGAATCGATTTTGTTTAATATCGATAAAAAACACTATTATTACGCTATTTTACAGATTGCGTTTAATGTATTTTGATAACAAATGTAGTCATAATAATAAAAAATGCATACATTAAATAAAACTTCATGTTTTTTAATTCATAAATACAATTATTAAACTATCGATTTCGTAAAAACAAGAAGCAACATCTCTAAAGCTCTTGACATGGCAGCAATTTATATGACAGACAAATTGTTTAGTAGTTACAAGGCTTTTAATTATTCGTTTTAAACCCACGCTTGTCCGTTAATTATGGATATTTGCATATAATATAAAAAAATGAAAGAAAAATTATAATGCAGGACATTTATTTGTCCATGCTGGGGCGAATTTCGGCGATCTCCTTATCCATCTAAGCGAATGCCTAAGGTTGGTCGCCGAGTTTAACAAAGCTAATTAAAATTACCAAAAACATTACCATTTTATTTTCTTAAACATTAAATATGATATCTAAAAGAAAACATAAAATTAATTAAGTTAAAACTTTCCCCGCTAAAATAATAATAAATCGAATTAAAATACATTTTGAGCATAAAATCCATTTCAGAAACATCTGTAAATTCAATTAAGACAATAAATAGAGTTTCTAGAAATTGTAATTTCAGGGTTTGTACTATTTTTTTAAATTAATTTTAAGCTACTGCTTGGCCATGATCCCGCCTGAAGGTAAGAAGTGATGCAATCGTTATTGGAGAAATACGATAGTTTATTAGAGCCTATTCACTCTAGCCTTGAAGACATTTAAATTATTGTCAGGCGGAAAGACCCTCGCAGGCAATAGAAGCATGTTAGAAATTTTGATTAGGCACCTGTACTAATTCGACGTGGACACGACTAGGTAATAGAAACGATTTTCTCGCTCAAGACATATAGATCTCGTGTAAGCAATATTCACAAAGTGAAGCGCTGACTCTTCACATTTCACGTACTCCTTTGACACAGCGAGCTTGAGTACTCGCACAGCGTCGCTCCGATACCTGAATTCGTAAATCGGCTAATCGGATAATAAAAAAAATAAAAAATTACTACTAAAACCTAGATTGTATTTTATTTAAAAGGTATAATGGAGACTACATTATCATAAATACTAGCTTACGATATTATCTAACAAAGGTATTTTAGATTTGTCCTTAAGTCATCATCATCATCCCAGTGTTAATCCCAGTCGCATCCGAAGCCTTTTCAGCTTTGGAGTCTGGGGTTCGCTTTACCAGTCCAACTGCTGATATGGCTAAACTTCGACATTTTCCATGAAGCGACTGCCGTCTGACCTCCACAACCCGAAGGCGACATCGAAGCATTGCAGTTAGACCAATTGTAGGACTTTTGAGGGCTCCAACAACCCGTAACGACTGCCACTAGATATTCGTAGGGCAACCGGGACCAACGGCTTAACGTGCTTTCCGAGGCACGACCAGACCAGTACAAATATTCATATTCATGCATACAAATACTTGCACTGTGCGGGGATCGAACCCGCGCCACCTTGCGCAGCGGCCGCGTTCGCTACCGCTACGCCACGGAGGCTGTCCTAGATGCCTGTCCTTAGATTTTTCCTTTAGTGATGTGATAAAGACCGGCCAAGTGCATGTCGGATTCACGCACAAAGGGTTCCGTACGATTAATTTATGAAATTAAAGGATTTAAGTTATTTGTATGAAATATTACGCGGTAATAAGCGGTTTACGATTTACGAAGTATTAAAAAAAAAACTACTTACTGGATCTCGTTCAAAACAATTTTCGTTGGTATTTTAAAAGTTAGAGTGGGGGCAACTTTTTCCACTTTGGAAGCGTCTGTCACGCAAACTATTCCGTTTTGGAAAAAAATATTTTAAAAACCTCGTCATCATTTTTGAAGACCTACCAATAGATACGCCCCACACGTATATGTTAGATGAAAAATAAAATTTTGTGTGTCAGTTCTAAGTATCGGGAGTCCCCAATATTTATTATTATTTTTTTTATTTTTGCATCAAAATCTTAATGCAGTTCACACAATACATCTACCTACCAAATTTCAATAGTATAGCTCTTATAGTTTCGGAAAAAAATGGCTGTGACATACGGACGGACAGACGGACAGACAGACATGACGAATCTATAAGGGTTCCGTTTTTTGCCATTTGGCTACGGAACCCTAAAAATGTACAGTTTTAAGCATCTCTTGAGACATTTGCTTATATTATGGAGTAAGAGGGTTTGCGAATTAAGGTATCACTTTCGCTTATCCGGTCGTACTCATAACTATGTATATTCCTAATGGAGTCTGTGCGTAATGCTTACGAGTATTAAGTATACATATAATATTATGCGGTGGAAAATTCGGCATATTTATCAAACTTCCAACCACAAACGAGCAGAAAAAATTGGCCATTATGTAAATACCGAAAGTATCCTTTATTCGTATACCGCAATTATTTTAAATAGCAGTTTTTATTTGGGTATACTCGCATGTTCCACGTTCCTTATCCTCCTAGACTGATATTCAACGGGCCTAAAATGTAAAATCAGTTCTATTTTGCAAGAAGATTTGCGGAGACGGTCACCCCTTATATCCCTAATCATGGCGCTTAAAGGGATAGCTGTAATTTCGGGGGTCATTAATTTTGATAAGAATAAGCAGCTGCGAGCAATAAGTGAATAATGTCTTTGTTTAAATCTATTGTCTGTTTTAGTACTTTATTGAGATAACGAAGCTAGGAAATGTGTTCTTCAACTTTATGTTGAAGATCCTGGTAATAAAAAGCGGTAGGCGAGTACCAGTACGAGGATTGTTCTCAACCCGTCTTTGATGAGCTGTTTTATTTTCTTTGCAAAAGATATTATATTAAATTCACTTGAAATTAAATGTAAAAACCTTTTTAAAACAAGTTCCTTGTGAAATGAGTTAAGAAGAATGAAAAAAAAATCTTTACACAATTGTAAGTTCAAGATATTGATGTAATTATTACAATTGCAATTGATCGTATTGGGGACGCTTAGGGTGAAAAATCCGGTATTCGAAACCTACTTTATTTTAAAGCCCCGAGAAAATAAATCTTTTTAAATGGTAGGAGCTAAATAACTCTTGAATTACTTCGGCTTTCTCAGATACGCTTAGCTTGGATAGACAGTCTTAATTGTAACCGATTATCTTACTTGTAAATATATACGAAGTTTTCTTTTGGAATTCTCAGTGAAAAAGTTTTTAAATTTTCTTACGAACGAGACAAATTAAGGTTAGGTACTTTTAATTCCTAGGTTATTACAGTCTAGTTTTTCATCATGTTAGTAACTTATTACGAGAAATGACAGTCTCGTTATAATTTACTACTTTTATTCTTCTACGATCACTACTTACTTTATCATCATTTCAGCCGAAAAACTTTCACTTTTGGATATTGGCCTCCCTAAGCACCTCCACTTACACTAGTTCCTGCAGTCTTCACAAGGTGGACCGACATCGACACCTCATGGGAGGTCTTCCCACACATCGTCTTCCATTACGGTATAGCTACTCCAAACCCCTCGGCACCGTCTGTTCTGTGAATTCAGCTCACTGCCAATTAAGTTTGGCAATCCTTCAGGCTATGTCGGTTACCTTGGTTCTCCTGAGGATCTCTTCATTTCTGATTCAGTCACATTGGGAAACTCAGATAAAAACATCAAATACCTGTACACAATGTTTGTAAATAGTTATTAACAAACACTGTATGTTACATAATAGTTATTAACAAACACTGTGTGTTACATAATAGTTATTAACAAATACTGTGTGTTACATAATAGTTATTAACAAATACTGTATGTTACATAATAGTTATTAACAAATACTGTGTGTTACATAATAGTTATTAACAAATACTGTGTGTTACATAATAGTTATTAACAACAACTGTGTGTTACATAATAGTTATTAACAAATACTGTGTTTTACATAATAGTTATTACAAACACTGTGTGGTACATAATAGTTATTAACAAATACTGTGTGTTACATAATAGATATTAACAAATACTGTGTGTTACATAATAGTTATTAACAAATACTGTGTGTTACATAATAGTTATTAACAAATACTGTGTGTTACATAATAGTTATTAACAAATACTGTGTGTTACATAATAGTTATTAACAAATACTGCGTGTTACATAATAGTTATTAACAAATACTGAGTGCTACATAATAGTTATTAGCAAATACTGTGTGTTACATAATAGTTATTAACAAATACTGTGTGTTACATAATAGTTATTAACAAATACTATATGTTACATAATAGTTATTAACAAACACTGTGTGGTACATAATAGTTATTAACAAATACTGTGTGTTACATAATAGTTATTAACGAATACTGTGTGTTACATAATAGTTATTAACAAACACTGTGTGGTACATAATAGTTATTAACAAATACTGTGTGTTACATAATAGTTATTAACAAATACTGTGTGTTACATAATAGTTATTAACAAATACTGTATGTTACATAACAGTTATTAACAAACACTGTGTGGTACATAATAGTTATTAACAAATACTGTGTGTTACATAATAGTTATTAACAAATACTGTGTGTTACATAATAGTTATTAACAAATACTGTGTGTACATAATAGTTATTAACAAATACTGTGTGTTACATAATAGTTATTAACAAACACTGTATGTTACATGATAATTACTAAAAAACACTGTGTATAGGTAAAGAAAGTGCATAATAACTATTAATTATGATCCTTTCTTTTTTGATAATTAATTCCAACAGTTTTGACAGCTGTTTTAATTACGCTACAAGTGTAACTGAAAGCTAATTCCCATAAAAAAACAATCATTAAACTCTAATAGTAATTTCATCTCAGCGACAATTAATGGCAAAAACGTAATTTTGAAACGTTTGTAGGAAAATTAGAGTTAGTTTTGACACTTTGAAATTAACTAATTATAACGTATTGTTTATTTGGAACGTAAAGTATTGTAAATATTTTCATTTTTAATGTCTAGACTTGAAAAAAGACGATAATCCCTAAGTTTGTTTCGGCTATTTCTTTTCAGAGGTAGTCAGTTAAAAAATGGCGGCTTCATCTAGTTAAAAAAAAAAAGCATATGACGTGTAAAAGTGATCAGTGATTCTACTTGCTCGATTTCATTTCATTTCACTGAACGTTTTTAAAATCATGAGAATTTAAAAATTACATAGGAATGCTCTTAAATAAGGTTCCTAAATAAACTGCTTTCAACCAAATATGTTTGTATCCTTACATGAAGAATTATATAAGCCACTAATTATAGGCGACCAGCGTTTATTGTAGCCATTATGAACGGACCACATGCCCGGAGCGCACCGGCGACGCTTGCAATATCCAATTACACTTTACCATGTGTTGCATGAAACTTGTATCTACATAACCATTTAGATACACACAAGCTCACACCCTTTTAAACTTTACTGTGTTATAAAAATAACAAACTTTACACATATTAAAATGAAAATTGAAATGAAAAAATCTTTCCACCGAGCGATCCGTCGTGTTCCGGCATGATGTCTGGTGAAGCCGTATAGAGGACGGGTCTGAGCAGTTCTGTTGCGATGTGTACCGGGTACGATGCGCCAAATGTTGTTTTCTCGGAAGTTTGGTCGTGGAGGATCTCCAGATCAATCTCCCTCTGGCGCAGGTTTTTTGGTCGTGTTTAACATTGGATCACCTCGCTTAACTGCCGTCTTCGTTTCTATTCACTCAGTTTTTCTAAGTAAAGAGGCTCTAAATAAACTAGTGCGCTTTACCGTCAACGATTGCATCACTGGTTACCATCAGGCGGGATTGCGGTTAAGCTCTAGTTTATATTTATAAAAAAAAAGTGCGAGGCGGAATTGTGCACGAATGGCTGTAGGTACCATCCATACTATACTATATAATATTATAAATGCGAAAGTAACTCTGTCTGTCTGTCTGTCGGTCTGTCTGTCTGTTTGTCTGTCTGTCTGTCTGTTACGCTTTCCCGTTTAAACCTCTCAACCGATTTTGATGAAATTTGGCACAGACAATCTTTAGACCCTGAGAAAGAGCATAGGCTACCTTTTATCCCGGAAAAATTTGATGTTCCTGAGGGAAATCTAAAAAGCTAGTTGTTTATAAAAATCACGCCTGCTCTATGGGAGCCCGCCTTGAATCGGTACCTAAGTATTTATTTTATTCCGTTTTTAGTATTTTTGTTACAGTGGCATTTCCGCAGATAATATATTTCTACATTATCTGTGAAAATGTGAAGTGTATTTAACTGAGTGTGTAACCTATTGTCGTTATTAAAATATTGAGCTATAAACTACAAAAAAAAAAAATGTTTATTGTATGGAAGCCCCTTCAATGTGATCTATGTAAACCTTATGATGGCGAATTCTAAAGAACTTCTAAACGGTATAAGAATTAATTTAGAATTTTTGGTAGTTTTTCCATACTAAAACTGTCAGACCTTTATTTTATTACACGGATAAAATAGACAAGTTAGGTACTCACGTATCCACATTCAATGTGAAAAGCTTCAATTACTTTAGATGAAACCAACTCTGAAAGAACGAATAAAAGGGTCTGTATTTTTAAAGCACGTTAAATACCCGGAAAGATTTTATTCGTGCAGAATAAACATTTGAAGAAACGAATAGGTAGGTAAGTTTTATTCTGCGCAAATAAAACATATAATATAACATTGCGCAAATATTCCCCGAAGGGTTTAAACAACAAAGGTTGACTCGAAGGAGTTTATTTGTTTTTATTTTGCTATTCTCTTAAACTACCAGTCTTATTTTTTATAATTATAAGCTAATCCTGCCAATTACATTTTCTGCCACGACCGAGGGTGCAAATGGAAACTATAATCACTTATACTACATTTATTATAGTTAAGATTACATGGTAACTCCTAAATCTACTTATCCTAAGTGCGAATGCGACCGAGGTTAGAACGACACTGCTACTCTCTACTATCGTATATTATTAAACTAGCAACTCGCCTCGGCTTCGCACGTGGACAAATCATATAGGTACCTAAGCCATCCTCAAGAAACGGAGGCCCTTCAATAAAAATAATGTCTACTGTGCCGCCCATCAGCCCATATCTGACTCTGCAAGATACATCGACCTTATTGTCCATGGATAGCCAATTCCACCACTTACAAACAGAATGAAAGCCTACCGGCGGCGTAGCAAGTTTGTTCGAAATAATGGTGCCCCGCTCGGGCCCACTCACTCCGCGGTTTAGGCAGAGAAACAGCCGGCCGCGCCGGCACGGGCGCGAGCGGCACGCGGATTTTTTCTGGTGTTTAGTTTTGAATAAATCGTGATATTAATTTATGTGATAGTAATTTAAAGAAGGATCTGCTGCTACTAAAATTACCTTTGATATGACGTAACTTATTTGGATAAGGATTAATAATAAGGAACAGTATAGTGGACTCTGATTTCGACTGGCATTTTAATTAACTTTTCAAACATAAAAAAGTAGTCAGAATAAAGAAACTATAGTAGGTAGAGATATGGATATGGTGCGTTTTGTAGGCATTTTTAAGGTCTACAATACTGTAGTACATTATTTTGACCTATCTCATATGGTTCAGCCAGCGTTTGCAATGCAAGCTCAAAAAATGGGTTTATTTTGCGACATGTGTTAGGAACCTCAAAAATTATCAGTGTTCCTCTTATATATTATGCATATTATGTACAAAAAACCTTCCTCTTGAATCACTCTATCTATTAAAAAAAACCGCATCAAAATCCGTTGCGTAGTTTCAAAGATTTAAGCATACAAAGGGACATAGGGACAGAGAAAGCGACTTTGTTTTATACTATGTAGTGATAAATAAACATTAAATATAATTCGACTGCCCCTAAGTACAGTATCGAAACTGAAATTTTAGGTTTTTTTTTTATTGCTGCAAAACATCCCTCTTTTAGTATATTTTTACATTCTAAAAGAAATTAAGCTATAATATGGCTTTTATCCATATTTTGTACTGGTATAATATCGATACTTGACAAATGATCCAGCCTAAATGATCGAATGTTTACTATCGATAATGTACGCGGAGGCAAGACACGTGAGAGCAGGACGAAACTACCCATTTCGTTACTGTACACCGCGACCCTTGCCCGCGCTTCGTTTTAATTTATGTGATGATTTATTTAATTATCATTAAAAAAGCTCTAAGTAACTGAATTTTGAAGTAACTTATCACTACTCGATATATACTATCAGAAGTTCCAAATTCGATTTTGTACATCGTTCAATTTTTTGATTGAGTTATCGAAAGTGACTGATTCGATATTATTCGATGATGTTATTTTAATTTGCATTATCGAATCTGCCACATTCGTTATTACACACGGGTATACGATTTAATGATCCTATCGAATATACCACTTACGATAGTTTCAATTGGAATAATTTGTATATTGCGATACTTGTTATTTATTAAATTTTACTAAAAATGAATTTTAGTGGTCTTGCTTATTTAAATATGTTAAATAGTTTTATTTTTATCATTTTACGATGATATTGGTTCCTTGGTAGTGGACGCAATTGCTCAAATGTTACTGGTTCGATCCATGATTAGTGCTTTGCATTTGTGTGCATGTTTACATGTTGAAGGTGTTAACTACTTATTATAATAAATATGTATTTACAATAGAAAAGTATACTTATTATGTGAGTTTATAGGTTCATGTACTTCTTACCGATATTCGGCTATGGTGGCTAATCTCAATGATCAGCCATCGATGCAGGACATATTATTATTATTATAGTGCACAAGTGTGTTCGAGGACAAAAGTGCACTTTTTATTCCTCTAGCCTCGTATTTCTAAGGGACACGACCAAAGAGGGATCAGCCGCAGGACCAACAGCTTAACGTATTTTCCGAAGCACGGGGGTACAAGACCGCCAACTGCCAGTCTCCGGGCTGTCACCGAGAAATTTTTAACCGAAAAACTCAGGAACAAATTTTGACCTGACCCGGAGATCGAACCCGGGACCTCAAGCGCAGCCCTTTCTGTAAAGTCACAGGACAAGTCGTGGTGGATTAGTGGTTTAAATACCAGCCCCTCAAATAAGAGTGTACGGGTTCGATTCCAGGTCAGTCAAGTACCAATTTAACTTTTCTAAAGTGATATCTACTTTCTAAGTATATCTGACTCATTACAAGGTAAAGGAAAACACCTTGAGGAAACTTGGACTTTAAGTCTGTAATGGCCAACCCGCATTGTGCAAGCGTGGTGATCACGCTCATTCCTTCTCTCTATGAAAGGAAACTTGTGTGAAAAAGGTTGATGATGATGACACACGGAAAAATAGCAGCAAACTTTATTTAGGTAGATAATAATTTGTCGATGTATCTGGAGTGGCAAAACTTTCATCTTTAAAATAATGCTGCCCAAACTTTACGCCAGTATACCGACATTATTAATGAAAACATGAATATAGCATTCTTCGTGCCTAAAAAGAATTTATGCGACAAGTTACAGTTACAATTTTTCCAATGAAAAATCTCCAACTGATGAACATATTAATACTCTAAATTGATACATATGGAGAGTAAATCAATTGCTAGAGATTTTAATAATAAAGATAAACTCTTGTCACAAAATTCATCGAAAATAGTATGTGCTACATTTGATTTTCAAATAATTTTGAATTTTCCTCATTGTGACGTACCTAGGTCTATTTAATTATAAACGGAAGCTATCATGTATAATTTAACTTTATTTGACCTTAGAAAAATAGAAGGAACGTGCTTTTTGTGGACGGAGTGTACAGGAAAGAGAGGGTCGAATGAACTAAGTAGTAGCTTTCTTCAATTTGTTAAAAGAAAAGTAGAAGAAGGTGCTAATGATTTTTTCTTTTGGTCTGATAACTGGCCGGGCTGACATCGCAATTGAATAGTGTATTCCCTTTACATGTGCCTAGATAAAAATATAAAATAAATATCACTCTTCGCTTTTTAGAACCAGGGCATAGAGAACGAGGGCGATAGCATACACGCTCTTGTTATACAATATGTAAAGAAAACCCTGTCCGAACCATAAGGATAATAAAGGTTAGGCAATCACATGACCAAATAAAATTTGAAATTTTGCATAATCATCATAGTAACAATACTAATCAATTTTGCAACTATCTTTTTTCCCCGCGAATTTACGCTAACTTCCCCAAAATTTGGTGTTTTTAAAAAAATGACAACACCATTTTAGGCGGTATAATTGTCGGCTTTCCTTTTATTGTTTTGTTAGATTATTTATTTCTTTGGCGGCGTCGCGCGTGACCTTTGTCGGCGACGTAAAATAAATAACTAGTGATGCACTAATTTTTGCGCAATAACGTTTTTTTATCGCTATTAATCGAAACGTGTATCTGGTTGAATGATTTGTTAAAAACACAGATTACCCAATGGTAAAAGTACTTTTGTTTGTTTATCGATTAATTACTAATAACATTATTATAACACAAGTATTAGTGTTTACTAATACTTGTGTTATAATAATGTTATTAGTAATTAATCGAAACTCGAAATTCGAAACGAGAAGGACTTATGAAACACAATTTTAGTAAAATTTTACAAATATTTTAACGGTCAATATCATCGATTCGATCGACAGAAACTGAAATTAAAAATTTGGCTTGATTTTCGTTTACAGCAGTGTACCTAACTAATTTAAGTTTTGTAAAAGTTCTAAACAATTCCATGCAATGTTGAATCTAGAATGAGAATGAGAAACTACAATACTAAATCGATAAAAAAAATAGACAAGTAAATTGTTTCCATCGAAAATCAATATTTTGATTACTTACACATCCCTATTTACTCAAAGGATGCCGCGAGCAGCCCCGTAGGTACAATTTTATAAAATAAAAATCATTTTTACTTTAAATTATCAGTTGCGCGTGAACATCGCTCTAGTGAAGACTATTCGTGTATTGTGCGATCATGTCGTTTCCTAATGTAGAGTAATGTAACATGCTGATGGAAGGTAGCAACTGCTGTTTTGTGATCAGGTGATTGTGGTCAATGTGGTTCCAGTATGACGGTGCGTCACCATATCTTTGTCCTGTACGTGAGTACCTCCATTATCAGTTCGGCGAGCAGTGGATTGGTATGGGTGGACCAACTGTGGCCAGCGCGGATTTGACACCACTTGGTTTTTATTTGTGTGCATGTCCGTGCTAATCTCGTGCGACGGTGCCAGCTGGGCCTGTATCGTTATTAGTAAACGAAATATGGAACAACATCTCCGCCACAGCCCAATCAAGCAAGCAAGCAATCAGCTCATCGAATGAAATGATACATTTGGAGAGTCAGACGACCTTCCTACTTAAAAGAAAAAGTTCTTTTCACGAGCTGCCTAAGTATCATTATTTCTTTGGAGATTCGATAAACGTAAATAAATTACCTATACCTACATGCATGAGGTCAACTGAGGTTATGAACTGTGCCTGTGTTGCCATGAAATTACCTATTTATTTTATTTAAGTTATTTATTTTTTAGGGGGAATTTTTTTTTAAGTTTAGCCATGTTTTGTAGGCATTAGTAGAATCAGTTATCGATACCTAACAATACCTTCACGAATCGGACAGGGTTTTCTTAACATATTGTATATCGTACATATATATATATATATATATATATATATATATATATATACTCCTGATCAATGGTGTGTGTTGGTGTAAAACTAACGGAACCCCATAAAATGTAGTACAAATGACTCAAGAAGAATTTAATTAAGTTAATTACCCGTTACATTATATTATTTACTATAGCAGTATACATCAACGACCGCACGCCATGCGCGCGGGCATACAACTGTGAACTGATACATCATACAGTTGTATTTAGTTAACTTAGCGACGAGGCGCGCGCGCCGCGCTGTAGCTCATATGTCATTGGTCGTTTGATATTGTTTGTGATTGGTTGCTCTGTAAATCTGCCTATAATTGTAAATCCAAAATGTATATAAATACCCGCTCCTAAATACAAGATCGTCAATCAGAATATTTCTTTTATTGCATCCTGGTAATGGTAAAGTGGTGAACCCGACGTGATTCCAACGTGAGACGAACTGATCGAAACGTTCTGACAAACTCGGAAAATGGCAAACAGCGACGAAGTAGCAACCGTGTCCTTGAAGTCACGCATACCAACGTTTTGGCGCGACAAACCACTTCTCTGGTTTGCACAATTTGAAACAGTAGTAAACCCGCAAAAGCCCGGCGAAGAAGCGAAGTTCAGCCTCCTAGTAGCTCACCTAGAGAAGACGGATGTCGAACAAATAAGTGACATCGTAATGAGCCAAACTCGCACTGGCCGCTACGAGGAGGCTAAAAAAAGACTGTTGTCAGTGTATGAAGAATCGGAGACCAAGCAACTAGAAAAATTACTCACCGAGATGGAGCTGGGAGACCTAAAGCCGTCGCAGTTATTGCGACGCATGAGAGAACCTGCACGCGACAAGATGCCCGATACCACTCTGCAAATACTGTGGATGAGACACCTGCCAGCCTCGACGCGTGCTGTACTATCAGTCAACGAAAACCCCAAACTCGACGTGCTTGCTGCCATGGCTGACAAGATGCATGAGCAAACCCGAGAAGTCCATTCAGTTTGTGCATGCAACCAACCGTCATCATCTACGTCACGACACGAAAGCAGTCACTTGCAGCCAGAGCCAGATCTTCGAGAAGCCATTATGCAGCTTACGCGGGAAATCGCGGCCTTGAAAAGAGACAGATCAAGACAACGAAGACCATCATTTCGCTCAAGATCACGTTCAAAATCACAAGGCCGAACGAATTATTACCAGCAACCGTCAAGTGATATTTGTTTTTACCACGCACGTTACGGCAAAGAAGCACGCAATTGCAAATCCCCGTGTAAGTTCATGCGTCAGGAAAACTAGCCGCGACCTCGGCTACGACGGAACCCGAGGTTAACGAAATATCACCATACCGTCTACACGTTTGCGATTACCAACATCATTTGAGATTTCTTGTGGACACCGGAGCTAACGTGTCGGTTATTCCTAACACTAAGGGAATGAAGCCGGTGGAGGAAGTGTTGTATGCAGCAAACGGCACCCCAATATATACATATGGCGAGAAGATGCTAGAACTTAACCTAGGCCTACGCCGTCCCTTATCGTGGCAATTTATCGTTGCTGCCGTGAAACGACCGATATTGGGCGCCGATTTTTTACGTCAACACAATCTTCTCGTCGATCTGCGTGCCAAGAAACTCATCGATAAGAAAACAGGTTTAACAATCAACGGTTGCATCGCAAACAGTGCCGCTACCCCCACCGTACTTACTATTAACCTCACCGACCCGTACCACAACCTACTTCAAGAGTACGCCGAGATAACTTCCCCGAACTTCAACAACATGAAAAATAGTGGGGTTGAACATCATATTGTGACACACGGCCCGCCCGTGTACTGTAAAGTACGACCGTTGCCGCCACACAAATATCAAGCGGCGAAAAAGGAGTTTCAAACTATGCTTGAACAAGGCATATGCCGGCCATCGAAGTCTCCTTGGGCAAGTCCACTACACCTCGTTGAGAAAAAGACTGGTGAATACAGACCATGCGGTGATTACCGAAGACTAAATGCCGTCACCAAACCGGATCGGTACCCAATACCACGACTTCGTGACTTCACGTACCATCTCGAAGGGATGAAAATCTTTTCGAAAATCGATTTAAAAAAAGCATACAATCAATTAAGAATACGCGAAGAAGATATCGAGAAGACGGCAGTCATTACACCGTTTGGACTTTTTGAATTCCCTCGAATGTGCTTCGGTCTATGCAACTCCGGACAAACATTCCAACGACATATCAACAACGTACTCGGCAACATGGACCACATTTTTCCATTCGTCGACGACATCCTCGTCGCCTCACCAGACCAAGAAACCCACAGAAGTCACCTGAAAGAACTTTTTAAAAGACTTAAAGAACATGGTCTAAGAATAAACGTTTCAAAATGCGTTTTCGGCCACAAAAAATTAGAATTCCTCGGGTACTTGATATCAGAGGCCGGTATTCAACCAACAGAGGATCGTGTGAAGACAATATCTCATTATCCTGAACCAACCACAGTTCAAGAATTACGACGATTCCTGGGGATATTGAACTTTTACAAAGAAAATATACCGCACGCTGCACATGTTCAGCAAAAACTATATAAATATCTACGATCATGCAAGAAAAATGACAAAACCAAGGTCAACTTCAACAAGGAAGATATAGAAGCATTTCAAGCCTGTAAGAACAGCATAAAAAATGCCGTCACCTTGTCACACCCTTCAGTTCACGCTCCGTTATCACTGATGTGTGACGCTTCAAATACTTGTGTTGGAGCCGCCCTACAGCAACGCGTAGGAAACAGTTGGAGACCACTCGGTTTTCACTCAAAGAAACTGACAGAAGCGCAACAAGGATATAGTACATACGATAGAGAATTGTTGGCAATCTATCTGGCAATTAGGCACTTTCGACGCATGTTCGAGGGTAAAGAAATAAATGTTTACACAGACCACAAGCCGCTAACGCAAGCCCTACTGCGACTAAACAGCAAAACTGAAACACCATTACGCACAAGGTACTTACACTATATCAGTCAATTTACATTGAAAATACGCCATATTGAAGGAAAGGACAACATTGTGGCCGATGCATTATCAAGAATCGAAGCAATATCCACTCCATCACCAATTGACTACGACGAGCTGATCCGTCTTCAACACAGCGACCAACAACTGACTGACATCACGAAAAACAAAATACTTAGATTCGAATGGATTCGCCCACTTAGCTCAAGTAGGTCAATATTGTGCGAAACTTCCAGTGGCCGTGCAAGACCTTACCTGCCATCACAGCTGCGTAGAAAAGCTTTCGACGCCATTCATGAGTTGAGCCACCCCGGCACCCGAGCCACTAGGAAGATGATCACACAACGCTTTTTCTGGCCGAGCATGAACAAGGACACCAGCCTGTGGACAAAATGTTGCATAACCTGCCAACGAACAAAAGTGCAGCGACACACGGTATCGCCGTTAGAACAATTCCCACCAGCAGAGCGACTGATGCACATACACATAGATATCATCGGACCTCTACCCATATCAGACGGAAAACGATATTGCGTTACCATCGTTGACCGAGCAACAAAATGGCCAGAAGCATTCCCAGTCAGAGACATGGAAGCCAACACTATCGCCACCGTTATATACGAAGGGTGGATCGTGCGATTTGGTTGCCCAGAAAGGATCACAAGCGATCAAGGGAGACAATTCGAATCTCATTTGTTTAAAACACTAATGAATAGAATGGGCATCGAAAAAACACGAACCACTGCCTACCACCCACAAGCGAATGGAATGGTTGAAAGGTGGCACCGATCACTTAAAACAGCATTAACGGCACGACTACATAATTCAAGTTGGACGCAAGAATTGCCAACTGTTTTGTTGGGACTTCGCGCTGCAATTAAAGACAATACTAATGTGTCATCGGCAGAAGCGCTATACGGTAAAACACTACGGCTACCCGGCGAAATGTGTGGAGAGACGTCGACATACGCTAATACGAATACACACTTTAGTGACGTCATAACCAATGCAATAAAAAAGATGCAAGCCGTGCGCCGGAGCACTGATCGCCGCGCAATGTTTATTCACGACGACCTAAAGGTGTGCACGCATGTATTTATACGTACCGATGCCTACCGTCGACCGCTGACGCCAACATACGAAGGTCCGTATCGTGTCTTGAAGAGACACAACAAGGTATATACAGTGAAAATCAACGATCGACAAGTAAACATCAGCATAGATCGTTTAAAGCCTGCATTTATTCCCAACACTGAAGAAGCAGTAGAACCTATAAATGACCAGACACCATACATCACACGATCCGGCCGCACCTCAAGACCCACTGTTCGCTTCGCCCTGTAGAACATACGTCCGGCCGAGACGGAGCACAGCCGCGCACTAAAGCTAAAATAGCGAAAGGCACACGAGCAAATACGTCGTCCACCCGTCTGGCAAACTGACGTCACGCAGCCCTAGGCGCTCGCTGGCACCGCGTCGAGACAACAATTACACTGCTTGCGGCGAACGTACGAGACACCACTCGCATAAACAAGCGCTTCGCTGGGGAGGAACTATATAGCAGTATACATCAACGACCGCACGCCATGCGCGCGGGCATACAACTGTGAACTGATACATCATACAGTTGTATTTAGTTAACTTAGCGACGAGGCGCGCGCGCCGCGCTGTAGCTCATATGTCATTGGTCGTTTGATATTGTTGGTGATTGGTTGCTCTGTAAATCTGCCTATAATTGTAAATCCAAAATGTATATAAATACCCGCTCCTAAATACAAGATCGTCAATCAGAATATTTCTTTTATTGCATCCTGGTAATGGTAAATTACTTATTATTACATTTTTATTTTTGTAACATAAGAGGTTTATGTTGTTTTATGGAATAAAACAATATTATTTCTTTGAATATGACATTTAGCTGGCTAGTTTGGGTAATATTGTAAAACAGAAGTGGAAATAATTAAAATGATTTGTCATCATTGACAACAATGGCATAACGAGTTAGTATTATAATTAGTATATTTTATAAATTAGTAGTTATAAGTATATTTTGATCTCATTATGCCAAATAGAACTTAGTCTGTGATTGTAATTTTTGATATAATTAAACTTTCGTAATAAAAACTTATTTTTGTTTTGTTTGCCACCAGTTCAGTCCTTCGTTATTTATAGGTATAATATCGAAACCTAAAAATTAATCCCATGTACTTGATCGAATATGACACTTTCAATATTTTTCTGTTTACTAAGCCCGACGTAACAAATCGAAAGAGCCACTTTCCACAAACTTTTCAAAAACTGTTCCATAGTACAGTATCGAAAAGGGCAGTTTCGATTTTTCTTGTTGTTTGATGACCGTAATAAAGTATCGAAACTAGCTTTTCACAGAAACTATCAATAAATTCAATGCATAGGTCTTATGTATTTGATAATTACAACAATTTTAGTATACATGTGAAATTAACTGCAGTTAGCTCAATAGATGCAAATTTTATACGCAAAATAAACTTCAAAGTGCTCTCCTGTAAAGTGCCAGTTTTCCATTTCGATACTATACTTAGGGACAGTCGAATATATGTACGTACCAATCACACAGATTGAGCGAGCCCCAAAGTACGTTCGAGACTTGTGTTATGGGATACTAACTCAACGATACTACCTATATTTACAATAGATACATATTTAGATAAACATCCAAGACCCAGGCCAATCAAGAAAAGATCGTTTTCCATCATGACCTGGCCTGGGATTGAACCCGGGGCCTCCACGTCGCAGGCAGGCGTGTTGACCGCTGCGCCACGGAGGAGGACAATTATGTTTTTGCATCTGTCGAGTTTCCTCCATATTATGCAGATTTTATCGAGGTCACATCTAATGAGGTAATTGATGATTTAGTCGATTCGCGGCTGGGCACGAGGCGGCGACACGAGGAGACGACTCAGCAGTTGGAATGTACTCCGTACAGGTTCAGTTGCATGAAAGTAGGTATAATAATCTTGATTCAGCTGATTTGGGCCTCGTGTCACGGTGCTGGTCACGGTGTGGGGACATGTGTTGGTACCGATACGTAACACGCCTGAAGGTAAGCAGTGATGCAATCGTTGATGGTGAAGTGCGCTAGTTTATTAAGAGCCTTTTCATTAAAAAAAACTGAGTGAATAGGAAGAAAGACGGCAGTTGAAAGAAATAATGCAATAACTCAACGACACGACCAACGGTGCTGCTCCAGAGGGAGATTGATCTGGGAAACCTCCACGACCAAACTCCCAACATAACAACATTTTGCGCATCGTACCCGGCACACATCGCAACACAACTGCTCAGTCCCGTCCTTCGTACGGCTTCACCAGACATGCCGCGGACACGACGAATCGCTTGGCGGCAAGACTTTGTCTGGTGGGTGGTAACTTCTGCCGGCAGCCGATGTTATAACCTACCACCGAGAATAACAAAAAAAAGCACATTGTTTTTGCACTTAACAGCTATATTCTTAACAAGGTTATAGACTATTTAACATCTTGCACTCTAAGGGAGCAAGGGAGCTTTATAATAACTCTAGCTTTCTGGCCGCGGCTTCGCCCGCGTGGAGTTCGGTTATATTATATCGCGCTTTTTAGATTTCCCTCGGGAACATTAAATTTTTCCGGGATATAAGGTAGCCTATGTCCTTTCTCAGAGTCTAAAGATTGTTTGTGCCAAATTTCATCAAAATCGGTTGAGAGGTTTAAGCGGGAAAGCATAACAGACAGACAGACAGAGTTACTTTCGCATTTATAATATAAGTATGGATGATTCTAAGATTACACGTTTTACCAAGTTTGCGGTGCAAATATTAGGTTACATTGAATCCAGGTCAGATATTATTAGGTTAGTAATAATATTACACACATCAAAAGTGTCTAGGGATCAACATATATTTTTGCAATAACTTTTCTCCTGATTGATATTAATTAAAATTTTCTTTAAGGATTCATCAAATAAAGTGTTTTCGTTTGTCACAGTAACGATAAACCAAGTCACCTTTGCATTAATAAAGAAATTTGCCATTTTCCTAATAAAGGGATATTTGACATTTGAACCACTAACACAAAAGTTCGAAAAAAAGACTGAAATACCAGTTTTCTCTAAAATTTTATTGGGTAACTTAAACAATTAATAATCCGTGTTTCTACCGCGAACACTAACAACACAAGAACATCGGTTTGGCATACTCAAAATGAGTTCATCCAAATCACGCTGTGGAATGGCCGCCCATGTTCGTTGCAACAACAAAAAAAGGTCTTCTTGCGACTGGATACCCTCCATATTCGGCAGAGCTCTTCTCTGTAGCATATCCCATGCATGCTCAATCGGGTTCAAGTCTGGCGACTGAGCAGGCCAGGGCAGGACATTGATGTTAGCTGCGGCGAGAGTCTGTCTTACAACTCTTGCGGTGTGCGGTCGTGCATTATCATGCATTAACTGAAATAAGGGACCGATTTGCACTTGTAGAGGAACGATGACGTCTGATACAATCGTTTCAGCATAAATTTGAGCGTTGAGGTTGCCTCTGATCCAAATCAACTCAGTTCTTCCGCCGATCCAAATACCCGCCCATACCATGATGGTTCCACCACTATAAGGATGGACTTCCTGGCAGGATTTTAATCGCTGTTGGCGTCCAGGGGTTCTCCAGTGTCGTATACGTCTTGTATCCGGTCTCATACCAAAACGAGACTCATCAGAAAAGCACACGAAACGCCATTGTTCTTCTGCCCAATTTCTGTGTTCAAGAGCCCATTGATATCGAATCCTACGATTGTGCATTGCTATAGGTGGTACCCGTAGCGGTCTTCGGGAATGAAGGTTCACTTCATGCAAGCGGTTTCTGACTGTTTGGTCGCTAATTAAGTTCCCTGAAGAGTGATGAAGCCTCACGGCTAACATCATGGCGGTTATTGTTGGAGCTCTTCGAGTTAAGATTTGAATGTATCGGTCTTGTCTCCGTGTGGTGCAGCGATACCGTCCTCCATGGCGCTCAGCCACGGTACCAGTGCTTCGGTAACGTGTCCAAAGTCGACTGATAACACTCTGACTTGTATTCAGAGCTAAAGCCACAGTACGTTGCCGGGAACCAGCTTCTATCATTCCCACGGCTCTGAGCATTTCTTCCCTGCTTAAATGACGTCGCCGCTCCATAATAACGTTGGTTTTAATCAGTAGTAGGGAAACAGTAGCACTAATAATGTCTTCAATGCGTTGTATGTTTTTATAGGGAAAATATTGACAGCTGATTTTCATCTTTTACTCGAATTTGATTCACAGTTCCTGATTCAAATTATGAAATGCACCAAAAAGGATCCATATAAATTTATAAAATCATAAATTTATTACAAAGCCACATCTCAATCTCAAGAAATCCGCATAAAAATGCTTGATCCCTAGACACTTTTGATGTGTGTATTATTCACATGATTAATAATTACAATTACTGTTTGTGGAAGTACTATTTGTAGAATGTGACTTAACATCGGAAGACGTCAGCAGCAAAGTCCCAAAGCCACTGCAGACGATTCGAGCAATGGGTAGCTCATCGCCCGTTAATGAGCAACATTTCGATTCTGTTACCATGTGATCGTGATAACTTAGTAGAACTGAGCTTGGAGTCAGCTGTCATTCCAGCTAATGCTAAAAACTGACAATATTGACAGCTTATTCTAACGTAACTTCACGCACTTTTCACTGATAATTCTTTACAGAATCGATGGGCAGGCTTGTGTCGACGATATGCTCCATACGTGCCTTAAAGAGATCTCAGCACAAAGAGACGTAGAGGTCCGCTAGGACCAATGCCTGCGATAACCGCGGGTTTTTTGAAAGAGATTCTGTAAGCCTTATCAGCACACAGTTGGGTTCTAGTCAGGTAAAAGTCGTTCCTTCACGTGCATCTATTCCGCCCAGAGTAGGAGAAGACATTTGATTATTTAGCACCTCTAACAAAATAAGTAAAGCGGTTTATTTTTCAATCAACTTTAAACATTTATGTACAGACGACAGCACATCAAGCTACTACAATCTGTCAGATTTCTTTGTTAGGTTTGTATAATATTTGACAGTTTCGGGTACCTTGACCTGCTTTCGTGCGTACATACATTTTCGTTACATTTTTATCTGATACATATTTATTTTATTTCACTTCACGTTGGAGTGTAAAACTGATTTACATCCATCACCACACATCATACTTATACCAGGTTCAATTCTTCAGTCCTTCAATCCTTAGTGCTTGTCCAGACTGAAAACGTTGCGCGGGGACGGCGCGGGAGCGATGACGCGCACGATTTGTCTGTCCACAGTCAAGCACGGTGTCGACGCACGCGGTCAGTTCGGAATGGTTTCTCGCTTGCCGCCCACGCACTCACTGCGGACACTTTCATGAACGAACTATGGTTTGAATTGCATGCGTTCTCCTCGCGTAAAGTCGCCCGCGCCTTTCGCCGCACCCGCTTGATCACTTTGGCGCTTGTATTAAGTTTCATATGTTTGAGTTCGACGCACCGCGCCCGCCCCGCGCCCGCGTTTGCAGTCTGGCCAAGCACTTACCTACTTGAAAATCAACGTTAGACATAGCATTATTTGGATTTGATTTGGGACATTGGTGCAGCGCTTTTCCTCGAACTCTTTAAATTTTTTCTTTGATTTTCATTTGTTTCTATCAGATGTATGATGTGTATTTTAGTCTGTGATAAATAAATGTATTTTCTTTCTACATTAAAATAAATACACTTATACAAAGTAGTGAAAAGACGAGCGATAAACGACTCAACAAATTAAAAAAATAACTTACCTAAGTCAAAATAGCGTTATTTTTTGGGCTTTCAAAAAGTTATAAAAAAATCCTCCTAAAAAGTAAATATTATTTCGGAAAAGGAGGTAATTTAATACATGTGCGGTAGATAATACATGCTCGAGCGAGGGGGGCAGCGCACGCGGCCAGTGGTCGCATCAGTCATAATAATACAGTAGAAAATGGTGTTGTCACTTTTTACAAAATTACCAAAACCCGCCTGATGGTAAGCAGTGACGCAATTGTTGATGGTAAAGTGCACTAGTTTATTAAGAGCCTATTCACTCTAGCCTTGAAGACACTCAAATTGTAGTCCGACGGAAACACCGCCGCTGGCAAATTGTTTCAGTCCCGCGATATACGCGGTATAAAGGAGGAGGCGAAACGCTTCGTCCGAATTGTAGTGGTGTTAACAACGTAAGGGTGGAAACTAGCCGTACGACGGGTTGTCCGATGGTGGAACGGAGACGGGGGAATTAAATCATGATACTGCTAAAAATCAATCATTTTTTAAAACTATATGAATTCAGCATCACCGATGACTTTTTTTACGTTGCCCCACACGTGAATTTTTTCCTGTATCGTGGGGGCGTTTACAAACATATAAACTCACATACGCAAACAGCCAGACCCGGAAAAATTACTTTTAGGTCATACAAATATTTGTTCCGTGCGGGAATCGAACCCTCGACATGCGAGGCAGCAGTCAATAGCTTAACCACTACGCTAACCGTGCAGTCACTATGTCAAATAATTTGATATAATATTTTTTTGTGTGTTATGTTAATTACTAACTATTATATAGATAGTCTTCAAGTGCTTCGATATCGCCTTCGAGAGGAAGGCGATATCGAAGCCTTGGAAGGGCTTTTATGGAGGTCAGGCGGCAGTCGCTTCACTAAAAACATTGAAGTTTAGCCAAAATTAGCAGTTAGATTTGTAAAGCGGACCCCAGACTCAAAAACTGAAAAAAGCTTCGGATGCGATTTTGATTAACGTTGAGATGACGATGATATAAAAAAATACCAAATTTTGGGGAAGCTGGTATTAATTGGCGAAAAAAAAGATTATTTCAAGTTTCATTAGTATTGTTAGTATGATGAATAAGTAAAATTTCACATTTCATTTGGTCATGTGTTTACCTAACCTTTATTATGCTTATGGATCGAACGGGGTTTAGAAAGAAAGTTCTAGTTCTTTTAACTCACAGATGGTTGAGAATCCCCAGAATTTATTGCGCTATTTCTTCGTTCCAGTGAACGCACTAGGAAGTGGATGAAAGGCAAAAGCAAGCCTTTCATCCACTTCCTAGCGCAGTTCAGGGTCTTTCTTATGTAATGTAGACGTTTAAAGAGTGCTGATTTACAACCTAGTTTGGAATTACTTTTGATTCTGGTTGATTTAAAGTTCTGTAGTTTAGTGTCCTTTACATATTGGATTCTTTTTCGTTCATTTGTGTATCAAACTTTGATTTCTGTAAGTCGGATGCACAACACTGGTTACTCAACCACAACGCCATATAACCTGGAATGTTCACTTAAGGTCAAGTCCACTTACACGACTCTGCTACCACCCGGCAAAAACATATTATTTAAATATTTTATTATGTACACCATATAGATTTAAAAAAAAACATAAATATAAAGATTTTACAAAGGGTGACACAATGGGCGGTCTTATCGCTAAGAGCGATCTTTTACAGACAACCTTTGGATGGAATAGTAAGGGGCATGGTTTTAAAAGTGGACAGAGATGAAGCACGCTTTACGGACACGGGCAAGTCATTCCATATCCGAACATTACATATGCTTGTACAGTAAAGGATTTATTAAAGTAGTGGAATGCTTCGGCATGTGTAATATCAAGTTTACCGATGACCTTTTTTTTTGAGCAGAAGGCTTGTCAGACTTTTACTGACTAAAACCCACCCGTGTTTCTTCACTTGCCTGTGCGACGGCCAGGGCCACGGTTTCTTGTTTAACCAACCCGCAAGACCCAGGAGGCATCGGTCTTCGTGGACCCCCGTCACGACGTGCTGACATTTCTTTGAGGCGCGCGTGAAACACGACGCGCCGTCGACTCGGGCCTGGTCCTTACCGAGCGGCGAGCTGCCCACTGCTCACCGCCCGCAGGCCCGCGCCTACGGTGGCTGGGAGTTCCGATGACCTCACATATCTATTACTAGCGGCCGCCAGCGACTTCGTTCGCGTGGAATTAGTCATGCTCAGCTCCTATTGGCAATATGTACGGCTGCGTTAACTCCCGTTTTCGCAACATTTTTTGTTACTGCTCTGCTCCTATTGGTCATAGCGGGATGTTATATAGCCTAAAGCCTTCCTGGATTAATAGGCTATCCAACGCAAAAAGAATTTTTCAAATCGGACCAGTAGTTCCTGAGATTAGCGCGCACAAACAAACAAACAAACTCTTCAGCTTTATATATTAGTATAGATGTGTGTCATATGAAGGAACTTGAAACGTTCTTTAAGATAAGAGGGTTTTTAGGATTGAACAAATGTAAATATGGGCTTTAAATATTTCTCGTTAGATATATTTGACATTATCATCATTTAGCAGACAGCTGGCTGTTAGCAGGCTTACCACAGTCAGACTACTCGGTAGTTGACGCCTAGCTGGCCGCACGTTGTAGGCGAGCGGTCGGTGCGGTGTCCGCTTGCTTAATGCTAGCAGTCGTCACGCTGTCGGCTCCCAGTCACTTGCTTTCAGCGTTTTATGCACCCAAAATCTTCGTTTGTTATTTCTAGTGCTTCTCCCTTTAGCCTCAAGTCCAAAAGCAATAATTGCTAGTTCGGGCGTTGAGTTGCGTACGTTACGAATACGAGTTGCTTTAGTGGAAATCGATCGTGGACTATGTCTATCGAGAAAAGCGACAGCGGTCGACGGGTATATAGCTGGACGTCTGCTAGCTGTCGCTACGTGGACTGTTGGGTGCCTGCTAGCTGTCATCGCGTGGACTGCGAGTAGTCGTCTTAGTTCAGGGTGGTGTTGGAGTAGAGTGGTTTAAGTGTGACATAACCTTTATGGTATTCACCTCCATTCTTGCAAATTTCGTGATTCGACTGATTCCGGTGCATTGCATCGTATGTCCGTTATTGTTTACTATTTTTTCTTTTTACTCGGGACGTTAAAGTCAGATTTCGTCATCTAGACTTCGCCTACCAGATGAAATGAGATTTTGATATTTATTTAAATAAATATGATTTTAATTCTAAATACAACTACTAATCTTAAACCGTAACTTGTAAAAATACCAGTCATTTTATTTGCATAAGATTACTGATTGAAATAAAATAAAAAACCGTAAACGCCAGAATTAACGAAAAATAGAGAAAGCTACTGCTTTTTCTTTTTTTTTTCTTATTATTATAAAAACACAGCAAAAATAGTTTATGTGAGATGCATCCTACATATCATCATCATCTCAGCGTTAATCCCAGTCGCATCCGAAGCTTTTTCAGCTTTGGAGTCTAAGGTCCGCTTTCCCAGTCTAACTGCTGATTTTGGCTAAACTTGCAGGCGATATCGGAGCATTGTAGTTAGACCAACTGTTGAACTTTTGAAGGCTCCAACAACCCGTAACTACTGCCATTAGATGTTCGTATGGCAACCGGGACCAACAGCTTAAAGTGCTTTCCGAGGCACGACCAGACCTGTAAAAATATTCATATTCATGCATACAAATATTTGCACTGCGCGGAGATCGAACCCACGGCTCCTTACGCAGCGGCCGCAGTCGCTACCGCTACACCACGGAGGCTGTCATGGATGCATTTTACATGTCTTTGGTAATAAAAACCTATTGCCCACGGAGTCTACTGTTGAGACTTTACAATTTTAACTTAATCATATTTGAACCAGTAAACTACAGTTTCTTTTTTATTGTTCCAGGTATCTTCGGTTCTAATTGATCGTGATAATGTGGTCCTTTAACGAATCTATAACATAAACTACAGACCTTGTGAACCATGCGTGCAGTGAAAAAGTGATTTAAACTATGGAGAACTTTAAAATAGTGCAGAATGGACGTTATGCATAACATCAGCTTGGAAAGACAAAAGTTCTACGCGACACACGATTTCAACAATTATCTTGAATCTAAAGACGTTGAAGTAAGTTTGACATTTGATCATATGTTTTGAAAACATCGCGGAAGTGCTATTCAAATCAGTGTTTTAAGTGGAACACCTCAGGTTTCAAAGTACAACGCCCTACTTAACCTAAACACGTGGGAGTAAGTTTGACCTTAGATATTTGTGCCTTATTCTGATTGATTTGTTTTTTTTTTTATTCTGTTAGTAATTTTGAGTGTTATAGATTTACGGTTTAGAAAGGAAAATCAAAAGCTTACCACGTTTAAATGGTTGAAAAAATATCAAAATGTATCAGCAGGGTAGTTGCGTATATACTATCAGTAGCAATGGATTTCATTTTGACAGTGCAATAACATTCATTGACATACATAATCAAGCTATAATGGCCCCACTCCTGAGACACAGGCCTGAGACAGAGTGGGCCGTAATCTATGTTTTCCTTCACGGTTTTGAAAGTAGTGGTGATAAAATAATTTATATAAAGCGCCTGATGGGGTCCGAACCTACGACCAATACCTATATAATATAATATACAGTATGTTAAATAACAGAGGGCGTTCCCTTAAACTCGTTAATATATATCATTAATAAATTAAAATAAAAATATCAGCATAGAAACATAAGCATAAAAAAATCCGAATAAAAAAAATTCTAATCCATACTAATATTATAAATGCGAAAGTAACTCTGTCTGTCTGTCTGTCTGTCTGTCTGTCTGTCTGTCTGTTACGCTTTCCCGCCTAAACCTCTCAACCGATTTTGATGAAATTTGGCACAGACAATCTTTGCACCCTGAGAAAAAACATAGGCTACCTGTTATCCCGGAAAAATTTGATATTCCCGAGGGAAATCTAAAAAGCGCGATATAACCGAACACCACGCGGGCGAAGACGCGGGCGGAAAGCACACAATCTTTAGACCCTGAGAAAGGACAAAGGCTACCTTTTATCCCGGAAAAATTTGATGTTCCCGAGGGAAATCTAAAATGCGCGATATAACCGAAATTTACGCGGGCGAAGCCGCGGGCGGAAAGCTAGTTGGAAATAAATTTGAAACCTCCTGTTTTAAATCAAAATAGTAGTCGTCATGTATAAATAAATTGCGACGTTGCCGTCTTTCATGTTCACGTGTACAGTGTGTTTCTTTTACATGTCAATTTAAAATTTTTATTGAATATTTTCTTATTGGAAAAATTTTAAAACATTTTGTTTTCGAATGGAAATATTTTTTTTAGCATGTATGTATGCTATACTATTTCGGGTTAACGGGAACGCCCTCTGTTAGTTAACATACTGTATAATAAACTAGCGGCCGCCAGCGACTTCGTTCGCGTGGAGTTATTTATGCTCCGCTCATATTGGTCGCAGCGTGATGTTATGTAGCCGGATTAATGGACTATCCAATGCAAAAAGAATTTTTCAAGTCAGACCAGTAGTACCTGAGATCAGCGCGTTCAAACAAACAAATAGACAAACTCATCAGCTTTTTAAATTAGTACAGAGTATAGATATACAACTTGTAGGTCACGGTAGATAGGTAGAATTAGGCCACCGGCTGCTCTAAGTATCTGCTGAACAACGTAAGTAACGCAATATACAATATGTAAAGAAAACCCTGTCCGACCCATAAGGATAATAAAGGTTAGGTAAACACTTGACCATATATAATACTAATTTTACGTAATCATCATAGTAACAATACTAATGAATTTTGAAATAATCTTTTTTCCCGCGAAATAATTCCAACTTCCCCGAAGTTTGGTAATTTTTAAAAAAGTAACAGCACCGGTATTATTATGAGCGAACAGCGATGCGACCAAGTGCCGCATGCCCTGCCCCCCGCCGCCCCCGGAAGTGCTGCTTACCGCACTTGTATTAAGTTACCTCTTTTTGCGAAATAATATCGTTATTTTTAGGGCGATTTTTTTTTTTAGTTTAGCCCGGATTTGTGGGTATTAGTAGAATCAGTTATCGATACATAACAATACCTTCACGGATCGGACAGGGTTTTCTTTACATATTGTATATTGCTGAGCTGACAAAATTAAACCCATTGCTACTGATAGTGTGATACGCAATACCCTGGCTTTTATTTTCCTGTGATTTTGAGACTACAAAAGAAGGGCGTAGAAAGAAATAATTTCAAGTCTGAACAGAATAGTTTTAAATGAAACTAAACGTTACATAACAAAAAAAAAATTACCATTTATTACCACTCGTTTAAACATAGCAACATAAAATATTAATCAACTAAACTTATAACAACGCATGTGTTTTAGATAAAGTCTGGCACCCAATTTAAGATTTAACTTGTGTTTAGGGTGCCAGGGTCCAACAGTAGTTTTTAGCCAAGCACAATATAAATTAAATCACCAAAATAAATGAACTAGGTATCTATCCAAGTATCTATGTATCAACCCAATAAAGATGTTGTAACTAATTAAGAGAGTCAAGTCATGAACGTGTCTGAATGTGTTATTATATTTATTTACGGGGAACTCTATGTGCCTCCGTTATATGTAAATATGTTACTTAAATTTATAAACAATTTATCCATACTAATATTATAAATGCGAAAGTATCTCTGTCTGTCTGTCCGGCTTTCATGCCAAAACTACTGAACGATTGCAATGAAATTTGGTACACAGATAGTCTAGAGTCTGAGAAAGGACATAGGCTATATAACATGCCGCTATAGCTAATAAGAGCAGAGCAGTAACAAAAAATGTTGCCAAAACGGGAGAAAACTACGTACATATTCCTCCAATTATTTTAACAGGCGCTCATTTCATATCAACTGAGCTCTTTTTAATTTTTTTCGGAATGGACTACGGCTTCGAAATTTGGCATAAATATTGGTTAAGTATTATAAGCCGTATGTTTGCTATCGGGAAACACCGCGCGCTGTAAACTGAAGTTCACGCGGACGGAGTCGCGGGCAGCAGCTAGTACTCTCATATATTTTAAATAGTAAAACATATGAGCCACGGACCCTATCTTTGCCCTAAGGATCACCATGGAGAGATACAGATCGAAGAACACGCCTCTGCATATGCTCTTTTTAGACATGCAGAAGGCCTTCGACTGTGTCCCTCGGGGGGTGATCTGGTGGGCACTGAGGTCCAAAGGGGTACCAGAAGCCTATGTTAACATAATTCGAGACATGTACCTCAATTCCGATTCCTTTGTTAGGACCTCTGTTGGCGACACTAAACCCTTCCCCATCACCGTCGGAGTACACCAGGGATCCGTCCTTAGTCCGTTCCTGTTCAGCGTGATATTAGATGTCTTGTCAGACAGCATCAAGAATTCACATGAGCAACCTCCCTGATTGCTCATGTATGCTGATGATATCGCACTGGCAGACACGGACAGGGAACGGTTGGTGCGGCGGGTAAATGCGTGGAAGAGCTCGCTTGAGAATGGAGGTCTTAAACTCAATGTGGCGAAGACGGTGTACATGGCCAGCAACACCACAGACCCTATGCCTGTGTGCATAGGCGGAGACTTGGTCGAGTACACAGACCAATTTAAATACTTGGGGTCTGTGCTCCACGCGTCCGGCGATATTGATTGCGACGTTAAAGCACGCATTTCCGCAGCTTGGGCAAAATGGCGTGAGGTGACAGGTGTCATTTGTGACCCCAAAATGCCGGTTAAGCTTAAGGGACAGGTCTATAAGACCATCATTAGACCTGTCCTTCTATATGGCAGTGAGGCGTGGCCTGTGCTTGAGCGATACAAGCAGGAGCTGCGTGTCACGGAGATGAATATGCTGCGGAGGATGTGTGGAGTTACGCGGAGAAACTCCCGCATTAGAAGCTCCCGCATCCGTGGCAGTCTCCGTGTCCGTGACATAGCAGACAAACTGCAAGAGAGTCGCCTGCGCTGGTACGGTCACGTCTTACGTAAACCGGCAGGTTACGTGGGTAACAAATGTCTTGCCATGGCGCCTCCGCCGGGCCGGAACAAGCGAGGTAGACCAAAGAGGTGCTGGCTTGATATTGTAAGAGATGATATGCGTGCCAACAAGCTCTTACCACAGGATGCTAAAGATCGTGCGAAATGGAGGAGAATGTGCAGGAAAGCGGACCCCGGGCTCCAACGCGAAAACCGCGGATGCGACCGGGACAAACGCTGAGATGATGATGATGGAGTAAAACATATGAGCCACTGTAGGTTTACTTAAAAAGGACATTCCAATTACAAGTATTGGCAAGTATGACCCCACAAACTTCAGAACATTAACTACTCTATTCACATTGCGGTCCAGCTTACACAACTTTTGAGAACACACTATCAAACTTTAGAGATTAGCATCGATCCACTACTCAGCGGTTCCAAGAAATTTGGGAATTTAAACTTGCACATAGCTTTCGATGGTATGATAAATTGATTATAATTAGTCTATTCATCATCAACCTTTTTTTATCATCACACTGTTGGGCACGGGTCTCCGCTCATACAGAGAAGGATTGAGCGTAATCACCACGCTTGCTCAATGCGGGTTGGTGATTTTAGACTTAAAAGTCCAGGTTTCCTCAAATTATTTTCCTTCACCTTGTAATCAGTTATTGGCATCCAAGATGTACTTAGACGAACTGAACGACGACTGAACTGTTAGTTGAACTTGGAAAAGTTACATTGGTAGTTGCTTGATATGGAATCGAACCCGCGCACTGATACTTGAGAGGCTGGTGTTTTAACCACTAGGCCACCACGATTAGTCTATTAATCAAATATACTATCCATGTCCTGAATACTTAATTTACTTTAGTTTATTCAAAACTGCACCACCAATTGGCACCCAACGTGGTCCTCAAAAAAATAAGCAAATTATTCCTGGACCGACAATGTTTAAAACTTGATTGAGTTTCGTTACTATTTCCTTTAAAAACAGGTGAATTATTATTTTTTTCGAAGTAATTCACCTCCAGAAACTATAACCTAAGAACAATCGATCTACATAGGTCTATTAGTACAAGTACCACTATCTGATAGACAAATGAAATACAAAGAACCAAATCAAATCAAATCGAATCAAAATTTTTGAATAGTCAATGTCGGTCAGTTCAAGAAAAGTAAAGCTAAATTGCACGTTCCAAAGCGTAGATCTCTATGGAGAAGAACGTGCAAGAAACTCCATGGACACTCTTTTAAAATCATAATATATGGGTTACATTTCTTCGTTACATATTTATGTTGCTTCTATCATGTGAGCACAATGTAAAATCAATGAAAATATAAAAATGAATTAAGCCCACTGGCAGCTAAGAGATGACCAGTCTCCACTGACGGCCCCCGTTCACGAGCATGACGCGCGCATCAGCCCCACTTAGCTCAACCATATTGAATGGAACCAAATTACCCAACAACACGCGCCACCATCAGCAAGACATTTGAGTGAGCATGACAACTCTTAACTGCCAATCTCGCAATGTCAAACAAGTTATATATATATATATATATATATATATTAAAAAAAAACTATAGTCCATGGTGCCTCACATTCACAAACTTGAAAAGTGCTTTTACATTATACAATACTATTGCAAAATAATGGTAGCAAAATATTGTGCACAACGTTGAAATAAACAAATAAAATAAAAAAGGAATATTTAGAAAACAACAAAAAGGGGGAATGGCATCTCTTCCAAACCTACAAAATTGTCAGTGGCTGTGGAGCAGGACTGGCATTTATCCAAGCATTTTTATTAAGGATATAATCATCCAGTTTATAATATGCTTGCTTACACAGCGTGCGTTTAATGCATGTTTTAAATTTGGACTCATTGAGCTGTTGAATCTCTAGCGGTACTTTATTATAAAATTTTACACAGTACCCCATAAACGAACTATTTACTTTAGCTAGTCTGAACCGAGGTTGATCTAAATTGTTTCTATTCCTAGTATTAAAATTGTGCCTGTCACTTATCCTCTTAAAAAGATCAATATTTTTCCGAACATACATAAATGTATTGACAAGGGACCGTAAGGATGTTTATTTCTTTAAACAGTTCCCTAAGAGAATCGCATCTGCGGAGATTGTATATTGCTCTGATAGCTCTTTTCTGCAGAATAAAAATAGACTCTATGTCTGCAGCCCGTCCCCAAAGCAAAATACCGTATGACATGATACTATGAAAATAGCTAAAATAGACTAGTCTCGCAGTATCTACATCAGTAAATTGACGGATTTTTCTGACAGCGTATGCTGCTGAACTAAGCCGTCCTGCCAGAGATGTTAAATGAGGACCCCATTGTAGCCTCGAGTCAAGCGTGATCCCCAGGAAAACCGTGTCTTCGACGAATTCGAGTTTCTCCTTGTTCAATACAATATCGGAGTAAGTACTTTTAACATTTGGTAACGCAAATCTTATACACTTTGTATTTTTTTCATTTAGTACTAAATTATTAGCGGTAAACCAATTTTGGACTTGCTGTAAAGCATTGTTTACGTCCTCAAGGTTTGAGCAACGTCTATTGATTTTAAAAATTAACGAAGTATTATCAGCAAACAATACAATATGTGGTTGTTTTTTAATAGATGCGGTAGATCATTTATGTATGCTAAAAATAGGAAAGGACCCAAAATTGAGCCTTGCGGTACACCCATTTTGACTTTCAAACCCGGAGAATTGACACCATTTATCTGAACTTGCTGTTGTCTATCAATTAAATAAGATTTCACCAAGCTGAGCGTAAGTTTACCCAGCCCATAATGTTCCAGCTTTAAAAGTAAGGTTTCATGATTGACACAATCAAAAGCCTTTGACAGGTCACAAAAAATCCCTATCGCATCTTGGGCTTCTTCCCACGCTGCAAATATATGTTTTAATAAAGTGACACCAGCGTCGGTCGTACAACGTCCTCTGGTGAACCCATACTGTTGATCGTGAAAGATTGTATTGCTGTTAAAATGATAAAGCATTTGATCAAGCATAACTTTTTCAAACACCTTACTGAAAACAGGCAATACCGATACGGGTCTGTAATTATTAGTGTCCTTATGGTCACCGGATTTAAAAAGTGGTATTACCTTACTGTATTTCATTATATCTGGAAAGACGCCTTGATCTACACACAAATTAAATATTAAAGTCAAGTATGGTGCTATGGTCTCAATTATGGATTTGCATACTTTAACAGACATTCCCCAAAGGTCTTCGGTTATTTTGACTTTTATTTGCCGGAAATCCTTTATGACTGTCATATGGTTTATATATTTGAATTGAAATTCAACCGGACAGCCTGGCAAGTTTGCTTTTAATAAATCAATCGAGGCTTCTGGGGAGGAGTTTAGAGCTTCCGTTGTCCTAAGAGGTATATTGGTGAAATAATTCACAAACTCTTGGGCTACCTCTACGTTAGAGCTTTTGGGACCATGTGGAGTCTCCAATAAATAATCTGTACTGCGTAATTTATTCCTACCAGTTTCACTATTAATAACTTTCCACACAGTCTTTATCTTATTGTCTGCTGATTTGATCTTGTTGCTAATGTACAGGGCCTTCGCCACCTTGCAAATCTTTCTGAATAATTTAGAATATCTATTTACATATTTATTAAAGGTTTCAGTATTGAAGAATGACTTAAGGCTGTATAGCTTATACAGTCTTTCCCTACTGACCCTAATACCTTTAGTTGCCCATTCACAAACTTAGGGAATACATTTTTCGACATCTTTTCAAAAACTGTATTAAATTCCTTAAGTACCAATGAAAAAAAATTATCATAAAATTTATTAGCATCATTAATATCATGTTCCAGAACATTTAACTTATTTTGTAAATTACTATTAAATTTTGCTAATTTGCCTATTGTAATTGGCCTGAATTGTATCTGAGTTCCTTCCATGGGTGCTTGAGACATAAAAGTTACTGTTTGTCCACTATGATCTGAAGGTAGATAATTTACTATAGCTTTATCTAAATAGTCACAATTACAGAAAACATTGTCAATACAAGTTGCAGAGGTTGGAGTTACTCTAGTTGGTTCTGTAAAAACGTTAAGTAAATTAAATGATTTAAAACGGCTTAAAAATCTGCTGCTATTTGAATTATTTTCCAAAATATTAATGTTAAAATCTCCACAAGTAATTACTGATTTGTTACTATCTGCAAGTTTGGCTAAAATATCCTCCATTGTTGATTCAAAAAGACTAAAGTTTTGAGGGTTCGGGGGTCTGTACACGCACACTATAACATGCTTATCCAGCTCAACACATGACAACTCTATACAATGTTCCATTGACAAATTAACTATGTCTTTACGTTGCTTAAATTTTAAGGGTTTTTTTATTAAGATAAGGGAACCACCACGCAACATAGATTTGCGGTTGAAACAACTTCCCACACTATAATTTTCATAACTAAGTAACACTTGGTAATCTTTCAACCAGTGTTCGCTAATACATACAACATCGAACATTCTTTTTTCTAATAACATTTCAATTTCTAATAATTTAGAAGAGATACCTTGAATATTTTGATGAAACAATTTCAATTCATTCTTTGACCCTTTTTGATGTTTAACTATTTGAGAGCAAGAAGATACCTTATTGTTGGTTGGTGTAACTATTAATTTATTGGTACCCTCTGTTGTCTTATTTACTAGTTTAAATGAGCTGGAGTTCGCCCCAAATCTAAAATATCACCTGGTAATTAGTTGCTACTAAATGTAGGTTCTACGTTAAATACAGAATTATCTAATGAGGCCCCATTTTAGAGATTTGAGCCCCTTTGTACAATTTAAAAAAGTATTCATAGCAATTGTGCTACCGTTAGTCTGGTCCACCACATAATTATTAGTATTATTACTAAGCACTGTGGTGTCAATTACACAAGACTTCGACATACTACTTATGTCTGTGTTAATGTAATAAGTCAATAGCGTAGCTATTGTGTGTCTAAAGTACTACTATTAGTACTACTATTTGGCAGATACGTAGTATCCCTGGTCGACTTTAAATGTTCAACAAAATTGTTGGTGTCAAAAAATATAAATTTGTCGCTATAGTGACTAACTAAAAAGTACATATGCTTATTAAGCATATGGATATAATTATTTTGTCTGTTTGATAACTGCTGAAAATACGGAAAAGCACACAATATAATTTTTTTACAATTTAATTTTAACATCTGAGTTACATAATTAGTGATATTTTCCTTGTGTACGTTTGAACTATTACCTATAATCACTGTTAAATTAGTATCATAATTATAAGTTTTGTTATTTACTAATTCCATATTATGTTTATATGTTGACCCAGGTATACACAAATTATGAGTAGAATGGTCAAGCTTATTATTTATTAATTTTCCTAAACCCCTTCCCATACTGTCCGAGAACATAACCGAATGATTGCAGACTTGATTATTTAATGATGGAAAATCATTAATCCGAGATGATTCCTGTCCAGAAGCAAACAAACCATGCTCAGAAACACAGCCTAGAGCAGAGCTCTCAGCCTGGGACGGGTCCTCCGTTACCTCAGACTGGCTAGCCTCGGGGTTTGAGACTGTCAGACATGTGCACTGAGTCATCACTAAGTTATTTGCAGCAAGAATAAGTTCTTTAATCTGCTTCTGAGATATTACATACCTATTTTAAAGAGAACTAAGTGACTTTTCAAGTTCTTTAAATAAATTAAGCCTGAACTAGCTGCGTCCCGCGGTTTCACAACCGTAACTTTGGATCGTGATAAAAAGATTCCTATGTGTTATTACTAGTAATAAGCGACCTGTCTGCCAAATTTCATTCAAATCTGTTCAGTATTTTTTGCGTGAAAGAGTGACAGATATCCATCCACACATTGTCATAAATATTCCCATTTATTGTATAATATTAATCACTACTATCCAAGTAAAACGGTCTGTTAGAACAGACTTCTTCTTTACTGTTAGACAGCTTTCTACTTTCTTTGGTTTTGATATCAATGTTCTTTTGTTTACTTATCGGCACCCTTAGCTACCGATAAGCTAGTAACAAATACATAATACAAAATACTTTTACAGTGATTGTCGCTTGTCTATGTCCTCACTAGAGGACATAGAGCTAAAAATAGATAGAGATAAAAAGGGCATACTAATGCCCTTTTTATCTCTATCTATATAAAATATGTTTAGTCAGAATTACATAGCTCTCCGTGTCGCTAAAATTAAGTGGCAGTATTCGAGGCACATTGCGCGTAGAACCGATGGCCGATGGGACAGTAAGGTTCTGGAGTGGCCGCCACGTACCGGAAGACGCAGCTTAGGGAGGCCCCCAACAAGGTGGGTCGAAGACCTGGTGAAAGTTGCGGGAAGCCGATGGATGCGGGCAGAACAAGACGGGTCATTGTGGACAGCCTTGGGTGAGGCCTTTCTCCAGCAGTGGACCTATATAGGCTGAAGAACAAGAAGATAGAAAATACATGGTAAAATGCATAACCAAATATTTATGGAAATAATCCATATTTCTTTGATGTATTATGAACGTATTAGAAGCGCAAGCTGACCGTAGGAAAAAGGATAACATATTCATTGAGATACGTCCAGGGACTGCTTCACAGCCAAGATTTATGAGGGTTTCATTAACCACATCAAAGCACTCTCGTACCCTACAGCTGTTAAAACAGGAAAAGTCACAGAGGATTTATATATTTATAGGCACATCAAAAGACTGAGGTGCCTTTTATATAATGGATTGACCACACGAAAAAATTGCTCTTGTGTCGTGAGTGCGTTTATATTTGAACTCATATACATAAACAGCCAGACATGGAACAAAGACCTTTAGCAATACAAGTATACATATGCGCCGTGCGGGAATCGAACCCACGACCCGCAGCTCGGCAGTCGATCGCTCACACACAGTGTAACCGTGTCGTCATTAGAACTTCAAAGTCACTGCTTTTTATTTGTCTAACATAGGTGTTATAAATACAATAGATTCATATATAAACCTTTAAGTTTTGCTGTAAACCGCGTACCAAAAATATGAAATAGAGTAAATTTGACTGTACTTTTATATGTACTTTCTAAGTATATCTTGGATACCAATATCTGATTACAAGGAGAAGAAAAACATCTTGAGGAAACCTGGGCTTTTCAGTCTGAAATCGCCAACCCGCATTGAGCAAGCGTGATGATTACGCTCATTCCTTCTCTGTATGAGAGGAGGCCTGTGCTCAGCAGTGGGACGATAAAAAGGTTGATGATGTGAGGATTAGCCCAATCTTTGTAGACCGAAAAATGTTGAAAGAAGGAAGGGAAGGAAAGCCGAGAATGTCTAATGTAGAAAGAGGAAGTTCTCTGAAATGGAACACAGGCTTAAAAATATTAAACTTTAGCATCAACAGCCTTTTTTTTGGATGGGAATCAACAAATGACACTCACTCGCTGAAGGGCGTTTCAGACTTTTACTGACTAAAACCCACCCGTGTTCCTTTACACGCCTGTGCGCTAGCGGCTACGGTATCGGTATCGAACAACTCAGGGCCGGAGTCAACAGCCTCGCTTTACAAACTTTTTTGAGAGTTATTAGATGTCAAGTTTTAATGAGCGGTGCGACCTTTAAAACTTCGCTAGTACTTTGGCAATTTGCCATGTGGTCCAACGATTGAATTAGTCGAGTTGCTTCTCAATCTTGTAATTACATTATTCGGTTTCCTGAATACGACTCGCGGTTCGAAGGACCTAAATTAAATATTAAATAAAGGATCTTTAATCGAATTATTAGTATTTTTGACACAAAATAGGCAATAAGTCACATGTCTACGAATTTTTGTCTGTAAGACATGTCTGTTATCTCACAATATTTTCCTCCGCCGTTTTGAGAGCAGTGTTTATGAAATATCTTTATATATATAATTCTGCTGTACGTGTGTATGTCATTGAACTCCTCCTAAACGGCTTGACCGATTTAAATGAATTTTTCTGTATGCGTTTGAGTGATGCCGTGGATGGTTTAGATTCACAAATCAGCCCGGCTGATGGAGCTGATTGCTTGAAAAAGCATGTAATCTCGGAAACGTTGTTTCGACTTCGTCTACAGTTTTGTGCTACCCTGGTACCGTGTACCTTTACAAACTAGGCACAATAAAAGTTCTTCCATGTAGTTATTATGGTTTAATGATGAATAAGCTTCATTGTTTCGACTTCTCCTACAGTTTTGTGCTACCCTGGTACCTTGCACCTCCACAAAGTAGGCAAAATAAAACTTCTTCCATATTTATTATCTATATATATATCCTTTATACAACATTATTTTTCAAGGACGGCTGAACCGATTTTGTTGAAAATTGGTAGGGAAAGGTAGCTAAGAACTGGGAGAAGGACATAGGATACTTTTAACCCGTTCCCGTCGTTCCCGTGGGAATAAATGAGCTTCATTGTTTCGACTTCACCTCCAGTTTTGTGCTACCCTAGTACCTTGCACCCCCACAAAGTAGAGAAAATTTCTTCTATGTATTAATTATTAATGTGATTTAATGATGAAATGTTACAAGCCAGATTAATTTACAAGGTAAAGGAAAATATCTTAAGGAAACCTGGACTTTAAGTCTGAGTCGCCAACCCGCATTGAGCAAGGGTGATGATTACGCTCAATCCTTCTCCTTAAGAGAGGAGAGCTGTGCCCAACATGGGACGATAAAAAAGGTTGATGATGATGAGCTTCATTGTTTCGACTTCTATACTTTTGTGCTACCCTAATTATCCTAATTTAAAAACTAAAAAATAAGATCATGGGATATTGCCTTTAAGGCGGAACAAAGTTCGCCGGGTCAGCTAGTATATACATATATATATTTTAAGTAATTATAAACTAGTGCTTGACTGCAATCCCGCCTGATGGTAAGCAGTGATGCAATCGTTGATGGTAAAGCGCACTAGTTTATTAAGCCTATTCACTTAAAAAACTAAGGAATAGGAAGGATGACGGCAGTTGAGCGAGGTGACGCAATGTTAAACCCAAGACCAACACGACCAAACGAAGCTGCGCTAGAGGGAGATTGATCTGGAGACTCTCCACGATCAAACTCCCGACACAACAACATTTGGCGCATCGTACCCGCCACATATCGCAACACAACTGTTCAGATCCGTCCTCCGTACGGCATCACCAGACATCATGCCGGAATACGACGAAACGCTTGGCGGCAAGACTTTGCCTGGTGGGTGGTAACTTCTGCCGGCAGCCGATGTTATGGCCTACCACTGAGAAAAAATTTACATAAAGCTCATGATGGTGTTTCATCCTATGACCTACAACCATGGGCGTACCCAGCTTCTGGCCTAACCTGGGGGGGGAGGGGGGTAGCTAGTCAGGCTTATGGTGGGCAAATCAAAATTTTAGAGTGGATAATCTTTGTTCGCTGTTATAGTCGCACGCGGTTTTTTGGCAATTACACCGTACATTTTCTTAGTGTCTACTGCGTGGTTTATTTTAAAGTTATAGATAAGTCCTTGTATATCATGCTTACAACTGTAAGTTGCGGTTGATACCATTAGGTCACCGCTGCACATATTTAGACATTTACTAACTCGTATTGATTAAACAAAATTGCGAACTTCCATACGTCTCCAAATTTTAACCGGATTAGCAACTCTTGGCTCTCAAGGATTATTTTATTTGCTTATTTCTTTAGGACCAGATTAGTTAATCCCTGATTTAGTAGATACTTCAGTAAGTTTAGTAATTAATTCTGCTCTAAAATAAATCCTTTTCAATTATATCTAAGAAATGGGTTTTAAAGTGAAAAATTTAAATAATTATTCAATAGAGGATATTTCCGCATTTACATCTTTGAAATATTACTAATTCTGAAGCTACTGAAATAATGGTTTTAGGATTTTAGGTACACGTGTCTAAATAAATTCCTCTTAAAGTCTAAATTCACATTTATTTTTAAAATTTCTATGAGTTAATAAGTAAGTAGTGTAGCGGAAGTCAAAATACAGAAATACTTTCAATAATTGCGTAGATCACCATTTTTGTCCTTGGAAGTCGTAAGAAACACAATATGTACCTACATATTGTAGTAGTAGTGTTTTAGTACCTACTAAAATAACAGCCACATTTTTGTAAACCTCTCGCACCACCTAAGTATCTATTGCGCCACATTGCGAGGCATGCTCGAGGATTGCCGCTGGTACTTTGTTTTCACATCATGTTTACCTATCAGCCATATTAATTGCTCAAACCCATGTCCTCCCGTAGGTGTCTTAAGGGACGACTAAGGGAACTTTCACCAGGGAAGCGGCCAGCTGCGCTTCTCCTGTGTCCGAATATCAAATTACTGCGATCCCCAATCGGTCTGCCAAGCGTGGGGATAATGGCAAACCTCCCCAATGTAATGGAAAACCTTGGGGGAGGCCTTTGTCCAGCAGTGGAACTGTATAGGCTGATGAAGAAGACAAAGAAGAATTGCTTAAAATTCAAAAGGACCTGTAATCGGTTAATCCATACTAATATTATAAATGCGAAAGTAACTCTGTCTGTCTGTCTGTCTGTTACGCTTTCCCGCTTAAACCTCTCAACCGATTTTGATGAAATTTGGACCAGACAATTTTTAGACCCTGAGAAAGAACATAGGCTACCCCAGAAAAATTTGATGTTCCCGAGGGAAATCTAAAAAGCGCGATATAACCGAACTCCACGCGGGCGAAGCCGCGGGCGGAAAGCTAGTTTGAAATAAATACTTTGATTTTGACTTTGAATGATTACACAACGGTTTTCAAATCAATTCGTCAACCTTTACCGCAACGACTCAATAGACAGACCGCCGAACAGGAAACGAAATCATTGCAAAAATTGACTTGTATTCGATTTGTTCGTTGCCAGTTTTGAAGTTTTGCGGACTTTGCATGAAGAATATTCATCTGAATGGAATTTCAATGTTTCATGTTTGGAATAACAAAAATAATTGTTGAAGAATCACCAATTTTAATGGAACTTCGTTTTTTAAAAATACGGTAATTGGTAGTTTCTTTTGAATGGCATTTCGAGCATATTTTGAGTGTCGATCGTTCATATTTCCCATTTCTGAACTACATATACTTATTGGAGTTGATTTACTATTTAACCATAAAAATATGCAGGCGGATATCAGTATTCTACATGGAGCTACTGAATACCTGACCTCGACAGTCGACAACCCGAACTGCTTACAACGATAGCCCTTGATAAGACTGTTTGTTGGTCTTCCGGACTTCTAGCACTACTTCTACCGGGTAGATCCGCAAAAACTTTCGAAGATCAACGAATGACAGGCGGTACCAGCCGCTTAATGTGCTTTCCGGGGTACGGAGGGGTATAATTGTGTAAATTTGGTTAAAATGATTGACTTGTGCTTCTGTTATCGTTTAAGCACGGGCCTATAAAATTTCATGTTTGAGAAAGCAAAAATAATTGCTGGAAACTCTGATATACAGTATGTTAAATAACAGAGGGCGTTCCCTTAAACTCGTTAATATATATCATTAATAGATTAAAATAAAAATATCAGCATAGAAAAATAAGCATAAAAAAATTCGAATAAAAAAAAATTATAATTGAAAATAAATTTGAAACCTCCTGTTTTAAATCAAAATAGTAGTCGTCATGTATAAATAAATTGCGACGTTGCCGTCTTTCAAGTTCGCGTGTACAGTGTGTTTCTTTTACATGTCAATTTAAAATTTTTATTGAATATTTTCATAATGGAAAAAATTTTTAAAACATTTTGTTTTCGAACGGAAATATTTTTTTTAGCATGTATGTATGCTATACTATTTCGGGTTAACGGGAACGCCCTCTGTTAGTTAACATACTGTATATTTTAATGGGGTCTTTCCGTTTTTTCTTTATTTTAACGCTGTTAAGATGTTATGTTGGATACCTAATTAATTTCGTCCAATGTTTCTACTTTCGCTACAATAGACATACGAAAAAAGTCTTTTTTATTTAAATGATTCGGGCTGCCTGGAACGCTTTCTCGATTGTGAATTCCGATAGTTTTAGTTTCTGTCACCATTTTATCCGTTGCAACCCGCAAAATGTGCTATCTGATAAATGCCATCAGGGTCGCCCCGAAATACACTGACTGGTCGCCCTTTTTCGATGGCATTTCATCTGATTTATATAATCAAGCTTAAATACAATAGGATAAACTAGCTTGTACGTGCTTTATACGCGAGCTTGGAGTTTTGTGGGGAGATGGGCCCCGCTAAGGAATAGCAGGCGAGGCTGTCGGGGTTGCGGTGAATATTTATTCAAAACCCGCACCTCCGGCAATACATAGAGGTGAAACACCACGCTGGCTTTACCCGTTAGGAGTCCGTATTCCTCTGTCACCTGCATAATGGAGAAAGTACATGAGGATTCCTAATATGAAACCTAAAAAAAATTGCTGTAGTACCCCCAGGCTTAGGAATAACGTTAAGTCATTGGTCCTACACCTCAAAAGTCCTACAATTAGTCTGACTGCAATGCTTCGATGTCGCCTTCTGGTTGTGGAGTTTAGACGGCAGTCGCTTCATGGAAAATGTCGAAGTTTAGCCATATCAGCAGTTGGACTGGTAAAGCGAACCCCAGACTCCAAAGCTGAAAAGGCTTCGGATGCGACTGGGATTAACGCTGGGATGATGATGATTGGTCCTTCACCTGATCTAGTCATCGGTTCGTGTTGGACTATCCTTCTATTAAATTATAAAATACTTAGGTCCGTATTCCAGAAGGACCCTCAAGCATTGATTTCTGTTTAAACAATACTTAAAACTAGTTTCAACCAACCAAATGGCTTGAAACGAGTTTAAAAGTAATGCTCGAGTTTTGAGTGAGCTTCTGTAATACAGGCCTTACTCTTTCTTTATACATTTCATTGTATTTTATTTGCTCTTGTATCACGTTTATCAATTAGATACATACATTTATTTAAACTAGTATGATACACTTTATGAGTACATATTTATTTTATAGTCTATGTAAATACCTACACCTTCCTGTAGACTACCTACATTATTTTTCTTTCCTTCCCCTTAGTATTCCATTCAAAAGTTGTCTGTAAAAGGTCGCTCTTGACGATAAGACCGCCCATTGTGTCACCCTTTGTAAAACCTTTATATTTATGTTCTGTAATTTATATTGTCTACATCATAAATTCACGTGTTTTTTAAATGAATAGACAGCTGTGCTGTTGGGGAGTTTGTTCCGCCACTTCTTCTTCCCAGTGAATGCACTAGGAAGTGGCGAAGGGCGGGCGTTGTGAGGAGACTATCTTATGTAATACTGACGCGCAAAAAATGCTGATCCTCAGCCTACTTTGAAATAAATGGCTTTTGATTTTGATCTATTCTATTCTATAATGAGAGAAAGGGAAAAGGCACGTGTATCGGCGATCATACTTTTGGTTTGTAATGTTTATCGCACCCAAGGCTTGTCATCGGCTGCCATAGCCGAAATACGGTCTTGGAGATTGTTATAAATATAAGCATTGTTTTATTAGTCTGTGACTCCCAAAATATATCTTGTTCAAGCCAAAGTAATTAAGAACAAGCTAATTATCTTGATTAATAAAACTGATGAAGCGATTTTCATTAGAGTACGATTAAAAACTATTCAACTGGAAACGTTTCTGCGAAAAAAATGAAAAAGCAGATATTCTTAATTAATAATTTCACGTTTTAGGGACACTCGTAGCTTCCCATGAAGCTTTTTTATTATTCATGCTATGAAAATTTCTAACAGCATAGAACTGCTTTATAAATGACTAGGCGGTTATCGATCACATAGGCTGCACCTTAGGTTCTGATTAGATTCTCACGTTTTGCAACAAAAGTTACAAACAACTCTTTATTGGGACAGTCCTAATCCCAATACATATTCAAGATGCTAATGCAGGTCTCTGTTTTTTTTGGATGTGGCACATGGCAGACGTAGCGTAAGGAGGCCCCCAACAAGGTGGACTGATGACGTGGTTTTTTTTTATTATTTTTATAAATTATAAATTAGCGCTTGACCGCAATCCCGCCTGATGGTAAGCAGTGACGCGTAGGTCTCGGGAAGCCTATGGATACGGATAGCACAAGATCGGTCATTATGGAAAGCCTGGAGAGGCTGTGAGGGAGACCTTTGTCCAGCCTCTGTCTGTAGAGGTACAGGCTGTAGAAGAAGAAGTGGCCATGGGTAGACCATGACCTTAGAGATTAGGACATAGAATACTTTTTGTCTATATGTGTATAAATATATTTATATTTCTAAATGCTGCAATGCTTCGATGTCGCATTCGGGTTGTGGAAGTCAGACGGCAGTCGCTTCACGGAAAATATCGAAGTATAGCCGAAATCAGCAGTTAGACTGGTAAAGCGGACCCCAGACTCTAAAGCTGAAAAAGCTTCGGATGCCACTGGGATTAACGCTGAGATGATGACTTGTATTTGGTGATTTCTATTTAAAAAGATATAAATGAACGAAAAAAAAAAGAAAAGAAGTCGTACGGCAGATTACAAAGTAAATTAAATAAATTTAGATAAAAAAGGACGAAAAGTAAAATTAAAAAGGGTCAAAAGGCTCCCATCTCAGCATGATACTGCGACATACAAAAAATAAATGGCACAGTGCTGTTATTCTGATAGGGCCCGCTCTGTGATAAATTGACGGTTCGGCGGCATAAGCTCACATACCGCCCACACCCCTATTATATTGTAAAACTCTTTGGCCTACACACATTTTTTTCCAAACAATTGGCGAAAAGCTCATCTTTTTACTGCGTTATGAGATGTTTGAGTGGAAAAGAAACTTATAGGATTAGGACGCATTATGTGTGTAGATAAGTTCATAAATTCAGAACAGATTTTCGTGTGCGAATATTTAAATATGTAATCTGTCACGCACTTTTTGCCTGGAAACCTTTTTTTAGATAGTAAGGTTTTATTTACGTTTTTTGTTTTTATTTTTTTGGCCTGAGTACATAGATTTTACTGTATTTGTAGGTAGATTGGCGTGGCTAACAGGCATATGGTAAATAGGTAATTTAATTTAATGTTATGTGTCTTGTAATAATAATTAATTTGCATATCTAGTACTTATTATATATAATCAAGTATGTACTTTCTAGCTGAATAGGCAGTCGTACTGCTTGGGAGTTCGTTGCGCTACTTCTTCCCAGCAAAAGTGTTAGGAAGTGATAAAGGGCGGGAGTTTTGACAGACTGTCTTTTGTAACTTTGACGTGAAGTGCTGAATTTCAGCCTAATTTTAATAAATAAATTTTTATTTTATAATTGGAACCTATAAAGATATAGTTGTTTTTTTAACCATAGTAATCTAATAGTTCTTTTTTTTTAAGATGTAAAATGTTAAAGTTTCTTCATTAATTCCAAAACTTGAAAGGTATGATAACTGATAAAATATATTAAAAATATACGTAAAGAGTAAACAATCTTCATTGAAAGGACGAAGATTTCTGTAGCGCGCTTACATTGCAAATCACTGGTGGATTCATTTACTGTCGATACATATTTGGTCTAAATGTGAAAGTGACCAGACAGAAAAAGTACAAGCTATAGGTATTCGGGAAAATTGCGTTTTTCTTTTAAATTTTTATTGTAGTACCCTTCCGGCCATTCTTCGACAAAGAAATCTCGTGAAAATCGAAAAATCAAAAAGCAAGTAAAAAAAGAATACTGTATATTTAGACACGAAATATAAAATTACTTATTCATATTTGTTTCATATAAATTTAATTGATTTTTATTCAAGCAAGTTATTGTTGTCATACGCTTTTGTTAAGTATATACATTAAAATAGTCGATATATTGGAATACGTTCTAAAGGAATAAAATTTTCTTATATACCTTTGATTTGTATTTCATACTTCTCGCACAAAATGATTAATTCTCCTTTATACTTTCTTTTTTCTTTTCTTCTTTTAAGCGTATTGAGTGATTTGTGATGTAAGGTAGTAGGACAAGGAGGCAGGTGATAGTCAATAATAATAAATGACACGTGACAGCCTCCGTGGCGTAGCGGTAGCGGACGCGGCTGCTGAGCAAGGTGGCGCGGGTTAGATCCCCGCACAGTGCAAGTATTTGGTCTGGTCGTGCCTCGGAAAGCACGTTAAGCCGTTGGGCCCGGTTGCCATACGAACATCCAGTGGCAGTCGTTACGGGTTGTTGGAGCTCTCAAAAATCCAACAATTGGTCTAACTGCAATGCTTTGATGCCGCCTTCGAGTTATGGAGGTCAGACGGACTGCCGTCTGACCTCCATAACTGAACTGAACTGAAGCGACTGCGCTTCACGGAAAATGTCAAAGTATAGCCATATCAGCAGTTGGACTAGTAAAGCGGACCTTAGACTCCAAAGCTGAAAAGGCTTCGGATGCGACTGGGATAAACACTGGGATGATGACGAGTCAATAATAATAAATACAAAAACGAATTCCGTTCGAGGAATGGAAATGGTAGCGATACATAAAAACTTCAAAAAATGGAGAGGTATATGAGGCCCAACCACAAAAAGTTACAAAATAATATTACGTGACTATATTTCCAATGCTCTGCCATTCCAATACACACTGCCCACTTCGGTTATTCCTGAAATATTAGATTCGGGTATACACGTCCGGGTCAATTCACCTTATGTGTCGATCTTGTCACGTTATTGGGAGTTTTTGATGGAGATGACTATTGGGAATGGCATATTCTAAACATGGAAGCGTAAAAGTATAGGTGGGATGACCGGAAAAGGGGATTGATAGTTTTCGGAGGGTGATTGATAAGTAGCTAGATTAGACTAGATTAGATAGACCTATTATTGGAATCAATTGTAACAGCAAATACCTACTTAGGACCCATTAACTTGATCAAATGTTATTCCGTGGTGCTTGGCAATCTGAGCTTCTCCCAGTTGCAATAATGTCCCTTTGTGCCGATTGGCCTAGTTCTGTTCTGTCTCCTGCTTATTATGGAGGGAAGTGGAAAAAATATCTTTTTTCTTACTCCTCCGCTATTCTTTTCTAATTAATTTCGTTGCGGGACCCAAGACAGTTGAAACCTTTCTCCGGGACTCGTCGAACTTCATTGCTCGGCGTTTTTCTGGCGGTCTCCACTGTTGATTCTGGCTTCAGGAGTTGCAGTGGGTTGGGAACAGTGTGGCGGGTTTTGTCCCAATAAAAAAAAAAAGTAGCTAAATGAACATAGTCGCGCGGATTAATAAGCCCAATACCGTATCCTTTTTTTTTAATTTATCCTCACCAAAAGAAACAGGTTTTGTTCGTTCTTATACACTATTATCTACATTTCCGCTTTACTTCTCCTATCGCAGGTTTGCTGGAAGAAATTTCTTAAGAAATAAGCAGCGCCTTTGTACTCAGATTGTGTGTAAATATATTTTATTGTGTGTAAATAAATAAAATTAGAAGAAGTTTTCAACGGCCGTAAATACGTATTTGGGTGTGCCAAAAAAAAAAAGCGAAGGTCACGTGTCAGGCTCTTGTTGGCTTGACTATCACTTTGGTTGCCATAGGTTAGTATTCAAATCAAATCATTTTTATTGTGGACTATAGGTATACATCATGAATACATGTCTTAAATAATTACAATAAGTTTAGCTATGTCCCGCCGTCGAGGCAACCATACTATATATAATACTAGCGGCCGCCAGCGACTTCGTTCGCGTGGTTTAGTTATGCTCCGCTCCTATCGGTCACAGCGTGATATTATATAGCCTAAAACCGTCTTGGATTAATGGGCTATCCAACGCAAAAAAAAAATCAAATCGTACCAGCAGTTCCTGAGTTTATCGCGCACAAACAAACAAATAAACTCTACTGTTGGTCTTTCGGTGGGGCCTAGTGTAGGAAGGCAATCATCATCATCATCATCAGCCCCTACCCGTCCACTGCTGGACATTGGCCTCCTTCATGGAACGCCAACAAGCTCGATCCTGAGCAGTTCTCCGCCAGCCACTACCAGCCACCTTTTTGATGTCGTCGCTCCATCTCGCCCAAGGGCGTCCTACGCTACGTTTGCCGAGACGCAGTTTCCACTCGAGGACTCGTTTACCCCATCGGTTGTCGATCCTGCGGCATATGTTGCAGCCCATTGCCACTTCAGCTTGCTAATCCTCTCAGCAAAGGAAGGCAATCGAGATGTATTTATCTAACAACTACGTTTCTCAACAGGTTATCTACACATGGAACATGGACTTCAACCGCAGTACACTGAGCGCAGCCACCATCTTGGTACCAAAATCCACGGCTTCACCGTCGTCCAGCACCATGCCTACATGGGCACACAACTCCTGGGTGTGTCTCTTCACAGCCATGCTTGCAGTCGCTATTGGAGGAAATGTCATTGTCATTTGGATAGTTACAGGTATTTTTTTATTTTTTCTCATAATTTTATACTAGTGCTTGACTGCAATCCCGCCTGATGGTAAGTGATGCAGTCGTAGATGGTAAAGCGCGATAGTTTATTAAGCCTATTCACTTAAAAAAGTTAGTGAATAGAAAGGAAGACGGCAGTTCAGCCAGGTGACGCAATGTTAAAGCCAACAACACGACCAACGATGCTGCGCCAGAGGGAGATTGATGGGATACCCTCCACGACCAAACTCCCGACACAACAACATTTGGTGCATCGTACCCGGCACACAGCGCAACACAACTGCTCAGATCCGTCCTCCGTACGGCTTCACCAGACATCATACCGAACACGACCAATCACTTGGGGGCAAGACTTTGTCTGGTGGGTGGTAACTTCTTTGTTCTAGGCAAAATGCTATGTCGTTTTTGCTCAAAAACAAAATAACTAATAAAACATAAATAAAATAAACAAAGAAAATAAATAAAATAAAACTTCTACGAGGTTTATTAAAATTAAGTTGCAAAACTTCGCAGACATATTCGGTGTTCAAAACCTCTCTAATCATACTTTATGTAATAAAACTATCAGCTGTTATCGATATCTAAAAAATGTATCAAATTATTATTATTTTTTTCTTATTTATAAATAGCTATCCGCCCGCGGTTTCGCCCACGTGAAATTCTGTTATATCGCGCATTTTAGATTCTTCATTTTCGGGGATTAATTATTATTATAAACTTAGACGCTAAATGATTAATCATTTAGCGTCTAAGTTTACATGTACACATTTGTTTGCAATATATTACCTCGTTTTAAACAACACACAACGCCATCTATCACCTAACTGGTATGAAGCTTACAATATTTTTGTTTTCCCTCGGGAATATCATTTTTTTCCGGGATAAACAGTACCCTATTATTTAATCCGGACTTCTAACTTTACGCCTGCAAAATTTCAAAGCAATCGATTCAGTAGTTATGGGGTGAAAGCGGAACAATCAAACAATCAAATTCACTTTCCGATTTATAATATTAGTAAGAAAGTAAGGATTTCTCGTGTTTTGACATCGTAATTTATATAACTTGTGTATATATTGTCCATTATAATAAACGGTGTGCACAACAACAAACAACGAGTCTCATTCCCAACTCCTGGCAGGCTCCTCAGCACCGCACCTAAAATCTACAGTCCACTAGGTACACGCTATGTGCGGCCATCTTGTCCCGCACAGTAGGTATACTAAAAATGCAATCTAAATTATAATCTAAAAGTATAACATTAAAATTGAAATTTCAATGGAAACGATGCCGCAGTGTGTTGAGGCATGACGCGACGTCCTTTGCTTTCATTATTGAAATTTTGATTTTATTGTCATACTAAATGTACCCTGCGGTTTCACTCACGTAAGTTTCGCTCCTAGGGGAATATCGGGATAAAAAGTGTCCATTGTGTTATTCCTGGTTATAAACCACCTGTGCGCCAAATTTTATCTAAATTCGTATAGTAGTTTTTATGTGAAATCGGATCAAACAAACCAACTCTAACATCTCTTATATCACTAAGGATATCAAATCAAATCAAATCAAATCATTTATTTCAAATAAACCAGTTACCGGCACTTTTGAATTGTCAGAAGGTCGGTCAGTCAATAAGATGAAGCTAGTCGCCCATTCCAAAGAGTAGGTACCTATGGAGAAGAACGAGCAAGAAACTCCATGGACACTCTTTTAAATTTTCAAGCTATTGTTACAAATATTTGATTACATCATTCATGTTGAAATCAACCGTGTGAGAACGATGCAGAAATATATTGTACGCTGAGAGCGTCCATAGAAAACACACAAAAATCAATTCAGAAATTAAAATACGCCATGGCAGCTAAGAGATGACTAGTCCCCCCCACTGACGGAGTCCGTTCACGAACATGACGTATGGATCAGCATCATTCAGCTCAACCATATTGAAGGGAACCCCATAACCCAACACACACGCCACCATCAGCGAGACATTTGAGTGAGCATGACATACTCTCAACAGCCAGAGCAAAATCAAGTTAATAAAAATGACTAACCCAACAAATAAATGCCTTACAGCACATTCGTACATTGTGCTCACACGTTTGCCATGCAACTATGCAATACTAAGAAATTTAATCTACACAATGCTAAGATAGTATTGTCCAAGGTTCAGCAGCTCCAACAGTGTTCCCGAATACTAAGTTTAGCTCCTGTATAGCTGTACAAGTGCCGAACACCTCTGTCAGCGATACAATTCCGTAACGTACAATATGCTTGGCTACGTAGTGTGTAATACAGGCTTTGAATTAATAATATAAACAATTACATATTAAAACTACAAGAGGAAAAATCAAAGAACAATCAGTGTATAGAAATCGGACGCAGCTCAAGCCTAAGCCTTTTTGTCCTCAATATAATCCTTCACACTATAAAATGCTTTCTGACACAGCTTACGTTTAGTGAAGGATTTGAATTTATTCAGGCTCAGATCTTGAACCACCTCTGGAAGTCCATTGTAAAATTGTATACATTGGCATCTGAAAGAGCCACCTATTTTCTTGAGCCTTGTTGTAGGTACAATAAATTTGTGCTTGTTCCTAGTATTTATATTATGGGCATCACTGTATTTTATAAACAATTTTATATTTTTATGAGCATACAAAAGATTTTCATAAATATATTGAGACGGCACGGTCAGTCACATTAATCTGTTTAAATTTTTCTCTGAGAGAGTGTCTCGGACTTAATTTATAAATTGCACGAACAGCTCGTTTCTGCAAAACAAATATTGTTTGAATATCGGCGGCATTTCCCCACAACAGAATGCCGTACGACATTACGCTATGGAAATAGCCAAAGTACACTAAACTGGCCGTCTCAACATCAGTCAAATTACGAATTGTCCTAACTGCGTATGCAGCAGAACTTAGTTTTTTTGACAATTTTTCTATATGTGGGCCCCATTGAAGCCTAGCATCCAGAGTTATACCCAAGAATACTGTGCTGACTTCAGATTTCAATTCTTCGCCCTTTATCAACACTTTAGTTTCCACCTGCCTAACTTGAGGTAGAGTAAACTTAATGCATTTGGTTTTTTTCTCGTTTAAGAGTAAATTATTAACATTAAACCAATGGACTACTTTGGAGATCGCGCTATTTACATCATCAGTAACCTGCTGCTGACGTTTCAGTTTAGCACTATATCGTGGTTATCCTTTATTAGGTACGGCAGGTCATTGATGTAAATTAGAAACAAAAAAGGACCAAGAATTGACCCCTGTGGGACTCCCATTGTCACTAAAGATCCCGAAGATCTTTTCCCATTAACGTCAACGCTTTGAATCCTACCACTCAAGTAAGATGTAATAAGATCCAGTGCAGTGTTCCGGATCCCGTAGTGGCGGAGTTTCCTGATTAACGTATCGTGGAGAACGCAATCGAATGCCTTAGACAAATCACAAAAGATGCCCAAGGCATCGCATTTATCCTCCCATGCATTATAGATATTTTTAAATTTTATTCTGTACTGTGGTCGCCCGCGACTTCGCATAGAGTCAGTTATCTGAACATATTCTCCCTTATCCTTAAACGCTGTTTAAACTTAACGTGATTAGCAATTTTTTGACTATATATTTTTGGCCTTTTAGCGTCACTTCTCAACTTTAATTTATCGTTAATGAATAAACCCCTTAAACACTGTGGCGTTTATAAATTTAATGGGGTTTCTTTTTATCCCAAAAGAGTCGATTTCTATAGATACACACTCTACACACACACACACACCCCCACACACCCCCACACACACTCCACACACACTCTACACTCTAGATCATAATATACAGCATACATTTTAAGTTTTTGATATGCACCGTTCTTATTGGTCGCAGCGTGATGTTTTACAGCCTAAAGCCTTTCTGGATTAATGGGCTATCTCACTCCAACTACCTTCTGATATTGGCACGTTCAAACAAACAAAGAAACAAACTTCTCAGCTTTATACAACACTAGCTTTCCGCCCGCGGCTTCGCCCGCGTGGAGTTCGGTTATATCGCGCTTTTTAGATTTCCCCCGGGAACATCATATTTTTCCGGGATAAAAGGTAGCCTATGTTCTTTCTCAGGGTCTAAAGATTGTCTGTGCCAAATTTCATCAAAATCGGTTGAGACGTTTATGCGGGAAAGCGTAACAGACAGACAGACAGACAGACAGACCGACAGACAGACAGAGTTACTTTCGCATTTATAATATTAGTATGGATTATTTTTTGTTCATGCGAAACCCGAAACACGTGTTCAGTATTTTTAAGTAAAGAATCAATGTACAAAATTTCAAAAAGACATAATGAAAAACTACCAAGTTTTGAGCTTGTTATTCTACTTGGTTGTCCCAACAAAAATATGGTCAAAGGCCTGTACGGGCGGGCGAGCGCGGGCGTTGACCTCTGGCATCGCTCTGTAACCACTTCGCGGTCTCACTCTAAATATATTTGGGAAAAAATATAACATGGTGTAAAACTAATTGGAATCGATTCACTTGCTTATTCTGAAAAAACTATATTCAGGTTTTGCATAAACAAAAAATAACGTCGTATATTAAGTATAGATTTGTCGCATAAAAATACTTTGTCTTGTCATGCCGCCAGTAGGCTTGCCTTAGGGCCTAACCACTCGGGAAACATAGGGGTGGTGTTATGTCAAGAGTCTGAACCTGCACGGCTATTATATAGCCGAATGACGAACAAAAAAGGTCACTCGGTAAGCAAACGCGAATACTGCTGTCGCCGAGTGACCCAAACAAAGGAAATCGTATTTGCGTAAGTAAGTTATTTGGAGCTGTCAACTTCACAATAGAGAAGTGCGGAAAAGGGTAATTATGTACATTTTACGTAGTTTTTTTGCTTTTTGTGAAGGTTTCTAAGAACCGAGTTATCAAGGAAGAAAGAAATCGCGTTTATTTGCCATAAACATGACCATTACCAAAGAAAAAAAAAACATATAAAAAATGGACGAAAATTTTTCACATCCATGCAAAACGGCTATCCTTCAGAATTATCCTGCAACCCTATAAGTGATAGAGAGACCCTTCAGAAACCCAGCGCTGGTTTACAGCAATAGCAAAGCAAAAAAAAATCAAAGTTGCAAACGTGCTGTCTAGGAATAGAGATTTCTGTTAGTTCTGCTTTCTGAATGAAGAACAAGCGTGAAATCGTTTGCCAGTACGTGGTCGCTATTCCAGAGTCTTTCTGCCCAAGCGGCCATCTGCTCTACGAGCTATTTGCCCCGCCCACTGGCACTACAGAGAGCTAATCCGCTGGGCTATGTCGGCGACTTTAGTTCTTCCACAAATCTCCTCATTCCTGATCCGATCACGTAGAGAAACTGCTAGCATAGCTCCATGGGCCTCATAAGAAAGCTCAAGGTCGCATAGAGAGCTATGGAGAGGCGTAGAAGCAAATGTTAGCCGGCAAAATTTCAAATTTCGTAGGTTTTTTTTTTTTATTTTTACAAATTTACAAGTCAGCAATTCCGTAAAATTTCCCGCGTAATGATACTATGTGCAGACCGCCTCAACACTGTGGCTTAATAACGGATACGAATCGGCATGACAACTGTGACAGCCTCCACGGCGTAGCGGCAGCGAACGTGGCCGCTGCTCAAGGAGGTGCGGGTTCGATCAACGCGCAGTGCAAGCAAGAATATGAACATTTGCACTGGTCTGGTCGTGCCTCGGAAAGCACGTTAAGCCTTTGGCCCCGGTTGTCATACGAACTTCTAATGGCAGTCCTTACGGGTTGTTGGGGCCCTCAAGAGTTCAACAATTGGTCTAACTGCAATGCTTTTATATCGTCTTCGGTTTGTGGAGGTCAGACGGCAGTCGCCTCACGGAAAATATCGAAGTATAGCCAAAATCAGCAGTTAGACTAGTAAAGCGGACCCCAGACTCCAAAGTTGAAAAGCTTCGGATGCGAGTGGGATTGACGCTGAGATGATGATGATAATGATGATGATGAATAGACATGACAACTGTACGGACAACATGTATTTGGCTGGTTCAAATTATGCCATTGTGTCATAGAGAATAACTTAGTAGCCTAGATGTCACGAGCTCCTTAGTTGGTTATGACAGCTTCTTCTTCAGCCTATAGATGTCCACTGCTGGACAAAGGCCTCCCCCAAGGCTTTCCACGTTGACCGGTCTTGTGCTGCCCGCATCCATCGGCTTCCCGCGACCTTCACCAGGTCATCGGTCCACCTTGTTGGGGGCCTCCCTACGCTGCGTCTTCCAGTACGTGGTCGCCATTCCAGAACCTTACTGCCCCATCGGCCATCGGTTCTACGAGCAATGTGCCCTGCTCACTGTCACTTAAGTTTAGCGACTCGCAGAGCTATGTCGGTGACTTTGGTTCTTCTGCGGATCTCCTCATTCCTGATTCGATCACGCAGAGAAACGCCGAGCATAGCTCTTTCCATTGCCCTTTGTGTGACTCTGAGCCTTCGTATGAGGCCCATTGTGAACGACCACGTTTCAGTTCCAGCTTAGTAATATTTAAATCACCACACCACACAATTCTCAATAATATTAATATTTATCTGTCTTTGACATTCATTACTGGTAGTCAGTAGACCGAAAGTTGCAAACCAATTGCATGATTTAATTCTCCCATCTCCTGTTCATCATCGGACGAGGCCGTCGTACGGCGAGTTTCCACCCTAACGTTGTGCACACCACTACGATCTGGACGGAGCGTTTCGCCTGCTCTTTTACACCGCGTACATCGAGAGCGGTGGGCGGTGTTTCCGTCGGACTACAATTTAAGTGTATTCAAGGCTAGAGTGAATAGGCCTAAATAAATTAGCGCGCTTTACCATCAAAGATTACATCACTGCTTGCTATCAGGCGGGATTGCGGTCAAGCACTATTTTATTAAGCAGTATTACCCAGTTACTGGGTCGTGGATGTCAGATAGGTAGTTGCTTCATGCCGCGGAATAATCTGGACTCCCGTGGCCCTTTCGCGCACGTAAAAAGAGAGACATCGGGGTCCCGGTGTCTTTCACATGTCACGCGATATTGAACCTTATGCCATCGACATAAGGTCCATTCGTAACATTGCCCCCTTCTCAGTCATGCTCGTCCCGAGCACGATTTGATCCATAATAGCGAGCTAGGCGGTTTACGTGTACGATCTTCAGCTTCCCTCTAGGTCCTTTCTTAATCCGGTAGGTGACAACGTGAACACTACTTCAACTCTTGATCAATGGCCCCTGTGGATGGATACCACAATTTTGCCAATAACACGTGTAACAAATTATAGAAATTCTTTAAAAACTTTATTTCACAATAATGGTGGATATCGCCAATGACAGTAGAAAAAAAGGCCGCGTGAGCCGTCTACGAGGGAGATATGATGCAAATTCATGATGTGGCTACTATGCTGCGATATTTCAATGTTCTTTATGAATTATTAACTGAATGCACTTTTTACTTCATAAATTACGCGCTTTTATTTATTAAACGACCCTAGGTATATCTAATTTAAAAGTACAATGAAAAATCAGCGTGACACTCATCTTAGCTTTCCCGTCAAAACTCTCACTCCGGTCTGGTGTCACTCCGCCCGTGGCGTTGGGGTCTGTCGCCTGTCAGACGCCAACCTCATGGATATCCATAAGGATTTTTCGCCCCGAAACAATAAAAAAACCTTAATGTTAAATACTGTTGTTCAGCGGTGCGGTCAAGCGCTAGTTTATAATATAATAATAATAATAAAAAAGAATCTAGTTAAGACTGAAAGCTGACCAGCGATAGCTTAGAAAATGCTTTATTCGGCTTGCTTGTATATTTGCTGTGCTGCTAGGGAGTTGGACTTGTTTGTTACTTCTTCCCAGCGAAAGCTCTAGGAAGTGGCGAAATGCGGGCGTTTTGGGGAGACTGTCTTATATAATATTGACATTCAAAAGTGCTGATCCTTGCCCGTGTCCGTAAGACGTGCTCAAACACTGTTTACTTTTAAAACTATGATAAAAAAGCACTTCCTCTCTCTTTAAACATATTATTATATTTTATATGCTCTTGTATAATATTTATTAATTAGATGTATAAAATTATTTAAACTAGTATACACTTAACGTATATATTTATTGTATAATCTATGTAAATAGTACACTGTAGACTACCTACATTATTTCTTTATCCTTCCCCTTAGAATTCCATCCAAAGGTTGTCTGTAAAAGATCGCTCTTAGCGATAAGACCGCCCATTGTGTCACCCTCACCCACATGGTGTACATAATAAAGAGTATTCTATTCTATTCTATTCTATTCTGATTATCATCCTAATTTGAAAAAAATACTTTTCTGTTTTGATTTTGATTTATTTTACTGTAAAGCCAATAAACGCATTTTTATTTATTTCTTTTCTATGCCGCTGTTATAACTTAGCCATGTTCCCCTCATAAAATTAAAAAAAAACCTTGAACCTTTACTTCAGGCAAGTCATGTTTTGACCGCAGCCTCTATTGTCCCTTAAAGCCGCGTAATTACTGCTACATGGCTAAATTAAAACAATAAACAAAACTAAGGGAAACAGGAGAAATTCAACTTCCCAAGCAGAAAATTATGTTCATAAACTTGCTTGGAACAGTGAGCGAAAGACGTTATAAAGTTTATTCTCAAGGCTGATTTCGAGAATGAAATCAACTTGTTACTTGTAAAGATGTACTAAAAGACATTCAAATTGAACATACAGTAATAAATTTAATATGTTACCTAGTAATTTATACTACATAGGTATACTATAATTCAAAGTTTTCATTCAGACAGTACTGTTAATGTTAAGACCGATTTTGGGAGCATTAATGGCTCAGTGGTATCGGTCTTGACTTAAGAGTTACGTTAGTTACTAGTAAGTTATCATCATCATCTCTGCCTTAATCCCAGTCGCATCCGAAGCTTTTTCAGCTTCGGAATCTGGGGTCCGTATTATCTGAATGCAAGCATGAAGTGACTACCGTCTGATCTCCACAACCCTAAGGGGATATCGAAGCATTGCAGTTAGACCAATTGTTGGACTTTTGAGGGCTCCAATATCCCATAACAACTGCCATTAGATGTTCTTAGGACAACCGGGACCAACGGCTTAACGTGATTTCCGAGGCACGACCGAACCAGTGCAATTAGTAACACACAGTACTTACAGAGTAACTAGAACTAATTAAGTAAGTTACTTACTAGTAACTTATTTAATTAGTTTTAGTTACTCAAAGATGTGAATCCGAACAGCTGGTCGCTTTACTTTGTGTATAACCGTTTTGAGAGCAGTGGTGATGTTTTTTTTTTTCATAAATTATAAACTAGTGCTTGACCCGCAATCCCGCCTGATGGTAAGCAGTGATGCAATTTTTGATAGCATGCTTGTTGATTATGAGCCTATTTAATGTAGCAGTGATGCAATTTTTGATAGCACGCTTGTTGATTATGAGCCTATTTAATGTAGCAGTGATGCAATTTTTGATAGCACGCTTGTTTATTATGAGCCTATTTAATGTAGCCTTGATCCACTTAAATTGTAATCCGACGGAAACACCGCTGGTGGCAATTGTTCCTGTCTCGTTGTAAGCGGTATAAAAGACGAGGCGAAACGCTTCGCCCGGATCGTAGTGGTGTCAACAACGTAAGGGTGGAAACTCGAATCAATTAAAAAATAATAAATTCATCAACACTGTTTCCAAAGCGATTAAGGAAATCATCATGAGGAATCCCGTTAATTTTCTTTTTTTTTCTTAATTCTATAATAACACAATATAAGTTAGTGTTATGGGCTAGGGAAACTAAAACGCCGGTTAAGGGTTGCGAAGTTTATTGGCAACGAAGGTACAGTCGATCGTAGGTAATGACAAGCAGAACGTAGCTGATGTCTGGCTAAGATCCGTGTCGGTAACACAGAATAACACTACAGATGTTACTTCGCGTAGTACTCAAAGTTCTCGTTACAGTTGTCGGTAGTAGTAGGTATTCTTAATTATCGCTTCTTATCTGTCGCTTGTTCTCGTATCGCTAGTCGAATGCAAACTGACTCTGCACCGGCGTCACGGCGCTATATATATAGGTCAGCTGATCGAACATTCCAGATTCCTCTAGATATAATAATAATAGCGCATAACTTCGAGGATATTTAGATATCGACAGTTTGTTGACAAAATTATTGAGACCTGTACCATTCGATAGGCCATCCTAAGTCTAGCAATGCGATTTTATATTGCACCTAGAAAATGTCTAGATCTGGGGATATAGGGCTTAAAAGTGACACACTGAATGTCACGCGATATTGAACCTATTGCCGTCGACATAAGGTCCATTAGTAACATTAGTTTATAGGTAAATTATAGCAGAATACGTATGTATTCTACAATATTAATACGTATCTTGTCTTCTTCTATGGAAATTAATCTTTTTACGCTTAACAGATCACTATTGTTATCATTTTTTACGGTGTACTCACGTGCATATGGTATTGCGTGACTATTTTCAATCTTTTACTAGGTTATAAAATAAAGAGTAATAAAAAGTATCTAAAATACGGCTATGAAAAGATATACCTAAAGCTGTTTTATACATTATTTTTTACGACATTTTTAGGTCACAGCATAAATTTATTTTTAGGTGAATTCGTGAAAAATGTAAATTGAAGTTGTAAAGTTCTCTATTGCATTTTTTTTTTTTGTTGGTCTCAGCCTCTTATTAATCTCTCTCTCTCTCTCTCTCAGAGCTGCCAAGGAGCAATCAAAAGCGTCCAGCTCATACTGACATCTCAGTCGGGGTCTGCCGGGATATCGTTTGCCAATAAGCCAGTGGGTCCCACTGGGTCGTATGTTTGGCTCATTGATCTTTTGACATATGGCAGATGTGCCCAGCCTGATTCTATTCACACATGAAAGTTTTTCGAATGTCATTAGTAATTTAATGATGGAACGTTTTGGAACAGATTGTTGTTTTCTTAAACCGGTCTAATGTTTAAGATCCAGAATACTCTGTTCCATCTCTAGAAAGAAAGGATTAAAGAAATAACGTTTATTTTTGGTAAACATGGCGCAAAAAATTACAACAATACAAAATATAAGAAATGGTTAAGGGAACATGCTTTACATTCACCAAACGGCTGTCAAACAGCCACTGCGACGACGTAATGACGTCACCCGGTGCAGCAAACTGCTAAAAGTGATACTGGACCGGTACAATAAAAAAAAGAACAAAAACATTACAGGAATACAAAAAAGAAAAAGAAGATATATAAAAGCTAAGAAAATGTGGGTTATGGAAGGGAGGTCATAGATATAAGAAACATTAATATCTCTGTGGAAGGGACAGTAACACCACAACAAAGATAAGAAAGGTTTATTCGTTGCGTTTGGATTGCAGTTATTCATTTCTCGGTCGATTAATTGGAACTGACTTACTGCCTCAGTAAACATCTCTTTATGTAAGGCGGTAGATAGATCTAGAACGTTCGTTGTTTCCGGGAAAACAATAATAGTAATAATGGTACTAAGACAACATTGAATGTGTGTGCGTCTTTTTTGAATATTGCTCCACGCGAGTCTACATAGAATGTTCGATCCGAGTCAAGAATACTAAAGACCAGAGTATTATTTATAAAAATGTTGACGATATTTTTGAAGAGTGTTAATTATTTTTGATCGTGTTCATTTTTTTTATGAGGGCTTTGATCATGACTAGCAATCGCCCTCAAGAGGCTGTTGCTACTGCCCCGCAATCAGGTGTGAAAAGACGCATTCTTTTGCATATGACAGCTAAGAAAACAGAGCTAAGTATCGGCCGCGACTTAGAAGTTGTAGGTTCGAACCCCGTCAGGTATTTTCTTCAAACTTTTTATCGTTCCACTGCTGGACACAGGTCTCCTTCCATAGAGAGAAGGATTGAGCGTAATCACCACGTTTGCTCAATGCGGGTTGGCGATTTCAGACTTAAAGTCCAGGTTTCCTCAAGATGTTTTCCTTCACCTGTTCTCTGTATCCCAAGAGCAACAACTTTTAGGCAGTGAATATCTATCTTCTAGTAATACTGTTTATGCAACTGCTATGTTGATCTCGTGGTGGCAACCGCATGAGGTCTGGGGTTCGATGTCCGGGCTGGGAAAAGTGTTATTGGGTTTTTCAATTACGAATTGATGCCACGTGAATTTTAAAGATCTCAGGTCCTCTTATCGACTATGACAGCGAGTGAAGAGAAACTACACTAGTTTCTGCGCACACACTTACGTATTTTATTATTTCCGGTGCCGAAATTAGGTCTCGGCTAAGATAGAACCATAACCGAAATATGATCAGGGTGACTGTAGATGGGACTATATTTTTATGGTGATAGCCATTAAATTTAACACACACACACACACACACATATATATATATTCACAGATCATGTTCAAAACCGTAAAGATAGCCAATGATTAGAAAGAAGTTTTTGAAAGGGATACCTTTTGGTGCTAAAAATATAACATACCTACCAATAAATCTACTTAGTATAAATCCATCGCAAGCAAGTCTACTCAATACAAAAAGTAGGTAAGTCAGAAAGTAAATTGGTTTTGAGTGATAGTCTGTAATTATTTTATGATCAAAAGAAGAACACGAAAATATCTATACACGGTTTTCTTCAAGGATCTATTCTGGGCCCACACCTACCGTGTGTCATTTTGTTACTTGTTATAGCATGTTTTGTATTTCTATAATATTATTTTTGTGTATAATAATAACAACAAAATATAATCTGTTTGTTATGGATTTACTTACATTTTGCCGGATTTCCTGTTATCCGCTTTGTTGGGAATGTTATGTACATTCGTGTACTTAATGCGATGTGGGAAGGACAGGGTGATACAAATAAAAGAACACACGTTTAAAGAATGACAGAAAAAGGAACTCGAATAATTTATGGTCTGTATCTTTTTGACTGTGTTTGGTAAAAAGGCCAATTTATGGTAATCCAAATATAATATATAGAATATATACTCATAATAAGATTAAAGAATTTACTTGTTACCGTAGTAATAAGTAAATATAACTTCTAACTTTCTAGTAACATATAAATTCCTCGACAAAAAGTTTCAAGACTAGGAGTTACTAGTCGGAATTGAAGTTTTTTTGTTGCATTTGACAGTCTGATTGAGCTTGAAGAAAGGCTTTATTTGCTATTTAATATCAGGATACGACTCTCCGGAGCCGAGTCGAAAGAAAAAAAATCAGAACAAACGCGAGAAGCAAAAACAAAATAAAATTTGTTTCTTAAGCTAGCATTAGACAAGGCGCTGGCTAAGTGAAGTTGTAACATGGACTTTCATTGTACTGTTGGTCCATAAATTTAAGGTCAGTCAGCAAACTGTGCTTGGAGTCTCTAATATAGAATTAATAGAGTGGAATTAGCAATAGAACTGATGAATGTTGGGATAGATGTATTCTTGAGTGGAGACCCAGAATTGTTAAACGTAAGGTTGATCACTCTCAGGTTAGGTGGAGCAAAGAGAAAAAGAAATTTAATGCAGTCGAAGAAGACACGAAATAGTAATTTTTAGTATTGATGAATCTTGAGGTTCTAACCACGGATATTATGTAAAGTTACTTAATTATGCTTATAAAGCTTACTACGATACTTACTACTTACTAATATAAGCTTAGTACGAAAAATTCATTTAAATTTTGTTTATTGTTTACAGCACATCGACGCATGAGGACTGTCACCAATTACTTCCTGGTAAACCTCTCCTTCGCCGACCTGATGATGGCATCCCTCAACTGTCTCTTCAACTTCATTTACATGTTACACAGGTAAGTGAAATGGATGGTTTAAAATATTGATTTAGTGTTGCACAACCTTAAGCATTTTTCATTAGGAAAATGTTTAAGATTGCAAACTTGACGTTGACATCGCGTCAAAATAAAAAGTTTTTATTCAAAGGGCTGAGAATAATTTTTTGCTTTTTTGACGGGATAGTTAACTAACCCGTCAAAAACTAAAAAAAATTCAACGAATTTCTAATGTGTTACACGTGTTATTAGCAGAATTGTGGTATCCACAGGGGCCAATGATCAAGAGTTGAAGTAGTATTCACTCTAAAAGAAAAGTAAAAGAAAAGGCTGAGAATTCGGACTTTTTGAACATCACACTTTCCTAAGATAGTCCCCCAATGTTCGCCCTTCCCCTTTTTCCAGCTGGGAAGAAATGACGCAACAAACCCCCAGTAGCACAGTTGTCTGTTCAGTTAGGTGAACTTGATACAATAGGAAGTAATAACATTACGAAACACATAACGTTGTATCAAATTAATAGCCAGATGTCATATTGCCATACGCTAGCTGAAATATATCAGCTAGCACATGCCAATATCATCCGGACGATGTCGTTGACAACGTCAAACTACGAAGTCACTCAGATTGAGATATTTTTCTTATCTTTTTCGCCAAGGAATAATACAATTCTGATTTTATTATAGTAAGTTTTTGTCAGTAAAAAATATTTTTAGTTTACCAGTTATACAGGGTGTGATTAGTCTAGAATACATAGTGTAATTCTATAACACAAAAAGGAATGTAAACATAATGGATTCTCAAAAAAAAAAAAAAACAAAAAAAAAGGAATTCATTGCTTTCGCATTCGTATTTGTCTTAGATGTAAATAGTTTTTTTTTTAATTATTATAAACTAGTGCTTGACTGCAATCCCGCCTGATGGTAAGCAGTGATGCAATCGTATATGGTAAAGCGCACTAGTTTAAGTAGTTTATTAAGCCTATTCACTTAAAAACTTAGGAATAGGAAGGAAGACGGCAGTTGAGCGAGGTGATGCAATAATAATAATATAATAATAATAATTATTTGACACAAAAAAACATGTTACATTTGTACAGATATATAGGCCACATTCAAATTTTCTTAATTTTTATTGAAGGCATCTGTGTCTGAACTAGATAAAGAAATATCTGTGTCTCAGACATCAGCGCTCTTCCTTAAGGTGATACATTAAAATACTAGCTTAATTAGACATGCAATGTTAAACCCAAGACCAACACGACCAAATGATGCTGCGCTAGAGGGAGATTGATCTGGAGACTCTCCACGACCAAACTTCCGACACAACATTTGGCGCATCGTACCCGGCACCCATCGCAACACAACTGCTCAGACCCGTCCTCCGTACGGCTTCACCAGACATCATGCCGAAACACGACGAATCGCTTGGCGGCAAGACTTTGATATCCGTCTAAATTACTGTATTGAGTATTCAAAATATAAGTGAGTTACTTCTCTGTATCACAGTTGTGGTTTAAATGTTTACTCTTGACATTAAATAAATTTGAGGAAAATAATTATTATCTTCTTCTCTGTATCACCATTGTAATTTAAATTACAATTGTGATTGTGACAAAAGTAGATAATGATTATTTAAAACTATACTTGGTGTATCCCAAGAAGAAGAAGATAATAATTAAATAAAAAGAGAAGTAGATAATATTTATTTTCCTCAAAATTTATTTAATAGTTTTGTCCCAATTTTTACTTTTATTCTGCCCAGCATAGGCAGGATAAAAGTTTAATATGTATGTATCAAAATTAAGCAATATTTAAATTTTATTTTATATATCTTATCTTATCTTATATATATATTTATATAAGTTGCTCATTCGGGTCACATTTTAGTGAGGCAAACGCTCGAACGTTATTTTGAACGTTACATGGACAGAGTCGTTTTGGTAAGTGGGGACTGTCGAACGGTCACTTCGCATCGAGACGCAGACCAGGGCACTTCTCCGGGGCGAAACCGTCGGTTTGCCTATTTAAATTGTGATTGTCAAGATTGGAGGGTATATTTACACTTCGTGCTTTAATTCAAAACGCGCTCCGCTGTCGCTCACTCTGACATATTTAATTTTATAATTTGTATTTATAATTAATTTATTGTCTCAATTTCCATCGTAGCTATATGTCCGCATACTATCGTCTTCTGTAATTAAAGGAGCACACGTAAAAGAGCTTTCCTCTATTGTTGTAATTTTGTATTGTATATGACGTGTATCCTTTGTTGGAGATCCAAGTAAATAAATGAGAACATTACTAAGAATAACTAGGTTGGTGGATGCTTATGAACGCTTACGTAAATTTTCTCCGAAATGGTAATCGAGACATGTGATTAATTACATCTCAGGTTTAATAACGAAGTAACTTGGAAGGTCTAATATGAAGACATTGTTAACAGAGTAGACAGTGGAAATATCAGTTGGTGTTTCCGTTCTAAGTCTTAATCTGTAGAAAAGTGCTCAAATTGACTTATAATTTTAATATTTATAGTCTCTGAGATGAGATTGCGTCTTGCACTTGCACGATTTTGAATCACATAAATATTGGTTTTCAAGTAATACTTTTCAAAGTAAATAACATTTTCTGCCTGCATCACTATTTTTTTTTTGTCATCAATTATAAAAACGTGCTTCATCGCAATCCCGCCTGATGGTAAGCAGTGATGCAATCGTTGATGGTAAAGCGCGCCACTCTAGCCTTAAAAATACTTAAATTTTAGTCCGACGGAAACACCGCAGCTGGCAAATCGTTCTAGTCCCTCGATGTATTGCTATATAAAAAAAGGGGCGAAACGCTTTATTCGGATCGTAGTGGTGGCAATAACGTAAGAGTGGAAACTCATCGTGCGACAGTCGGATGATGGAACGGAGATGGTAGAATTAAATCATGAAATTCTCTCGCACACTCTCCAAATTTTTTTTTTTTTTTTTATAAATTATAAACCAGCGCTTGACCGCAATCCTGCCTGATGGTAAGCAGTGACGCAATCGTTGATGGTAAAGCGCACTAGTTTATTAAGAGCCTATTCACTCTAGCCTTGAAGACACTCAAATTGTAGTCCGACGGAAACACCGCCGCGGGCAAATTGTTCCAGTCCCTCGATGTACGCGGTATAAAGGAGGAGGCGAAGCGCTTCGTCCGGATCGTAGTGGTGTTAACAACGTAAGGGTGGAAAATGCTTCCTATAGAACACCGAGAGGCTGGCTACTCTTCGCCTATGCTCCAGGCTTTAGAGACTGTTTTGAACTAAATCTGGGTCGTCAATTAGCCTTTTCGCACGCCTCTTCATTGAATCCAAAGAAGCCAGATGGCATTTGGCAGCACCAGCCCAAATGTGACGTAATTAGCCTCTGCCCGCGGTAACGTCCGCGTAGATGGACCAAAATCGCATAACTTACTCCATATAACATTAGTCAGCAACCAGAGACAGTCTCATCAAAACCAATCCAGCTATGTAGGAGATTAGCTGAAATAAACAAAAACAGTTATAAAGAGCATTATACAAAGTGGAGACAATAATTGAACACACTGGCAATACTAACGCGTAAGACATTATTGAATAAACTTTTATATCTAAATTGAAGAAGTTACTTTTTTTTAGCAAACTCGCCCGACATGGTATATTCACAAACTTTGACTAAATTATTGGATATATTTGATTGAATTTTCATATGCAGACCATTTAAAATACATTTAATATAAAATACACATTATATAAACAACGTAATTTTATGTATATGCGAAACCCGAAACACGAATCCAATATTTTTATACATATGTACTTTAATTTATTTACTGTGGCTTTGTCGTGAATGTGTGTATTTTGTAATGTAGAAGCAGATTTTGATTTATCACATTTTCGATTTTAACCGACTTCAAAAAGGAGGAGGTTACTCAATTCGACCGTATATATGTTTTTTTTTTTTTATATTTGTTCGCGGATAACTTCGAACCGTTTGGAAAATTCTCTTTCTGTTAGAAAGAAGACATTCCCAAGGTGGTCCGATGATACGGACATCAGGGTTTGGTGGTGAAAGACCAGAGAAATTAAGAGAAACTTTCAAAAATTGTAGGGATGGCTAGTGCATTTGTAAGTTTTTTCATTAGGTATTTTAAAGCACTACAATTTAAAAAGGGTTTGGAGTAGATCTGATAATGGAGCCGCGAGACAGGCGAGGGAACTCCTTAACGATTCCCAGCAGCAGCCTAGTGTTTGTGCTTAAATAATTTGTATTGATAAGAACCTTACACCTAGATGGGTGGTGACTGTCATTAGGGCGATAATGATGAAGAGAAATGTCAGTTTAGGGAATTCCTCAACGACATACAGTAATTACCTTGTGTTTGGACTCAATTCATTTATATTAATGAGAACTTTCCATCCATGTGGGTTATAATGTGAAATATACATGTTCGTAAGCATGTCTTTGGTTTTTGTATATTGATTTTTGCACCAACTTCCGAAATTAGTTATTTTTCACATTGTAGTGTTTTTTTTTTTTGTGGAAGTCGGTTGTTTTTTTGTAAAAAAAAGTTTTTATAGATTGCACAATGCTTTAGAGCAACACAAATTACACTCTCTGTGCATTGTCCAATCACGTCAAACGTTTCTATATTAACCTCTATTGTACTACTTGGCAATATCTGTATACTATGACATAATTAGACGAAGAGTAATCAGGAGTTAGATTGATAGTTTCTCGGAATAGAACACAACATCTATGTTCACGCAGTCTATAAAGTATCTACATATATGGTATGTTAACTAATAATAAAGTTTTATGGCTATATCATGCATACCGGCAGAAGTTACCACCCATAAGACTAAATCTTGCCGCCAAACGGTTCGTCGTGTTCCGACATGATGTCTGGTGAAGCCGTACGGAGCAGTTGTGTTGCGATGTATGCCGGGTACGATGTGCCAAATGTAGTTGTGTCGGGAGTTTGGTCGTGGAGGGTCAGATCAATCTCCCTCTGTCGCAGCATCTTTGGCCATGTTGTTGGGTTTAACATTGCATCACCTCGCTCAACTGCCGTCTCCCTTCATATTCACTAAGTTTTTAAAGTCATCATCATCCCAGCGTTAATCCCAGTCGCATCCGAAGCCTTTTCAGCTTTGGAGTCTGGGGTCCGCTTTACCAGTCAAACTGCTGATATGGCTAAACTTCGACATTTTCCGTGAAGCGACTGCCGTCTGACCTCCACAACCGGAAGGCGACATCGAAGCATTGCAGTTAGACCAATTGTTGGACTTTTAAGGGCTCCAACAACCCGTAACGACTGCCACTAGATGTTCGTATGGCAACCGGGACCAACGGCTTAACGTGCTTTCCGAGGCACGACCAGACCAGTGCAAATACTCATATTCATGCATAAAAATATCTGCACTGTGCGGGGATCGAACCCGCGCCTCCTTGCGCAACGGCCGCGTTCGCTACCGCTACGCCACGGAGGCTGTCAAACTAAGTTTTTAAAGTGAATAGCCTTAATGAACTAGCGCGCTTTACCATCAACGATTGCATCACTGCTTGCCATCGGGCGGGATTGCGGTCAAGCACTAATTAATAATTATTAAAAAAAAACTGGTTGCTTAAAATATAAAAAGATATTTACATAAATTAAAAAAAAAATACGATTTGCTGATGTTGCGAGCAGGGGCAAGCTACCGGTGGTTAGGGCTCCACAAATAGGAATCTCGTCACAACGTGAGCCTTAACAAAGAGTATTGTTTTCGTATCAGGCCCTTGATCCAACCCCCCAAAGAGAGCCTGCAGGGTAAAAACTATCAGTAGCAATGAGTTTTTTGATATATCAACAACATTCATTGCGTTATTTACGTTGTTGAGCAGAGGCAATTTTTGAATATATGGAGCAATGAATTAATATATTTTTTACATTTTATTTTATCTATATAAGATAACTGAGATCCACTGTGTTAGTAACAATAATCTTAACCTATGTTAGTACCTAATCAATACAAACCTACACAATGAACACACTCCACCCACGACACCAATGAGCATACTGAGCAGGTATGCTCATTGGTGTCGCAACACATGTAGTTCAGTCAACCTGCTAAGCAGAACGGTGTCGGGTCTGTCGCCAATAATCTTCAGAACGCTATTCGGACTCCCCCGTACTCGTCGCACCACCGACGCAACTTTCAAAGTCATGTACGCTGATTCCAATTGATAGTAATACTGTATTACACAATTAGGGTGCTGGATAATTGTATTGTTAATTGAGACTGCAATGGTATCACGTATTGGTTTAAGTAAATGAGGTAATATTGACTTTAAATACCTTAATATTACCTTATTATTGAGATTTCTGTGAAACAATCAATAGAATAGAATACTCTTTATTGTGTACAACATATAAATAAGAGAATATAAATATGAAGATTTTGTAAAGGAAGACACAAAGGGCGGTCTTATCGCTAAGAGCGATCTTTTATAGACAACATTTGTATGGAATACCAAAAGAACGAGAAACAAAATAATAGTGTAGGTAGTCTACGGTGTACATATGTCATATTGATTTAAAGAAATATATACCTCCAATAAATAAACATCAAACTACTTTTTTAACCGACTTCAAAAAGGAGGAGGTTACTCAATTCGACCGTATATATGTTTTTTTTTTTTATGTTTGTTCGCGCATAATTTCGTCGTTTATGAACCGATTTTGATAGTTATTTTTCTGTTGGAAAGAAGACGTTCCCAAGGTGGTCCCATGATAAGGATATCAGGGTTTGATGGTGGACTAGTGCATTTCTTAGCAGTTTCATTAAGTATTTTAAAGCACTACAATTTAATAAAGGTCTTGAGTAGATCTGATGATGGAGCCGGGAGACAGTCGAAGGAACTTCTCAACAATTCACAGCAGCTACCTTGTGTTTGTGCTTGAATAATTTGTATTGACAAGAACTTTACACCTAGATGGGTGGTGACTGTCATTAGGGAGCTGATGATGATGACAAAGGTCAGTTCAGGGAACTCTTAAACGATTTACAGTAGCTACCTTGTATTTGGACTCAATTAATTTATATTAATGAGACTTTTGCACCCATTGGGTTAAAATAATGGTCTGCAGTAAATTTGATGATGAAGACCTTATGGTCTTCACCATAGGGTCTGTCCGAAATGAATATACAAAATCAAAGACACCGACTTCCGAAATTAGTTATTTTTCACTTTGTAGTGGTTTTTGGAAGTCAGTTGCTTTTTTGTGAAAAAGTTTTTTTTTATCATATAGTTTTAAAAGTGTCAAGACAAGTCAATTAATCAAACTCTTTAAGTTAGTTGGTTTGCTCGAACGAGCTAATATCTTAAAGCCAATTCTCGTAATTTCAAACATAGTCTCATCTTCGCGATAAGTAAATGTCAAAACTTAGGCGATCAGGCATTGATAAAATATTAAACAGATACGATATATTCTAACAAACTGACCAAAAAAAAAAAAAATGTGCCGAACACAGCAGCAGCACACATGCATATTTTTATTCGGCATACATTGGTACAGTGTGAGTGAGATGGGGCGCAATCTAAAGCATAGAGAAGAAAAAGATGGCTAGTGTTTGTCGTTTGCGCTGTTAGTGTTTGTCGTTTGTTTTTACGAGTGTATCGAGACTGACTAAAGCGAGATACAGAACTTACCTCCTTTTGTACGCTTCATTTTTAGTGCGCTAGTGACATATCTACCTTAGTTTAATATTTTATCAATGGGATCAGGTGTTTTAACAGATTAAGACAGAACAGGAGGCCTATTCCCGTGATTAAAAACGTTCAAAATCTAGTCTCTGTCTCATTTCGGCGACAAACAAATGTCCGAAACTTGTCAAAATGTAGGGAAAGGAGATGTTACAGAAATGTATGGAGCCTGAGCCAGCACTATGTACACTTAATGAAAAACACGTCGAAAAGAAGTGCATTTTCTGCTTAAATGTTAATTCATATTTTTTGTAAAAACTCTTGTAATATTCACGAGCAAGGTTTTTTTCGGGGCTGAATTCTATCCGGCTAGAATCAAAGCAAAGCAAAGCTTTTATACCGCGTACATCGAGGGAGTGGAACAATTTGCCGACGGCGGGGGTTCCGTCACACTACAATTTGAGTGTCTTCAAGGCTAGAGTGAATAGGCTCATAATAAACTAGCGCGCGTTACCATCAGGCGGGATTGCGGTCAAGCGCTAGTTTATAATTTATAAAAAAAAACTTTACGCTCTTAGCTACTTTTCCATAGTAAAAGTTATTAAGCTTTAGTAACCAAATCATTTTTAAAAAGCCTTTCTCAGTTATTTATGAGATATTTATATCTTGACAGTTACCTTGTAAATACATCTATGAAAATATCTACATAAGAGAAAATTTTATCTTTTCAGCGAAAGAGGTGAAAGACGCTATTAAAGGGATCAATTATATAATTCAACCTGGTCTCAGACTTGCTAAAGTAAGTCATGACGTCACGTTTTAATAAAACTCCTTCCCACATTCTCTAACTAAATGAAATGAAATTTCAATCTTATATTAAACCCACGCAACGGCTACATAAGCCAAGCATATTATTATAAGTTAGGTGATTCCTTTTTAGAAACTTGAGACACAGATGGTTTAACTTTATGATGATACTAGCGGCCGCCAGCGACTTTATTCGCGTGGAGTTAGTTATGCTCCGCTCCTGTTGGTCACAGCGTGATGTTATATAGCCTAAAGCCATCCTGGATTAATGGGCAACCAACGCAAAAAGAATGTTTCAAATCGGAACGCGCTAATCTCAGGAACTACTTCCTGAGATTAGCGCGTTCAAACAAACTAACAAGCAAACAAACAAACTCTCCAGTTTTATATATTAGTATAGAGTGTAGATTGAAACATACGCTGATGAAACCGCGGGCGCAGTTAGTTTAAATATACATATGTAAGGCAGGAGGTTATTGGACATCAAAAAAATCATCTTCATTGCTGTCAATGGGAGAAGTGCCTAAAAGATAGACAGATTTACCACATTGGATGGCAATGCTGATTCTATGGGCTATAGGTAATAGACCAAGTCCACAGTCACGTGAAGAGTCAACTAAATTAGATTACTTATTTCAGTGTACAATATACGTGTAAAATAAAAAAAAAAAACTACACATACATATAGGATAGCAGGGATATGGGCGAGCATACTGTAGCCATAATCCAGCACATGATACTCAAAAACCAAACACAACTCAACTGTTCTGCAGATCCGAAAAATTGAATTTAAGCCTTGACGTACCAACTACTTTCGGCTAAGCCCGTATATTATACGAAAGTAGTTAGGAAGTTAAAGTATAGAATCGTGGTTGTGCGAATGAAAAAGAGGAAGAGAAACAGACATAGTAGCTTTATACCATGTCTATACTTTATATAATGATACCTATGGTTTGTTCTTTGATATTATAAACGTCGTTTATAATAGCAAAGTGTGCAGTAAATATTTCATATCGTGTTTTTTTTAAATATTTTGAACTAGTGCTCGACCACATTATGGTAAGCAGTGATGGTAACGTTGATAGTAAAGCGCGCTAGTTTATTAAGAGTGGACTCTAGTGCCGAGGAATTTGAGAAATAGGTATTTGAAGAAACTATTACCACCGCGCAGCTTTCAACCTTTCCCCGTAAAGTGCGAAACGGACAGATGCAACTCAAGCTGATTTTACCTACTAAAACGTTGACCAAAAGACGTTTCGTATTCCGCTGTTATCTTTTTCAAAACAAAACAGGTCTCAATTATTTTTATATCAGAATTTAGACGATGAGTATACCTATGCCTCTATTATTTTCTTTTTTTGTCAAAAACTTATCATATTTGTGTAAAAGTCGTCTGAACATCGCGGTAAAAATGGGTAATTTTTCGGGATTTTGAGACATCATTTTTCTTTTATTAATTAAGTATGCGAAAAAAATCAAAAAATAGGGACGCGTATAATCAAGGTATGAAATTGTAGAAAAAAAATCATTGCTCTAAAAGCCTTATTCACGATGAAAACAGCGGAATACGTTTGTATGGAGAAAACTCCACTAGAGTCCCCTCTTAAGAGCCTATTTATTCTATCCTTGAAGGCACTCAAATTGGCAGGCAAATTGTTCCACTCCATCGATATACGCGGTATAAAAGACGAGGCGAAACCCTTCGTCCAGATCGTAGTGATGTCAACAACGAAATTATTATATATATAAACGCCTCATTAATTATTTACTTTGTACCACTTTTACTCAGAAAACATTAATGCATTAAGAATTTAATTTTATGATAAAAATTAAATTCTGGAGTGGCGGTCACGTACCGGAAGATGTAGCGTAGGGAGGCCCCCAATAAGGTGGACTGATGACCTGGTGAAGGTCGCGGGAAGCCGATGGATGCGGGCAGCACAACACCGGCCATCAAGCCTTGGGGGAGGCCTTTGGTTTGACATCTATAGGCTGAAGAAGAAGAAGAAGATAAAAAATAAATGTATAGTACATTTCATTTAACTACCCATCTAAGGTAGACATTTCTATTAAGTTCAACATTAATTACCAAACATAAAGTCTTCTTTACTTTACCACAAACAAGAGGTTTTGTAGGCCAAGTTTATAGTCGATTTATAGAGTTACTCTCTTTCACTTAGTTTTATTAGGCGTAACATTAAGTGTAAGCCTCCCAGATCTAATTTAGGAAAATGATCTAATTAAGGGTAGGTATTTGTCTGTTTCTAGAACAGCGATGGCCTAGGGGGATTGGCCGCGACTTACAAGTAGCAGTAGGTAGCCGGTTCGAACCCCGTCAGGTGGTTTATATTGTGTAAATTATTTCATCACAACTGCTCTCAAAACGGCGAATGAAAACATAGTGTGAGGAAACCGGCATGCCCTAGAGGCAAACTTTCGAAGACATATGACATCTACCAACCCGCACTGGGCCCGCGTGGTTGATTACGGCCCACTCTGTCTCATCGAGAGGAGGCCTCTCTGTTTGACAAATCAATACAACATAGTATTGTTCGCGGATGACACTTCTCTTATTTTTAAAGTCAAGCGTCAGCTAACAAATTTTGACGAAGTTAACAATGCACTCTCTAAAGTTGTCCATTGGTTTAATGTAAATAACCTCCTTTTAAATGAAAAAAAACTAAACTCATTAAATTTTCTACGCCAAATGTCAGGCAGCTAAGTACCAATGTTCAACTGAATGGAGTAGAGTTGATCCCTGTCGAGTCGACAGTTTTTCTTGGATTAACTATTGACGCCAAGTTACAATGGGGTCCTCACATTGAGAAGCTGTCGGGTAGACTCAGTTCTGCCGCCTTTGCTGTTAAGAAAATTAGACAGATAACTGATGTGGATACAGCCAGAATTGTTTATTTTAGTTATTTTCATAGTCTTATGACTTATAGGATTCTTCTCTGGGGAACTTGTGCGGACATCAATACCATCTTTGTTTTACAGAAGAGGGCTGTTCGAGCCATTTACAACCTTGGTCCTAGAGAATCTCTTAGAGAAAAGTTCAAAGAGGTGAACATTCTGACTGTAGCTTCACAATATATATTTGAAAATCTTATGTATGTTCATAAAAATATCTCGAATTTTAAGAAAATAAGCGATATTCATAATATAAATACCAGGAACAAACACAATCTTGCTATACATCACACTCGTCTCCACAGAGTAGGCAACTCGTTCATGGGTCAATGTATACACTTTTACAACAAGCTTCCCATGAACGTTCGAAACTTACCCATTAAACGATTTAAGAACCATATAAAGGCCAAACTTTGCAAAAAGGGGTATTATAAAATCACAGATTATTTAGAAGACAAAAAAGCTTGGGACTGAGCTGCTCGCTCTGTTAAGCATTGTTAATTGTTATTAAGCAATATGCGTAATTATAAGGTAAATTATTGTAAACATTTTCATTTTTAATGTCTGGACTTGAAAAAAGACGATGATCCCTGAGTTTGTTTCGGCTATTTCTTCTCAGAGGTAGTCAGTTAGGAAATGCCGGCTTCATCTAGTTAAAAAAATAAAATAAAAAATAAACATGACGTGTAAAAGTGATCAGTGATCCTACTTGCTTAATAAACGATTTCATTTCATTTCATTTCAATCGCGGCAAGATTGATGGAACTCATCATCATCATCTCAGCGTTAATCCCAGTCGCATCCGAAACTTTTTCAGCATTGGAGTCTGGGGTCCGCTTTACTAGTCTAAATGCTGATTTTGGCTGAACTTCGATATTTTCCGTGAAGCGACTCTGTCTGAGTGAGCCGTCTGACCTCCACAACTCGAAGGCGATATCGAATCATTGCAGTTAGACCAATTGTTGGACTTTTGAGGGCTCCAACAACCCGTAACGACTGCCATTGGATGTTCGTAAGGCAACCAGGACCAACGGCTTAACGTGCTTTCCGAGGCACGACCAGACCAATGCAAATATTCATATTAATGCATAGAAATATTTACACTGCCGCGTTCGCTACCGCTATGCCACGGAGGCTGTCCTTGATCAATCGATTTGCGCAGCCGTTATTAGCTAGCTCTTCAGGTATTTTGATACATTCTTATAGTGCTGAAATCAAGCGCGGTCGCCATATTGGCCACTTTAGCGAAACGTCACAGGGTTGACATCTTGAGTAGGTAATAAGCGTTCCGTTTGATACTAACACTTGTTATACCAATTTTGCCTTTAATTTTCCTTGAGAACCGATAATTACAGAAATATCTACCTACATGTGTATTATGGGTCACATTTTACCCAGCGATGTTGGGTTTTCATCTAATATCATCATATAGTACCTATAATAGCATCTATACAGGGAAACCTTTTTTCGAGTGCGCAAAAACAAATGGGTAGCTCAGAATCAATAACAGAACAAATCTGCATTATTAGTTTTTAAAAAATAATCATGTTTTTGTCCGCCCTAAAATCAGCAAATGAGAGAGACCAAGTATTCATATCAATATCGTAGTATTAGCATATGGCCGCGCAGTGAACATGCGGGCGGCGCGGGCGCGCGGGGGTCCTGTGATATTGACCGCCGTCCCCATTCCGCCGAACATGAATGGGACCGCGTGCGATGACCATAACATCGATTTCATAATAAACATCTTTCGTTATCAATAACTAATTTTTTTTTTGTACTAAAACATACCAAAGTAATAATATTTTTATCTATAAAACTGATTTAGCTATAAGTTGACAAAGTTTGCGCACTGGATAAAATTTTATCCTGTATAAAATAAGAGGCGAATTTTGTTTAGGACAGATCTTTAAGAAATATGACACGGGATTGTGTAGTTTATCAGGACCACGTGTTCGGCTGTTTACATAACTACATATATTATATGGAAACCGAAAATAATAATAGTTTTTTCTTTAAATAATTATAAACTAGTGCTTGACTGCAATCCTGCCTGATGGTAAGCAGTGATGCAATCGTTGATGGTGAAGCGCACTAGTTTATTAAGTCTATTCACTTAAAAAAACTTAGGAATAGGAAGGATGACGGCAGTTGAGCGAGGTGATGCAATGTTAAACCAACACGACCAAACGATGCTGCGCTAGAGGGAGATTGATCTGGAGACTCTCCACGACTAAACTCCCGACACAACAACATTTGGCGCATTTTACCCGCCCCACAACGCAACCATACTGCTCAGACCTGTCCTCCGTACGGCTTCACCAGACATCATGCCGGAACACGACGAATCGCTTGGCCATAGTATAAAGAGGGAAGTAAGTTATCTCCGACCCAATTCGCGATTTAATTGCCTACTGTCTTAGGGTTGACGACTGTCCGTCCGCGCTTCGTCGGTTACGGTTGTCGCCCAAACCGCTAACAAATATTTATATGAGCTTATGTTTAAATTATTTGCTTAGTATTTAGTTTACATATACTAGTCAGATTTTTTATTTAGTAATTTTGATTTTTAGTTTTGTACACATAAAGGACCATATTTATTTTTATTTTTAATTAATACAAATATAAATAATACAAACATAATAGGTATCTATTGAATCACACGTTTAATACAAAATTACAAATTAGCTACAGAAAAATACTTTCTTCGGTTTCGACTATTACGAAAAAGTTATTAAACTTTAATGTGTAATATATCCGTATCCTCGTAAATAACTTTTAGAAATATAATTTGAAAAATATAAATCTTTTATTTGTTCATAAATAGACATACCAACTTTGCAGTTTATGTGATCATTTTTAAATGCTTTTTGGAACATCTGCTCCACCCTCTTAATAATATTTTCTACAAAGTCGTCAGGTGGAACCACTAATAAAATTTGGTTTCTAGAATAATCTTTGTAGTGAAGATACCTAGATTCTGCACTTAAATTGCAAACTTGCTGATTAGCATTTAAATACGATTTAAGTTGTTCGCAATCCTCGTGACGATCCATGCAATTTTTTAATAAGAACACGAGACGCGCGAACCTCGTCCGGTGCTAGCCGCGACTAGCGCACTGATAGCACTCTAATATTGTGTTTAGGTATGCGTGCGGCGACGCATAGATACTAAGGCGCACACATACAAGCCGCGCGCGGTCCATTTGTATGGAGATAACCTACTCTATCCCTCTTTATACTATGGCTTGGCGGCAAGACTTTGTCTGGCAAGAGCTTTTTGTAGGTACCTGTGCGTGTGTTTGTCTGTACCTCCTTAGCTCCTGTGTTTTTCTTTACCTCCTAAGCGACTAGACTAATTTCAGTAATATTTTGTGTATACATTCATTGGGTTAATAAATGATTTGAAAATACAATTGGACCCGATAGGTTGTGTTGTTTTTCTGGGCTGGACGACGCCTGCCAGTCCACTATTATAATATATTTTGTTTTGTATTTTCTAAAGATACGAATCTCAATGATGAATTGTCACTGGTGTTAATTTTTAGCATCAGGGGTATTTATTTAACTGTATTTTTTTAAACTTTACACCATACTAGGAATTTCTCCTGTATCGTGAGTGCGTTTACAAATATATAAACTCACAAACAGCCAGTCCCGGAACAACATTGAATTATTCTGGGTAGGATTGCTCGATCAGGCGACAAATTACATAATCAGCAGGCATAATTCTGACTATGTAGGCTAGTCCCCTATATCAAGGACCTATACAAAGGTCGATTAGATTATCAGAATAAATAGTACTTACAGCGGGGGTTATAAAAAGTTTTTATTAGTGTAATAAAATAATGAATTTACATAAATAGAAATGTATGTTTTCGAACGTCATAACTTAAAAACAGGCTGGAAATAAATTATTCTTGATAACAAGGTGCTAAACACGCACCGGCGGGTAGCATACTATTCATTTGCGCGTGTTTTGTAACTTATCAACAACCTTTCGAATGATTCAACACAAATTTCATGGTATTACCTTATAGTTACAAATATGGTATAATATTGGTTAATAACTAGAGTAACAGATGTTGGAGAAAAAACAATAAGCCTTAAGTTGGAGTAGGCTGGGCACGTCTCGGTGCCACCATTGCGTCCAATGCGGGGGGGACACGGCGCAGCACACGCTCACCGAGTGTGTAGCTTGGGAGGAGCAGCGCCGTGTCCTCACAAATGAAGTAGGAGGCGACCTGACGCTGCCGGCAGTAGTGCGGAGGATGGTCGGTAGCGCAGTGTCGTGGGACGCGGTGGTGTCCTTCTGCGAGGACGTGATGTCGCAGAAGGAAGCTGCGGAACGGGAAAGGGAGATCTCAACTCTCTTCCCGGGCCGCAGAAGACGCACCGGGCACCGAAGAAGGGCGGATAACGCCCTCTTCCGCTCCCCATGAATGGGTCCAGGGGCGGGGGACATGGGGAAGTCCCCGCCCCCTATTCGATGGACCCCGAGGCGGAGGCGCGCACGAGTGTCGGAGCGCGCCTCTGAGGCGATGCACGGGGTAGTTTAACACTCCACTACCTCGTGCAGGAGACGAGGCCCGCACGGCAGCACGAGAGTGTGGGGCCGTGGAAGAATTTAGACTCCCGCGGCTCCACGCGCGCTCGTGATAGAAGAGATACCGGGGTGGTTTTAGTCAGTAAAAGTCTGACAGACCCCGTCGCCTACCCCAGGGCGGCGGACATCCTACGAGGATTTCCACCACGAAAAAAAAAGAAAAGCTGGACACGTCTCGCGAATGCACTCTAAGAGGTGGGCAAAGATCGTCACTCACTGGATACCTGAGAGACCACGAAGTAGGTGGTGTAACGATCTGCTAACGTTCGCAGGATCAATACAACCAGAGATAGCACAAGACAGGGGGGAGGTTTGGAAAAAAAAAGGGAAGGCTTTTGCCCAGCAGTGGGACACCAAATATGGTACAAAAAATGTTAACAGATACTGAACTGAATTCAAGAGACTTGTGAAGGCATACTACTTGTCATTATGATCTTGTTCAACAAACACTTTTTGGCTAATTTATTTGCTTATCTGTTATGTTAAGTATCTATGTATTTATGAATATTTGCGTATATATTTTACTTTATTGTATTAATAATATTTGCACCAACGACAGTCTCATTTGTGGTGTTTGAGAATCTGTCCATTCTTTGGTTGCCTGGAAGAGATTGCATTAGCGATAAGGCCGCCCATTTTTATCTAAGAAAGTGTAAATATATCGAGGCTAGATATACTCAGACAATGCAATCACTCACACCACACAACAGGGGGTGTACTCCGAACCTCTTGTCCTTAATTGTGCATGTTTAAAACACTCAAGATCTTATCAGAAAAAGTGGTTCAATGTATGTCTAATATCGGTGTTACGCCAAAGTCATCATAACATCAAGTAATGATGTCGGGTTTAAAGTCTAGACAACTACTAAACACTGTTATGTGGTAATCAGGTAATGGTATTTTTATATAAACTTGACCATTAGTTCATAGCCTGTTTAGTGTTAGTAGTACGTCAATGTCCATAAAATTATGTAGTATTTAAAAGGTACCGTTTAAAAACCTAAACAACTGCTATACACAACTTAATGGCAGGTTAGTTGTTCACATTAATTGAGACCTCGTATTCTACACGTGGTTTCAATTAATTAAATAACCTAGTCATCATCATCAACCTTTTTATCGTCTCACTGCTGGGCACAGGTTACCTCTCATACAGAGAAGGATTGAGCGTAATCACCAGGCTTACTCGACGCAGGTTGGCGATTCCAGACTTAAATTCCTGGTTTTCTCAAGAGGTTTTCTTTCACCTTGTAATCAGTCATTGGTGTCCAAGATATACTTAGAAAGTACATATAACATAGAAAAGTTACATTGATATTGCCTGACCTGAAATTAAACCAGTACACTCATACTTGAGAGGCTGGTGTTTTAACCACTAAAAAAATAAATGCGAAAATGCCTAATTTGCAAATCCTTTGATAAATCTATACTAATATATAAAGCTGAAGAGTTTGTTTGTATGTTTGTTTGTTCGCGCTAATCTCGGGAAATACTAGTCCGATTTGAAAAATTCTTTTTGCGTTGGATAGCCCATTAATCCAGGAAGGCTTTAGGCTATATAATGTTATCACGCTATATAGGAGCGGAGCATAACTAACTTCACGCGAACGAAGTCGCTGGCGGCCGCTAGTGGTTAATAATCTGTAAGTACGTTTGTAGAAATACGGACGTAGCGTTTCGCAAAGTCTTTTAGACCATGTACATCTAAGAACTGGAACATTTCGCCTGTAGCGGTTTTTCTGTCAGATTACAATTAATGTTTGTTTTAGGATAGAGTGCTTATAATAAGCTAGGGCTTATAATAGGACTTATAACATTTCCATCACTGCTTAGCATCTGACTACTCTGAAAAGAAAGGCCGAAAAAAACTCCGAAGTCAGTCTGTTTTAAAGTTCAGACTATAATCTTTGTCTTACTCTTCAGGGAATATAAGGAATAGGTCTATCCTTACTAATATTATAAATCGGAAAGTCAGTTAGTTTGTTCCGCTTTCACGCCGTAACTACTGAAGTGATTGTTTTGAAATTTTGTAGACGTAAAGTTAGAAGTCCGGATTAAATAATAAGGTGCTTTTTATCCCGAAAAATAAAATTACATTCCCGAGGAAAATCTAAAAAGCGCGATATAAACGATTTCCACGCGGGCGAAGCCGCGGGCGGAAAGCTAGTAGAATGATAAAAATAAAATCTAAAGCCGTATATTTTTTTTAGAAAAGGTTATGATCGTTCCTACACGATATAACAAAATTTCGGAATTTTTGACCGATAAAATATACCTTTATTTAATCGGTCAAAAATACCGAAATTTTGTTATAAGCATATATCGAGTAGGTGTAGGTGGTGTAGGTGTATGTTTTTGACCTTAGTTGGTACTCATTAACCTAGTATGTGATTTAAGTTAATTTCCATTAACATTGTACGTGACATTTTTTTATTTGAGGTATCTTGGGTCCCTGGGATCCCGGGCATTTGAAAGGCGTACGAGAGCTCAAGGCCAACTCGCCTGTGACCCGTCTTTAATGAAATACGGCATCAAACTGTTCGCATCATGCAAGTGCATGTGAGGCTTTTTATTAAGTTGCAACACACTAGGAATGTCTACTGTATCGTAGGTGCATTTACAAATATATAAACGCACATATAAGATTTACCACGGAACAACTACTTGTAGCTACGCAAATATTTTTTCCGTGCGAGAATCGTACCCTCAACACGCAGTGCAGTAGTAAATCGTTCAGTTACTTCGCAAATCATGCCACAAAAATTAAATGTAAATTGTTCTTCAATGAATTTCTGACCCATTACTTCCAATCGATTAAAAACGTTCAAAAAGTCTATGTACCACATGAAATTCGAACTCTCGTCACAGTGATTCGTGCATCAGCACGCAGCTGGTCATTGTGACTGCATATTATCTTAATCGTGAAATTATGAACTGTAATAACTTGTTGAAGACAATGATATATGCGTTTATTTTCTTGAAACTTGAAGGATATAAATCAAATTATACGTCAAGCTATTGCTTTATGAGATTGTTATTGGACTTTTGGTCGACACTGATAACAAATGAATCTATCTATACTAATATACAAAACTGAAGAGTTTGTTTGTTTGAACGCACTAATCTCAGAAACTCCTGGTCCGATTTGAAAAATTCTTTTTGGGTTAGATTGCCCATTAATCCAGGAAGGCTTAAGGCTATAGTATAATATCACACTGCGGCCAATAGGAGCAAAGCAAATCAAAAATGCTAAATGTATGCTGTACATTTTGAGATTAACATAAAATGTTCAAATAACTAACACCACGCGAACGAAGTCGCGGGCGTCCGCTAGTAAATTATATTATGACCATGTCCATAATATCATTTGTTACTTTATTTATTTGTTCTTTGGTAGATAAGTCCCCAACTTTTTGACACAAATGGCTTGGGAATTGCCTTACATTACAAACTATACAACCTAACTACGTGTTCAACTTTTGGATTACTATTCTAGACTCAACTCTCTTCATAATTATTACCACGATTGTCTTGTCTAGTCCAAAAGTCCAACGACTGGTCGGTCACAATATGCATTAAACAGAGGTTAGAAATGTTACAATATAGGCTTTATGTATAATTGTATATATGACAATAACGTTGGGTTTTATTGGGTCAGAAAGCCTTATGCTTAATATAAAAACCTTTTACTATTCCGCGCAGGTTTAGGTTGGAAACCTGCCCCATCTCAGAAACTGAATTAATTAGCTTTCCAAATAATTTTTACTTGGCTTCTTCATTAGGGCTTAAGAGCTAGAGATCCCAGATTGCGGCAAGTCAAAGTGGCCTTTAGTTTTTCATTAAGATTTTCTCAATCGAAGAGATTAACTTAGAGTCAGGATTGAGTCGCTTGATATCGAAAACTTCGCACTCATATTCGTTGAGACTTAATGGTAGCTGGCGAATTACAGGTCAGCAGGGTTATTCTGCTATTCTGTAATCCATTTTACCGTGAACACTGTAGTGGTAGATGCAGTGAGCTTCAATAGTATTCACTATTGATGCATATTGAATGACAGTTTACTCCGCGCTGTCATTAAAATTAATGCTAGGGTTTTTTTTTTAAATAAATATAAACTAGTGCTTTGATGGTAAAGCGCACTAGTTTATTAAGCCTATTCACTTAAAACCCTTAGGAATAGGTAGGATGACGGCAGTTGAGCGAGGTGATGCAATGTTATGTCTATTAATTTAAGATCCTACTTCCAATTAACTTCCAGTTCCTTCTAACATACCGCTCTCCAAAATTATTTGTGGCAGTAATGATATTTATTCGTCACAAAAATATAAAATTATAATTTACTTTTTCTAATATTTTACGTTTGTTTTTCGTATATGTATGTGTATTTGCTGTTCTAACAATTATAATATGATATGTATTTTTATCTTTTTGTTTGTTTCATTCCTTCAATAACCTCACAAGATATAAAAAAGTCCAATGTAACATCCGAAGTTTTTGGTTTTATTATTGTTTATGTGCACTCTTGCTTTTCCAATCCACTTTTGACATCGACAGAATAGTCGACATCAGCTCCATTTGCCATAAATAGAAATAGAATAGAATGCTAGGGTCAATTTTTTCTGGTGAGAATTTATAGAGAACAGAATAAATCGTTTAAAATTTTCCTTAATTTGTAGTTTTATCAGATAATCACATTAGCATTTAAGCTTCTACTACTGGGACACAGACCCATTTACTCTCTATGAGACGAAATAGGCCTTAATCCACGGCGTGGGTTAAGATCGGGTTGGCGGATGTTTTCGATTTATGTACCTATATATTCTTAACCCAGGCTCATTGTGATTGCTCACAATGGGCCTCATACGAAAGCTTAAGGTCACATAAGGGACGATGAAAAGTGCTATCTTTGCTTGGAGTTTCACTGCGCGATCTAATCAGAAATGAGGGGATCCGCAGAAGAACCAAAGTGCGAGACAAATTGCTCGTAGAACCGATGGCCGTTGGCAGTAGGGTTCTGTAGTAGCGGCCACGTATCGTAAGACGCAGCGTAGGGAGGCCACCACCAAGGTGGACTGGTGACCTGGTGAAGGTCGCGGGAAGCCGACGGATGCGAGCAGCATGAGACTGGTCATTGTGGAAAGCTATGGGGGAGGCCTTTGTCCTCCTTCGGAACTCTATAGGCTGAAGAAGTAGGAGAAGTAGAACCCATATTATTGACAGATTATAAGTCCTGGGTGTGGTGATCAGATGGGCAGTCGCTCCACATAAAATAGTTAGGAAAATTTAGGCTGATAATGATGCTGTTGAAAGTTCCTACGTCCAGGACACAGGCCTTTTCTCAGGGAGTAAGCCATAAACCAACACGAGGAACTAGTGTAGGTTGGTAGATGTCACATATCTTCGATTTTATTGGATCTAGGACATACCCGTTTCCTCACGATTTTCGCGAATCACTTTACAGTTTTCAGAGCAGTGGTGATGAAATAATTTACCTAAAGAAGAGCGCCTGGCTGCTCTCTCTCTAACTTACGGCTATCTATGAGTTAGTCGTAGCCTTTACCATTGGACCGCCACAAGGCAACCAATCGTACTATTTATGCAAGTACATATATCTAGTAAGTTCTGTTATAACCTGATATGAGTTGAAGTTTTCCCTAGGGTAAAATCGTTGCAAAGTTCTAAATACACGGGAAGTTTGACTGAGCAGTTGTTGCTATTCGGTCAAACTATCCGTTAACCCTCCTCCGACCTTTAGAACTTTTTGCTAACGAGGTTAGTAAATATTGGTAGTAGTAAATAAATGAAAATGTTCATAACCTACAATAAACATAATTTGTTTTGTTTCCTCAATTTCACATCAATAATATGGCTCTAAGTTTGTTTGGCGATATGAAATATGCATTGATTTATAAGATAGTCAGAGCAGCGGTGGCTTAGCGATATTGGCCGCGATTCACAAGTTGTAGGTCGTAGGTTCGAACCCCATCCGGTGTTTTCATCATCAACCTTTTTTATTATCCCACTGATTAAGCGTAATCACCACGCTTGTTCAATGCGGGTTGGCGATTTCAGATTTAAAGTCCAGGTTTCCTCAAGATGTTTTCCTTCACCTTCAGTCATTGGTGTCCAAGATATACTTAGAAAGTACATATAACTTTAGAAAAGTCACATTGGTATTTGCCTGACCTGAAACGCGCACTCATACTTGAGAGGCTGGTGTTTTAACCACTAGGCCACCACAGCTAAGCACTCCGGTGCTTTAATTTGTGTAAAATATTTCATGATGAGGATACCTGCATATCGTAGAGCCAAAACTTTATATACATTTGACACCTACCAACCCGCAATCGAAAACGATCGGGAAAACGATCTTTTCCTGATTGGCCTGGGTCATGAATGTTTATCTATATATGTATCTACATGTTATAAAATATAGTATCGTTGAGTTAGTATCTCATAACACAAGTCTCGAACTTACTTTGGGGCTAGCTCAATTTGTGTCATTTGTCCGTATATATTTATTTATTTTATTTACTGTTTGATTGAAAATAGTAACCCAATACCCATGGCTGAACGCTGACCCCTAAGATATAGGTTCAGGCAGTTTTTTTATTTTTGTGTTTCGTAAGCCGCATTTATCTATGTAGGTATATACGAGTTTGTACCTTTATGACAAAAGCTACCCTCTTCATATTGCTCTGAAATGCGACATCGCTCACTCATCGCTCGTTAATTGAAGAAAATAATCTTTGAATGAAACAAAGCGAGTTCTGATTGGTACTAACGACAAAGGTACTTATCCCCAGATTGGTGATTGGTGCTGCGACTACTTTATCCCTTGTGAATATTTAAAACCAGACTAATGGGCCCAAACTGCACATACCTGGTTTACAATATTTACTTACTTTGACCATGTACAATTAATGTTGTGATGAATTTGTTGAAGAAAACTTAATTTATCAGTTAAAAAATACATTTTTATGGTCTACTAGCTTTCCGCCCGCGGCTTCGCCCGCGTGGAGGTCGGTTATATCGCGCTTTTTAGATTTCCCTCGGGAACATCAATTTTTTCCGGGATAAAAGGTAGCCTATGTTCTTTCTCAGGGTCTAAAGATTGTCTGTGCTAAATTTCATCAAAATCGGTTGAGAGGTTTAAGCGGGAAAGCGTAACAGACAGACAGACAGACAGACAGACAGACAGACAGACAGACAGACAGACAGAGTTACTTTCGCATTTATAATATTAGTATGGATTTTCGAAAATAAGTTTTAAATATACACTAACGGACTCATAACCTGCATCAAAGTAATAGACGATTTTGAAATAAATATTTTAACCAAGGAAACTTTCTATACAGATTTAAATTGAAACCTCCAGATTGATTCGTGAACTTTAAAACAGCGTAGGGTCATATCCGTAAGTTTAAGTTTGTCTACTGGAAAGGACCTTAAGACTTTTTTGAAGAAAAAACAGAAATTTAAGTAAAATTGGTTAAAAAAAAATGGTTTTAACAATAGCAAACTTTATGCAAGGGTTTATTTATGTTTAAATAAGGTATATTACCTCCACTTGCCCTTATTACGGATTCTAATCGGTTTGGCATAGATTTTATTAGAGTTTTTAAAATATTTTGCGGAATATGAGGATATTCCGCTTTCTTCTGAAAGTGTTGTTCTTAGTGCTGCCACTGTCGTGGGCACTGGAATTCGCGCCTATACAGCTCTTTTTAAATTGTCCCAAACATGCTTAATGGGGTTAAGATCCGTGCTGCGCGCTGGCCAATTCATTGTACGTATCCCAACCTCTTTGCAATATTGTCGAACTTGTGCAGTAGCGTGCGGCTGGGCATTATCCTGCATTAAAGTAAAATTTTCACCTATGAATCCCATGTGAGGCACCACGTTGGGCACGCCACAATAGCAGCGGTAAGTCCCCTTCGAGGAGTGGCTAGAGAGGCGCCACGATGCCCTCATATTCCGCCTGATGCAGGTCCTCACCGGGCACGGTTGTTTCGGGAGGTTCCTGTTCCGTATTAAGCGGGAGGAAACGCCAGGGTCTTATCATTGTGTGCAGGCGGTGAGCACTAGGCAGCTAGCCACTCCGTAAGGACCAGGCCCGAGTCGACGGCGCGTCGTGTTTCACGCGCGCCTCAAAGAGATGTCAGCGCATCGTGACGGGGTCCACGAAGACCGATGCCTTCTAGGTCAGGGTTGCGGGTTGGATAAACAAGAAACTGTGGCCCTGGCCATCGCACAGGCAAGCGAAGAAAAACGGGTGGGTTTTAGTCAGTAAAAGTCTGACACGCCCTTCCGCTCCGCCCAGAGAGGGAGAAGTCATTTGATGATTTCCCATCCCAACAAAAAAAAGGGGTTGCGGGTTGGTTAAACAAGAAACACGGGTGGGTTTTAGTCAGTAAAAGTCTGACACGCACTTCCGCTCCGCCCAGAGCGGGAGAAGTCATTTGATGATTTTCCATCCCCACAAAAAAAAAAAACTTGATCTTCTAGGATCTCCGTTATGTAGCGATGTGCAGTCAACTGTACTACTGTTCGCCCGTTCATCGATATGTCACCACAGACCATACACGAACCGCCTCCAAAAGGAACACGCTCCTCAATGCAACTTTGAGCATATTGCTCCCCACGTCGACGATAGACTCTTCTGTGACAATCTGCATCATATAAACATGTCCTACACTCGTCCGTGAACAATACGGAGGCCCATTGCTCTTCTGTCCAATTTAAGTGATCACGCGCAAATCATAAGCGAGCTTGTCTGTGAGCTACAGATAACTTTGGACCATTTACTGGTCTAAAAGGGGTGTTATGCGGTGTATTTATATATATAGGGTATAAAGAAATGACAGATTGTAGTAGCTTGATGTGCTGTGGTCTATAGATAATTATGTTCAAGAGCGGTTATTAAAATTTCTGTTTAAGAATATATAAATCCAAGTTATCTGCCAACTAGGACTTAGCCCACGTGATGGATTATGGCCCAATCTCTCTCACGAAGAGTGTGCCTGTGTTCTAGTAGTAGGAACGTTATATCCTGATGTGAATAGGTATGTGACAAAACTATAAATTAACGAGAGCTTGTATAGACGATCACTTCTGTATTGTGTTATGTATATAAAAATACAATGATTACTTTGATTGTTGCAATCAAAATTATCGATGATTTTTGTACACATAAGACAACTATACACATAGATAGGTATATACATGGATGAATGTATATAGTATATACTACTGTACTGCTACTACTGTACTGTATATAGTGTATACTTCGGTTAAGTTCTGGATATTTAAGTAATACTTAAATATCCAGAACTTAACCGAAGTATACATATCGACGCTGGAAAGGCAATCATATCTAAGCGACAAAAATTCGTAAATTGAGTTATATACATCAAACGACGCAGAAAAATCTGGCGGTTCGAATGGTGTATATAACTCAATTTACGTATTTTTGTCGCTGAGATATGATTGGGTTTCAAGCGTCGATATTGTACGTGAAATTGGTTTCATCATCATCATCAATATAAACCTTTTATCGTCCCACTGCTGGGCACAGGTCTCATCTCATACAGAAAAGGATTGAGCGTAATCACCATGCTTGCTCAATGCGGGTTCAGACTTATAAAGTCCAGGTTTCCTCAAGATTTTTCCCTTCACCTTCAATCAATGGTGTCCAAGATATACTTAGAAAGTACATATAACTTTAGAAAAGTTACATTGGTACTTGCCTGACCTGGAATCGAACCCGCACACTCATACTTGAGAGGCTGGTGTTTTAACCACTAGGGCACCACCGGAATGCTTAAAATAGGTGAGCGCGCTCCTATCGTGCTAAGTGCTAACCTAAATATAAGACCACCATCACATAAAAAGAAAACAAGGTTTCTGTATTCATGATTAAGTAGAAAAAATATGAAAAAATATATGTCATGTCAAGATAACAATTTCTCGTTTCGTATTAAAGTAAATTGAGAAGAAAACGGATAAAATTGTGCAAATCACCTTTTTCATCGTATTATATTACAGGTATTATTACATTGTAATAATACTTTTTATTTAGGCGTACAGAAGAAATGAAGGAGTTTCAGAATTTTTCATGACAAAATAACTTCCTTCTTGTTTTCTTCTTCGTTGTTTTATTATTTTATTTAATATGGAATACAATTGCCATCTACAGATTAGGCGTTTGAAAACTTTCAAAAATTCATAATTATTTTGAATACGTTTTATTTATGAATTTAGTTGTGGTATACTTAGCTATATTAATTCAGTCGTGGTGGCCTAGTGGTTAAAACACCAGCCTCTCAAGTATGAGTGTGCGGGATTCCAGGTCAGGCAAGTACCAATGTAGCTTTTCTAAGTTATATGTACTTTCTAAGTATATCTCGGACACCAATAACTGTTTAAGGTGAAGGAAAACATCTTTAGGAAACCTGGACTTTAAGTCTGAAATCGCCAATCCGCATTAAGCAAGCGTGGTGATTACGCTCAATCCTTCTCTGTATGAAAGGAGACCTGTGCCCAGCAGTGGGACGATAAAAGGTTGATAATGATGATGATAATACTTAACTATTCAGATAATTACAAAACAACTTACTTACTTAGGCGGGCATTCAATGATAAATTTTAGGCATATTTTATCGATAGCTCCTTTTAAAGACAATGTTGCCAGTGTTGCCACTATTTATTATATAAGCAAGCTCAAAGACTTTTTAATGGCCATGTGAACGAGTGATAGAGGTAGCAATTTTAATAACAAAGAAAGCAATATCGTTATATATATCTTAAAACAGTTTAAAGCTGAGTTGAAATTGTAGTTATAAACTTAGATATTAATGCTTAAGTGCGTTGTTGAATAACTAATTCAAGTTTTTAAAAATGACATTTAAATATCTGTTAAATATAACTTTTAGATTGTGGCATAGCAATAATGATATCTGAAAGGCAATTCTCCTAATGTCAAAAACTTTCAGAGTCTGGATGTAATTTTCGGTACGATATACGAAATTTTGACAGCTTGTCTGTTTTCATTCGTTCTTTGGGTTTTGACGCTTACTGTGATTGATATCAAAGGAGAGTGGAGTTATACAATACGAAAAGTGTACAATGATATCAATTGTGGTCCAAAGGATGACAACTAGTCTCAATCATTTGCCGAAAATGTGTTACGTAATTAGACTGCTTCTTCAGCCTGTAGCGCGTAGGGCGTGTTACACAATAAAAACTCAGATGAATAAATGTACTGTATTAAACGTAAATGTGTACACAAATGTGATGTGTAAATGAATGTGATGAGAATGTGAACAAGAATCTGTATCAGAATGTCTGCTTACAAGTTATGCACTGACTTATATAAACTTAGCTTAATCTAATCAATAGTGGGGTAACCAATAAGAATACAGTTTGCTCTGCTGCAGAAATCCACGCGGTGGCCTGAGCGATCATTCGTTGATCAAGGGAGAGCGCGGCGTGTGATTGGTCGATGTAGAGAGCGCGCCAATTCATATTAGGAACGTGCAGATCGGCGCTTAGCGTTTTTCCCGCCCGCGTCGATGGTGGGCAACAGATGTGCTCTAGTGCCAAGTTTTAGCAGGCGACCTTCTCAACGGGTATGCAGTTAGAGAGAGAGATTCTAATGTGTTGCAGTTGTGGACAGCCTCCGTGGCGCGGGTTCGATCCCCGCACAGTGCAAATATTTATATGCATGAATATGAATATTTGCACTGGTCTGGTCGTGCCTCGGAAAGCACGTTAAGCCGTTGGTCCCGGTTGCCATACGAACATCTAGTAGCAGTCGTTACGGGTTGGTGGAGCCCTCAAAAGTCCAACAATTGGTGTAACTGCAATGCTTCGATATCGTCTTCGGGTTGTGGGATCAGACGGCAGTCGCTTCACGGAAAATATCGAAGTTTAGCCATATCAGCAGTTGAACTGGTAAAGCGGACCCCAGACTCTAAAGCTGAAAAAGGCTTCAGATGCGACTGGGATTAACGCTGGGATGATGATGATGATGATTCTAATATGTTGCAGCTGCTACAAGCCTATAGGGTCCTCTGCTGGACAACGGTCTCTCCTCCAAGGCTTTCCAGTGATAATATTTATAAGGAACTCAAACATAGTTGCTCACAATGGGCCTCATACGAAGGCTCAAGTTCACACAAAGGGTGATTGAAATAGCTATGCTCGGAGTTTCTGTCCGCGATCGAATCAGAAATGATCAGATTCGAGCACCATCTCTACTGTTATCCGAAATGAATGTTCCATGAACTAATCTGACTTTTCCTGACTTGGAAAGAATGCTTCTAGACAAGTACCCCTCAAGGTGATGTAAATAATGGTAATTCACCGCTAGGAAACAGAACTATTACAATCATCAGTTTTGTATGAAGTTACGAAGACAAGACGGTATATAAAGCACCTGTTTTATACCTGTTTTATAAAGAATAGTAAATTAGAATTTAGTAGTATAAAATTATTACTCGTGGGTTGACTGTGATATCTACAAAAAATTTAATGATATGATATATACGACCAATTAGGTTTTTCTTTTATTAAAATATAATCACAATACTAACACCGTGAAACCGTTTAACAAATGCCTAATTGGGCGTGTTCTTTTAGACCTAACGTATACCTAGTGCCTTTGAGGATACTATTGTGATTCTAAAGGCGAATTACCGCCAGTATGCGACACTGTACCGCGCAGTCTATGGTACACATTTTTCGTTTGACTTAGAGAACTAAATATTTACAATAGATTGTCTTGCGATGTTCACTTACGAAAATACGCACTGATTTATTGGTGGACGCCGAGACTAACTTATCAGCAACTCAGTACGTGTCCTGTTGAATTTCGGCATAAAATATTTATGAACAAATGTGCTGAACACATTTTCAGTGAATTCGTACCTTTACAGAACACGCTCCCCGAGCACTAAATAAATATCTGACTCAAACTAGGACAGAGTGCTGCGACGTCTAACTCTTGTCGAGGAAGATAAGTTTTGAGTTCGTAACGCATATATATTATTATACTAGCTTTCCGCTCGCAGCTTCGCCCGCGTGGAAAACGGTTATATCGCGCTTTTTGGATTTCCCTCTGGAATATCAATTTTTTCCGGGATAAAAGGTAGCCTATGTTCTTTTTCAGGGTCTAAAGATTGTCTGTGCCAAATTTCATCAAAATCGGTTGAGAAGTTTAAGCGGGAAAGCGTAGCAGACAGACAGACAGACGGAGTTACTTTCGCATTTATAAAATTAGTATGGATGATTGATAGTCTTACGGCAATTTATTCCATTGCTTAGGGACATATGCTAACAAAAACTCACCCTGAACTCAGCTTATACTTTGGTATAAACTGAGTTCACGGTGAGTTTTTCCAGGTGAATTAGTTTTGACTAATTGCGATTGTTACTGCTGCATATCAAAGCGGAATATAGTAATATTTCCTCATTTTTGCTATTTAGAAGGACGTATTCCATTAGACGTGTTTCGATAAATATAGTATACTAGCTACGCCATACGGTTTCACCCGCGTTTTTTTATATTCCCCGCTCGTATTGGTCGCAGTGTTAAGCCTTCCTAGAATAATGGGCTATCCAACGCAAAAAGAATTTCTCAAAGTCCGATTTGAGAAATTCTTTTTGCGTTGGATAGCCGTAGTTTCTAAGATTAACGCATTCAAATAAACAATGAAACTCTTCAGCTTTGTATTAGTATAGATTATAATATAAAATAGAATATACAGACTATTACTGAATATTATGTTTAATTAAAATTAATACTTGGTAAGTGTTAATTCCTTATAACTCCTTAGAGAGGATTCGATTACAACTTACTCACAAGTTACATAGGTAGAACACGCATTAATTACTAGTCCCGTCTTAGACATCGGTCCTATCTTAGCCGTCTTTTGCCGCTATTCCAGCTGACTGCCCCCACGCCCTCGCTATCATTAAAAAATCACTACACTCTAGCCCCTTACCACAACGTATTTTCTTTTTTATATACGTTCTGAATTGTTAAAAAGGTTTCGCTCCGCCTCACCAAGGGCACATTTCATGGACTCCAAATGTGATACAAGCATTGTCCATTCCATTAAGGGTCTCGATGTTCATATAATTTGGACAAAATATTGCATCTTAGGTAAGCAAAATATTGTTTTCGACTGGGTCTGTTTCCCATAAAATACAAATGGAATGGGTTTCTAAGATATTCAATATAGTTTTACAATTCTAAAGAAATTGGATTTTTTGCAATTTATTATGGGTTGAGCTATCAAGCAATGAGACCAAGATTTAATGACACATCATGTTTCAATGTATTACAGAGCGAAAGTAATTATTACTGCTATCAGCATTGCGTTATCACCAGAAGTAAGGACAAACAACGAGCCCCCTTTTCACCGACTTCAAAAGATTCATAACTCTTTTGTTAGGCTTGGTATAACTTTTTATTACAAGATACCCTCTGCTTTGCTAGAATTGCCTTACAATGCATTTAAAGCATAAATAAAATCCAACCTTTGTTCAAAGGCATATTATTCCGAAAACGACTATTTAAATGATAAGAATAGCTGGTCGTTTTGATTCACTCAAGGCAATATTTGTGTTTTTTTTTTCTCCAGAATTAGCTTACTGACACGTTACATGAGTTCATATAATTTGCTTTCTTACAATGCATAAATATGTGAGCTGTCACCTCCTTTACATCTGGGGCTTTTATTTAGGTAATAAGTTTTTATTTATCTACATTTCCATTTTAATGATATTTTATTTTTTGTTTTTGCTTTGCTGGTGTTTTGGCGTGGTTAGCTGTATCCCAGCTAAATAATTTAATTGTTGTTGAATTTTCTTATGTTCATCACTATAAATAGTATTGTATAAAGTCATTTGTTATTTTAAATGAACAGACCGTGACAGTGCTGCTGGGGAGTTTGTTCCGCCACTTCTTCTTCCCATCGAAAGCACTAGGAAGTGGCGATGGATGGGCGTTTTCGAGGACTGTCTTATGTAACAGTATCTTTCCACCCGCGGCTACTCCCGCCTGTTCTAGTGGCTAGTTCGGTTATATCGCACTTTTTAGTTTTCCCTCGGGAATTTCAAATTTTTTCGGGATAAAGGTACCCTTTTTTTAATAATTTTAGACTAGTGCTTAACTGCAATTCCGCCTGATGGTAAGCAGTGATGCAATCGTTGATGGTAAAGCGCACTAGACTTCAAACCAGACTTCAGAATCTTGGTTAGAATCCAGACTTCTAACTTTACGTCTGCAAAATTTCAAAGCAATCGGTTCAATAGGTACGGCGTGAAAGCGGAACAAACAAACAAACAAACAAACTCTTTCAAAACTTAAGTAAGGATTGACGTTCAAAAAGTGCTCAGTCTAATTTGAATAAATGACTTTTGATTTTGCCTTATCAACAAATAGTGTAATATTTTCACTAATGGTTTCTAACTGGTTGCTTACAAATTAACTAAAATTAAGTTAAGTACAGCTTTTACTTTCTATTTAATTAAGAAAAGGACAGAAGATAAAATATCATTTTAGTCTTATCAAATTAATTTACTCCGTAGACAATTTAAATGACATTAAAAAAATGGTGGCAGAATATAAGTCGATTTACGTCAGGAACGGACTAATTTGAGAGGACTTAACTAATATTTGTCTTCTGTCCTTTTCATAAAGAAATGGAAGAAAAAGGTGCAATGAATTTACATTTAATTTAGTTTGTGAACAAGGGGATTCGGCATCAATCATCATCATCTCAGCGTTAATCCCAGTCGCATCCGAAGCTTTTTCAGCTTTGGAGTCTGGGGTCTGCTTTACCAGTCTAACTGCTGATATGGCTAAACTTCGACATTTTCCGTGAAGCGACTGCCGTCTGACCTCCACAACCCGAAGGCGACTTCGAAGCATTGCAGCTAGACCAATTGTTGGACTTTTGAGCTTTTGAGGGCTCCAACAACCCGTGACGACTGCCATTAGATGTTCGTATGGCAACCGGGACCAACGGCTTAACGTGCTTTCCGAGGCACGACCAGACCAGTGCAAATATTCATATTCATGCATATAAATATTTGTACTGTGCGGGGATCGAAACCGCGCCTCCTTGCGCAGCGGCCGCGTCCGCTACCGCTAGGCTTCGGCATCAATACCTATCATAATATCTTCAACATGACAACTAAAAAGTATCAACCATGTTACGTGCCCTGCCTACACTAAATCAGCTGAATAGCGACATGATTGCTATTTACGTCAATCGGATGTTTCCACATAAAACTACAACCACCGTACTCTGCTGACTCGACGCCTAGTGTCGCCGATCACCTACTCGCGTCGCGCTGATGCAGCATCCCATTTTAGTAAATTTTGGAATCGATTATTAAATTATAATTAATAAATCAATAATTATTTTTCGACACTTCGGTACTAGCATCATCCAAGTCTAGACACAATAATTAGCCTAAGTTATTTTTGTAATTTTTGAATAATTAAATTAAGTCCTTCGGCTGCCACCTTCATAATTACCGCTGTACTGTATTATCGTACATACTTCACAACAAAACAAATAAAGAACTTCAGAGGGAATGGACAAAGTGACATTCTATTAGTGATAACGATGATGGAAAAGCCAATAATGTGTGGGACATATGTACGCCACTGATAAATTCGTGTCCGTAGCGCGTTGTAGAAATAAAAAAAAAAAAAACGATGTATAAGCGATTACAACTTAACTTCAAAATAGGCACTGATTTTAGACATATTTTTTTGGAATGTAATTTTATGTTAATAAAATGTTATACATAGGTTAAAGGTTATTTTGAGCACGATCTATCGCTGAGAATCAATATTTTTTTTTTTTACATTTTTGATTGCCATAATACAGTCCCCCAAAACGCCCGCCGAAAGGACTGGATGAGTGACTATCTTTACATTCCAATTCCCCTCCTTTCATTGGATAGCACGTCAAGCTTATATACTTTGACAGTCGTTGCTGGTCCCCAGGAGACCGAAAATCTGAGAATCAGTCTTACTAAGATCTTATCTTAAAGTTCTGGAGGTCTGAAAACAAGTCGCTGCTTGTAATATAAGCACCCTTAAATTGGCGTTTCTGAGAAACTAGCCCAGTCTAGGTAGGCCCTCAGATATTCCAGCAATTCGTTATTAGTTCGGGTTTCATAGCAACTCTATAATAACTTTTTTCTTGGAACGTAAAAGGTATGTAATTTGTTTCATATTATATTATTGGTAATTACATAATATATATGTATTTTACTTATCCGAGCATGAATGTGATCTATTGTCTAGACTTCGATGTCTAAAAAGGCACAGACAGTTTGAGTTTATGTACCATTATCACCACTGCTCTCAAAACGGTCATGGAAGACATCGCGAGGAAACTGACATGTCCTAGAACCAAACATTTGAAGAAATGTGACATCTGTTAACCAGCCTGGACGGTGGGTTACGATCCACTCCCTCTCACAGCGAGGAGGCCTATGTCCAATAATGGGAAGATTATATGCTCATTATGCTTATACGGGTATTTGGATATAAACTTCGATTCTCTTGGAATATGAAACATAACTTCTTTCATTTAAAATGATTGACAGTCACATAATAGTACATTATCAATGGATGTATGAATGCGTATCATCTGGACCTTTTCTGTTCGTATCATATATCTCAATCTAATAGGGCCGTTACTATATTATATTCCATATAACTTGTTTCATTAAAACTTTTAATTGGAGAACACACAGGTCCACTTGATGTTCTGATGTCGATGTAATACAGTCTGTATTTTTGTGTTATTTATAACAATTTCACTGCTGTTTATGGATTGCCGTAGTGGTTTATATATACGGATAATTCAAACCCTTAGACAAATTGACAAAATATCTTCGACTTCAAAAAGTGTAATGTAAAGTATTCTGTTTAGTAAGAAAAAGTAATTCCATCATCAGGCGTGGGTACAGTTCCCATAGCTGAGATGTCACTAAGTCATCAAAACTTAGGGTTAAAGTTGAAGCCTGTGTCTGTAAGCTGATTGTGGATGAATAATAAGTCCTAGTGTCGTGGAAAATAATCAGAACTGCGCCTAATAGTACTCTACTGTGCGCGTAATAGTACTCTATTAGGCGCGTAATAGTACTCTATGAGGCGCGTAATAGTACTGTTAGGCGCTGTTCTGATTATTTTGGATTTGGCTGATTATTTGGATGGTATTACTTTAACACTTATTTAAATTCATCCTTGCAGGTCAGAATACGCATTCCAACTGGAATGCTTATTCTGACCTGTAGGGATGGATCGAAATAAGTGTGAGTATATGATATTCATTATGCTGTCCAAGGAATTAGAAGCATCTTCCTCCAGCACCACACCTCGAAAGCGTCAATGCGGTCTCGATCGGCTTTCTTGATTGTCCACGCTTCCGACCTATAGCTGAAGATAGAGAATATGAGAGATCTGACGAGTTTCATCTTAGTTTTCCGTGAAATGTTGCAGTCACGCCACAATTTGTGAAGCTGAGACATAGCATTTTTGGCCATTCCTATTCGTCTCCTTATTTCCAATTCAGATGAACCATTGTTGCTTATACTAGACTCCAGATAGATGAAATAGTATAGAATTTGCGCGATCGACAACCATTACCTTCGTCTTTGTGTGGTTTATTCTGAGGCCTAGTTCCAGGCTGATGTTTGTGATCCTGTTCAGTAGATCTGCCATTTCTGACTCATCAGCTGCCAGCAGTGTGGTATCATCAGCATAACGTAAATTTGTCAGCTTAACGCCACCAACAGAGACACCTCAGTCACGACCAGACCAGTGCAAATATTCGTATTCATGCATATAAATATTTGTACTGCGCGGGGATCGAACTCGCGCCCCCTTGCGCAGTGACCACTGGCCGCTGGGTCAGTTTTAACTGTCTTCTAATTAATTTTCATGTATATCTTCACCATTAACTTTTTTTTTTATCGGTTCACTGCTGGATACAGTTCTCCTCTCATATAGAGAAGGATTGAGCGTAATCACCACGCTTGCTTAACGCGGATTGGCGATTTCAGACTTAAAGTCCAGGTTTCCTCAAGATGTTTTCCTTCACCTTTTAATCAGAGAGTTAAAATAAACAAACCTTCAGGCAGAGAGACCGAAGGCGGAAGGAGGCTTTTAATAGAATCTCATTGGCATACTTTATCTATAGAATTCTAAAAGGCCAACGCATTTCGTCGAAATTGTTTTTAAACTTTGAAAAAAAGTTTCTATACGAGGTAGTTAACAAAAGGTGTTATTTTTGTTTAAATATTTTAATGTTAAATTAATTTAAGGTTAAAGTAAAAGTTTTAACCACAAAACCGTGTTTATCAGTTGTTTACGTTGAACAACATTTAATTACAACATTATTAGATTAGACTTTGATGATACAGTCAAACGAGTTTTTGTGGTAACAACCGACATATTTATATGGATTTTGACGCAACAGTGAGTGAGATCTGTTGGATAAGTGTTTTAGTTTTTGTGGTATCCCTCAGTGTTTATAGACTTTCAGCAATTACGACTGGGGATCATTGACTTTATCAACAGCGGGGTGGTTACGAAACAGCAAAGTTTCTGAAGTCGGCGGCTTTGTCTTTATTTGTTTTTGCCAATAATTAAATTATTTATATTATAATATAATTTTATACAACTTTATTTAATTTATTACTTTTTATATTAATTTATTATACATAATTTGTATATAGAACGAAGGTCTTCATTTTTCATTTTGAGACAGATTCCATGGATCTTTTAGCAGCACTTTGTCAATGTAATATAGCAAAGTTTCTGAAGTTTCTTTAGTTGGTTTTGTCAATACTTAAATTATATATGACGGCGCGCTGATTATGAAGATTAATAAGAAAGATCATAACTCGATTTAATCAATATTGTTTTAGTCGACTCGATTCGAGTAATAATATAATATGAGCGGGTAACCCCGAATAGAGTAGTAGGGGTGATTTGAAGGGGTGGGCGACTGTCATATCATTGACAGCTGCCGACGGAAAAGCACGCGCACTAACCTATTGGCTCTTATCTGTTTTAATCTGAGATTATTATAGTAATCCCTTAATATTAAATTGATCTAAGTGTCTGTACAGTTAAAATAATAAGAATAAAACATCACACTATAGTTATTTTTCAACGTTATATCGAAATACCGCCCACGATGGATAAGAATCATGGGATGAGAAGACAACTCAACTATCCGGAACCTTTGGCCCCGCCTTCCTGACGGTTTTCCCCTACATATATGTTTTATTTATTGTAGTTAATTAATTGAACACAGCTTAATTTAATTTATTACTTTTTATATTAATTTAATATATACAATTTGTATATAGAACGAAGGTTATTCTTTTTCATTTTGACACAGATCCCATGGATATTTGTCATAATATTAATTTTTAAAATTGACGTTGACCAGTTTCAGTTGAAGTTGTTGTTTGTTGCAGCGACTGGGTATTTGGAGTCCGCTACTGTCAGCTGAGCAACTTCATAGCGAACGTGACGGTCGCCGCCAGCGTGTTCACACTCACGGGAATATCGTTTGACAGGTAAATAATATTATTACTTGCAGTAAAAACGTGCGTTTTACAGTATACAGAGCAGTTATGGCCCAATAGAAATGACTAAAATTTACAAGCTGTTCGAGAGTTTCGAATCCAGCCAGGATTTTTTGTGATTTTTACATTGTTTAATATTACTAGTTGCGCCTTGCGGTTTCATCCTCGTAAGTCTCGATATGTTTTTTTATATGCTCCGCTCCTATTAGTCGGAGCGTTATATAGCTTTTAAGCCTTCCTGGATTAATGGGCTACCCAACGCAAAAAGATTTTTTCTAATCAGACCAGTAGCTCCTGAGATTAGCGCGCTCAAACAAACATACAAACAAACAAATTCTTTAGCTTTATATATTAGTATAGATTACAATATTATTAGCTGCGCCTTGCGGTTTCACCCGCGTAAGTCTCTCTATGTTTTTTTTTTATATGCCTATCTCCTGTTCGTCGCAGCGTGATGTTATATTAATAATGGGCTATTAAACGCAAAAATAACTTTTCAAATCGGACCAGTAGTTCGCGATATTAGCGCGTTCAAATAAACAAACAAACTCTTCAGCTACAGTTATTAGAATAGAAATATAGATTAGGTTAGGCTACTGTTGCTGTGATTAGTCTGTGGGTGTGTTATTCGTGCCCCTAATAGTATGTTAACCTGTTGATCCTGGTTATCATTCATAGATCTTTAACAGTCGCTACGAAAGTTCTGAAGTCCCAAAGTCGGACAGTCTTACCAAGGGGTATCGTACTACCCAGTAACTGGATTATGGAGGTCAGATAGGCAGTCTCTCCATGTAAAATACTGGTATTCAGCTGAATCCGATTAGACTGGAAGCTGACTCCAATATAGTTGTGAAAAGGCTAGGCTGATGATGGATTTATGTAAATTATTACATCAAGTATATCTTGGACATCAATGACTGAATGTGAAGCAAAACATCTTGAGCAAACCTGGACTTTCCAAGTCTGAAATCGCCAACCCGCATTGAGCAAGCGTGGTGATTACGTCAATCCTTCTCTGATGAGAGGAGACCTGTGCCCAGCAGTGGGACGATAAAAGGTTGATGATGATGATGATGATTACATCAACACTGTTGTCTAAGCGGCGATGGAAATCATCGTGACCGAAAATTCAAAGTTATATAATTTTCGGTGGTAGGCCATAACATCCGCTGCCGGCAGAAGTTATTACACGCCAAAAAAAGCGTTGCCACCAAGTGATTCGTCGTGTTCCGGCATGATGTCTGGTGAAGCCGTACGGAGGACGGATCTGAGCAGTTGTGCGATGTTGTTGCGATGTGTGCCGGATACGATGCGTCAAATGCTTTTGTGTCGGGACTTTGGTCGTGGCATCGTTGATTGTGTTGTTGGGTTTAACATTACATCACCTCACTAAACTCCCGTCTTCCTTCCAATTCACTCAGTTTTCTGAGTGTATAGGCTCTTAATAAACTAGTGCGATTTACCATCAATAATTGCATCACTGCTTACCATCAGCCGGGATTGCAGTCAAGTGCTAGTTCATGATTATAAAAAAAATTTACTCCGTAAAATATATTTTATCCGTGTGGTACCTGGCTTAGAATAGTACCAACCCATATCCTCCCGTGGGTGTCGTAAGAGGGAACTAAGGGAACTCTCATCAGGGAAGCGGGCAGCAGCGTTTCTCCTGTGGAATATCAAATTACTGCTATCCCCAACCCGCCTGCCAAGCGTGGGGATTATGGCAAACCACCCAATTTAATGAAAAACTTGGGAGGCCTTTGCATAGCAGTGGACCTCTATAGGCTGAAGAAGAATAAATAAATTTAGTTTCAGAGTCATCACTGTTTACCATCAGGCGAGATTATGCAAACCCGCCTAAAAAATACCGCGTAAATTATTAAAAAAAAAAAGAATATTTCAGGTACCAAGAATCTTGAAACACAAACAGGTGATGATGATTTCCGACCAATGTCGGTCATGAAGACTACTTTAATTCCTAGTCAGCTCGACGATCTTGTGCGCATAGGTGGCCTATATAGCCAATCTTCGCTGAGATTGCTCGTGCGCATTGAGGGCACGTAAGCATTCCGTTCACAAACACGTACATAAAAGTTAACATACACGATAGCAATACCAAACACAAGCAACAATTTCACATCGCAGCAATAATGTCTGCCGCAGCATTGCTGGATATAAAGACTTATCCATCAGCATTGAGCCTGTGTGGTAGACTACGTGCTTAATCAGAATTACGATCATACGACCTAAAAGTTTAGTTCAAAATCTTTGTTCTAGAATTTTTAGCGATAAGGATTTTATCGCTAAGGATTTAAGTGCTAAGTGTAAAAGAAGAGAAGAGAAAGCGTTATGTGGCCCAGCTGAATAAAAGTTTATGATGATAAAATTCGGAAAAACGATGAGATAATATTACCTATATATTGGCAGATTTCGTAGCACTGCTATAAAGATATTAATTCTTTTTATAAGGCCATTGAACGAAATGTTGTTGAGTAAATAATCAAATAAACTGAAACGCAATCAAATCTAAAAGACTATACGTTTATTCCCAATGTTTTAGGGTTCCTATGAATGTGTTAATTCTATCATCATCACCATCAACCTTTTTATCGTCCCACTGCTGTGCACAGGTCTCCTCTCATACAGAGAAGGATTGAGCGTAATCACCACGCTTGCTCAATGCGGGTTGGCGATTTCAGACTTAAAATCCAGGTTTCCTCAAGATGTTTTCCTTCACCTTGTAATCAGTCATTGATGTCCAAGATATACTTAGTTAGTTCTATGTTTGGTAGTAAATTGGTCAGATGGCCAAAAGTCTGACAACTGGCCTTACTAAGGCGTGTTGTTTTACTCACTAACCGGGTTCTGAAGTTGCCAGATAGGCAGTCACATCTACATCACAGCTGCATCCGATAAGATTAGAATCATACCCTAACGGTAGGGTATAGGTAGTTACTTAGGAAAAGGTTAGGCAAATGCTGATAACGCCAATTTTTTTTTAAATAATTATAAGATAAGATAAGATAAGATAAGATAAGATAAGATTTTATTTGCATAAACATGTGTGTGTACATACATAAAAAGTGCATACAAGGTAGTAAATAATGTTAAGCTCAACATGTTTGTCACTATATGACGTGCAAAATAACAGAGTTATACAATTTAAAAAAAAAAACTATTATCACGATATTAAAAATTGTCATAGGTACTTATTTACTAATGTATTATAAAATTATCAATTAAATCAATATTATTATTATATTAGTCAGTCAAAATGAATCCAATTAGTATTTATGTAAAAGAAAAATTTTTTTCATTAAGGAACTCATTAATACTATAATATGCTCTGGCGGTCAAAAAAGTACGAAGTTTGTTCTTATACATTGATAGAGGTAGTTCTCTCCAACTTTTGGGTACCTTATTATAGATGACTGGACCCATACAATATATGCTTTTGCGCATGAGGCTCGTCTTAGCGGATTGGAGACAAAGTTGGGCATTGTCACGTCTATTACGTGGGAATATGTCGGCTAGATGCTTATAGTAATTTGCATTCGACTTAACAAACACAGCAACTTCTAAAATGTACAAGCACGGCAAAGTCAAAATTTTGTAATTTTTAAAATAGGGCATGCAGCTATCTGTCTTCTCAAGTTTAAACATCGCCCGTAAACATCTCTTTTGAGACTTGAATGCTGTTTCTTTTTCCGTTGAGTTGCCCCAAAATATTAGCCCATAGCGTAAATGGGATTCTGCTAAACCATAGTACGCTGTAAGTAAAGCATCCTTATATAAGGAAAATGAAAGCATGTGTAAGGCATATGCGGATATACTGAGTTTTTTACATAACATCTCAATATGTGCTTTCCAGTTAAGATTTTTATCAATCTGGAGGCCAAGAAATTTTGTAGCATTAACTTCTTCTATATTTTCATTGCAGTATTGTATATTTAGATTCATGCTAGGTAACCGTTGCGTAAAGTGTATAGCTTTCGTTTTCTTTAAGTTTATTTTCAAATTGTTTACCTGCATCCATTGTACAGCTGACTTTAAGCAATTATTAATATTATTCTCATACGTCTCTACACTTTTACAAGGTATCGTCAAACTACTGTCGTCCGCAAATAGGGTCACCGGTTCTTTAATGCATTTAGGCAAGTCATTGATATATAATATAAAAATAAATGGTCCCAGCACACTTCCCTGCGGTACTCCATATTTCACTTCACGCTCTGACGATCGATAAATTTCTTCTTTTTTCTTTTCGGTATCAATATGTCTTATTTCAGTAATTTGTTTTCTATGTCTTAAATATGATTCAATTAGGTTAAGGATATTGCCTCTTATGCCATAAGCGTCCAACTTTCTTAATAGTGTGTCATAATGTACATGGTCAAAAGCCTGGGTCATATCACAGAATATGCCACAGACTGGATTTCGATTATCAACATTGTTAATAACATTATACAAAAAGTCATATACAGCCATATTGGTAGTGTTATGTTGTCGAAAGCCCTTTTGTTCTTCACATAAAATATCACTCTTTTTGACGAATTCTGTGAGTTCTTTATATATATATTTCTCAAATATTTTTGATATGACTGGAATAAGTGCGATAGGGCGGTAGTTTTCCATTAAATCTCTATTTTCTTTCTTGAAGAGAGGTTTTACTATCGATGTTTTTAATGCAGATGGATAGACACCCGCGCTTATACATAAATTTAAGATATGACTTAGATGTCCACATATTTCCGCTGCTACATATTTTATTGCTTTGGTGGCGATATCATCATAGCCCACGCTGCCTGTATTATTTAATGACATTATAATTTTGTGTATATCTGGCGGTACACTTGGTGCCATGAACATAGTTTTGTCATTCCAGTCTAAATTTAAACATTTGGGATTACTGGCAACGTGTAGTTGTGGTTGGATTTTGTTAATGAAATAGTCATTAAACGCCTCCGACATTTGACGGGGACATGTTAATAAGCGATTATCTAGTTTAATTTTTTGTATGTTTTCTTTGGGTAAATTATGTTTAGCACGATTAATTATTTGCCATGTACCTTTTGATTTGTTTTTCGATGTTTTTATAAAATAATTATTTTGTGCCTTTTGCGTTAAATGTATTATCTTTTTAAACAATTTGGAGTAGCTTTTAAAACTAGTTTTATTTTGATTATTTGGGTTTAATCTACACTGCCATAAAAGTTTTCTTTTTTTTCTACTGCACACTTTTATTCCATGAGACAACCATTTTGGTTTTTTTATTAAGTCAATTTTGATAAGTCTTTTTGGAAAGCATAAATTGTATATTAATTGGAATATGTCAATGAATTTGTCATAAGCAATATTAGGATCAATTGTCTCATAAGTTTCCGAAAAAGAAAGATTACTAATATAATTTTTAAATTTTGCTAAATTGTCATTGTTATAGTCTCTTCTTGTCATGTACCAGTAGTTTAAAGCGTATAATGTCTGTACGGGACAATGAAGAAGCTGTGCTGTATGGTCAGATAATGCAAATTCCATAACATCAGTCTTACATGTTTTATTGAAATTATGAGCAAAATTATCTATACATGTCAGGCTAGCCATACGAGTGGGTTGTTTTATTGCCAGCTTTAGATTATAGCCATTTAATAGACATTCAAATTCATTACTGAATCTATTCTGTTTAAGGACATCTATGTTAAAATCACCACATAATATGACATTCTTGTAATGCAAGCGTGATATTTCCCGCAACATTGTTTCCAATTTATCCATGCAGTCGTCAAAATTGTTTACATTTGGTACCCTATAGATACAAGCTACAATTATCTTATACATAGTAAGCTATAATATAATAAGCTATAACCTAGTATTTGATAATAATAATATAGTAAGCTATAACCTAGTATTTGACCGCAATTCCGCCTGATGGTAAGCAGCCCGCAGGAGACGCCCTAGTCGGGAGACAACATCGAACTCCCAGCCACCGACGGCGCGGGCCTGCGGGCGGTGAGTAGTGGGCAGCTCGCCGCCCGGTAAGGACCAGGCCCGAGTCGCGGGGCGTTGTGTTTCACGCGCGCTTCAAGAGACATCAGCATATCGTGACAGGGTCTACAAAGACTGATGCCGCCTCGGTCAGGGTTGCGGGTTGGTTAAAAAAAGAAACCGTGGCCGTGACCGTCGCAAAGGCAATTGACGAAACACTGCTGGATTTAGTCAGTAAGTCTGCCACTCCGCCCAGAGCGAGAGAAGTTATTTGATATCCCATCCTCACAAAAAAAAAATGGTAAGCAGTGATGCAATGCCTCGAATTACAATTTGAGTAACCAGCGCGCTTTACCATCAACCGCGCTAGTTTCATGATCATCAACCTTTTATCGTCCCACTACTAGGCACAGGTCTCCTCTCATACACAGAAGGATTAAACGTAGTCACCACGGTTGCTCAATGCGGGTTGGCGATTTCAGACTTAAAGTTAGCGCTAATTTATTTAAAACCTATCCACTCGATAAAACTGAGAAATAGGAAGGCGTCAGTTGAGCGAGGTGATGTAATGTTGAACCCAATATCACGAGCGATAATGCTGCGCCAGAGGGAGATTGATCTGAGGACCCTCCACGACCAAACCCCCGACACAACAATATTTAATTTAATGTTCACAAAAAATTTTTGCAATGCAATGCAATTTTTTTATTCTCGTGTTAGATAAATAATGTTTTTAGTGCGCAATGTTGAAATTATTAATGTTTCGCTGCCATTTTCAAAATGGATTATGATATAAAAAAAAAGAATCACATTCTGTTAAAAGAATAAATTCAATTCGATATCATTTTCAAAATGAAATACGATGTTTAAATATGAATCACATTCTCTCAAAAGAATCAATTCAAATTTATTTCATATATTTCATCAAATCAGACAGTTAGAAATTCATACCGCATAGACACTTTCAGGTATCAAAGGAATGTCCAATCAAAATTTCAAAATGTAATTCATAAGGCTCGTAGATACCAATCTTTTTACTCGTTTTTGCAGTATCGGATACGTCATTTTATTTATTTTATCCAATATCGAATACGTTATTTTGAATTTGAAAACAGTTTTTTTTAACTATGGTTACTATTTACACTGAAACAAACATTGATGAAATGTATTTTTATTTCTAACTAGCCTTCCGCCCGCGTGGAATTCGGTTATATGGCGCTTTTTAGATTTCTCATTTTCTCATTTCGGGGATTAATTATCGTATAACTTAGGTTCTAAGTTTACATGTGCATATTCGTTTTCAATATATAATATTGTTTTAAACAACACACAACGCCATCTATCACCGTACTGGTATGAAGCTAACAATATTTTTTTCTCTCGCGAATATCAAATTTTTCCCGCATAAAAAGAACCATGTTATTTAACCAGGACTTCTATCTTTAAGTCTACAAAATTTCAAAGCAATCGGTTCAGGAGTTACGGCGTAAAAGCGGAATAAATATACTCATTTTGCGATTTATAATATTAGTAAGGATAAGGATTTATTCAATTATTTAAATAAGTGTTTTTTTTTGTCTGTCCATGGGCACCTTTTTTATATAAGTTATAAACTTGTTGCTTGACCGCAATCCCGCCTGATGGTAAGCATTGATGCAATCGTTGATGGTAAAGCGCGCTAGATTTACTCTGCCTTGAAGACACTCAAATTGTAATCCGATGGAAACACCCCCGCTGGCAAATTGTTCCAGTCCTTCGATGTACGCATTATAAAAAAGGAGGTAAAACGCTTTGTCCGGATCGTAGTGGTGTTACCAACGTAAAGGTGGAAACTCACCGTACGACGGGCCGTCCGATGGTAGAACGGAGATATGGGAATTAAATCATGCAATTCCCTTGCACACAATGCACACTCACCAAAATGCATCCAATAGACCATTGAAAGGCTGGCTACTCTACTCCTATGCTCCAGGCTTTAGAAATCGTTTTGAGTTAAATCTGGGTCGCCAGCCTCTTCGCATACTTCTCCACTGAATCTAAAGTAGCCAGGATTTCGCAGCATCGTCGTCCGATGGTAGAACGGAGATGGGGGAATTAAATCGTGACATTATATTCGACCCAGCAGTAAGATTTCATAAACATCTCATCATGATAACTTAGGTGAAGTGCGCGTGGAGTGAGCTTTCTATTTAAAGCTCACTCCCCTTTCACTTGAAATTCTTTTCAGGTAACAAAATATACTGATGATCGGGAGCCCCGACCCGTGATAGGGCAACGTAAAGTTGCCCATGTCTAAAACATTTCGTAAATCCATTCCTATTAATTTGAATGTTTGACCCTTTTTTTTTGACGCTGTGGAAATGCATTTACGCACCATACCCCGAAGGGCGTATGTGGGACTCGCCCAGCCGAAGCCGGGAATACCCACTAAAACCACAGCGGCACAACGACATCGCCTGAGTGGCGGGGTCATGGGAAATACCAATACCTGCACTACCAATCCCCCGCCGGCGATTCCCACCAAAAGGCGGGCCTACAGTGGTCCCTCCATAGGGAGGGGCTGGGCTGGGTACGTCTTCTTGTGCGAGAAGAAGCAGCAGCCAAGGGTTTTCTAGCGAGGTGATCTTCCTCATAGCTCCACTCGTTTGCCCGGAAGCAAACGGGCCCCCCAGCTCCGTGAGTGAGGTGAACGGGTGACGGTGACCCGGAGTTCGGGTCACGTCAGCCACCTGGAGTGGTGGAAAAACCTGCCGCACGTGTGACCGCCGAAGCGGTCCCCTCGTCTGGTTTTGGTCCGCGCCGCTAAACCGGTAACCCCCATATCTGGGGGCCGTTCCCCTATCCGCCAACTGGGGACACGTCCGATGGCAAGCCAGAAACTGCATACGGAGGCCAGAAACTGCACACGGATGAATGTTTGGCCTTGGGATTTCTTTCGCGCAACTGACAGGTCCTTATATTTTGTTCATGAAGACGTTGGGAATGCTCCAGCCTCGACTCTTGAGCGCGTAACTCAGAGGTTTTCCGACTTTCTTCGGCAAGGCGTTGCGAACGCTCGACTCTTGACTCTCGTTTGCGGAAGTCAGAGGTCCTGACATTTTTCTCATGAAGACGTTGGAAACGCTCCAGTCTCGACTCTCGTATACGTAACCGTACAGTCTCTGGTTAATAGTTTTAGCTTACTTCAGTTTTTATAGAAGCGATCTGTTTATTACCCATAGTTTGTACTGGGACCCTGGTCTGCTATAACAATAGTGTCAGAATGGTCGGTCATTGATCTCATAATTATCGATTTTATCAAGTTTTGTAATTTTCTAACAGAAAAGCGTCATTATGACTCTCTAGTGATCAATCACTGACACTCGATTACACTGATTAGTAGTTTTTAGAAAATCATTTCTATTAACGGGTGTTATAATAATGGCAATGCAGCAAAGTCATTCTATCACCATTCTATTACGAGACGACTGACCAATAATTGACCATTCATTATGACTTTAGCACATTACAATGTTTTAGCACAATGACAACGGAATGACAATGGAATCGTGTTGGAATGAAAAAAACTATGTAAATTAAAAATAGCGGATTAGGGCCCCTGGTCACATTGTTCACCCAGTTATCGTAAGTTCTAGTATTACTCATATTCCACCCGTCTACTAGGGTCGACCGGCTATCACACAGTGGTCATAATCATAAGTTTAATTTCAATCCTGAATTATGTAACGTACCCAAAAATGTCTACCTGTTAAGCTGTGAATTAATTATACGGCCTCTCATTAGCTGGGATTTCGCATGAGTATGTAGCGGTATCTACAAACGTCACATGTTAAGTAGCCGCCAGACATAACAAACATCTGGTCGGAGGATACTCCGTTTTCTATGGAGGATGAGTGAACTTTACTTGACAGCCTCCGTGGCGTAGCTGTAGCGAACGCGGCCGCTGCCCCAGACTCTAAAGCTGAATAAGCTTCAGATGCGACTGAGATTAACGCTGAGATGATCATGATGCTGAGTGAACTTTACTCCCTGTTCCTCTTATCCCCACAAGTGCCTGTGTGACTATGTAAATTACCCCAGACAGGAAAATTGTTTTTCCTAATTGTGATAATATTATAGTTAAGATCTGCTCTCCCTGTGGGAGCCCCATTCTATCGCGTACGCCTGTACGGTTTCAACATTAGATTTTGGAAGCTTCCCACAGTTATAAAGCAACGAATCCCATGCATTAACCTACCTTTTTTTTTATTAGTTATAAACTAGTGCTTGACTGCAATCCCGCCTGATGGTAAGCAGTGATGCAATCGTTGATGGTAAAACGCACTAGTTTATTAAGCCTATCCACTCAAAAAAACTGAGTGAATAGGAAGGAAGACGGCAGTTGAGCGAGGTGATGCAATGTTTAACCCAACAACACGACCAACGATGCTGCGCCAGAGGTTGATCTGGAGACCCTCCACGACCAAACTCCCGACACAACAACATTAGGCACAACGTACCCGGTACACATCGCAACACAACTGCTCAGACCCGTCCTCCGTACGGCTTCACCATACATCATGCCGGAACACGACGAATCGCTTGGCGGCAAGACCTCCCAACCACCTCCAACCACCAACGCGCACCTTGTACCAATTTAGAAAAAGCTTGAGAACATGGAGGGGTTAGAAAATAAACTTTGGCCCTGGCGCACAGGCAAGTGAAGAAACACAGGTGGGTTGTAGTCAGTAAAAGTATGATACGCTCTTGCGCTCTGCCCATAACGGGAGAGGTCATTTGATGATTTCCCATCCACACAAAAAAAAAAGGTGTTGTAAGGTGATTTTTATAACGGGAATTTAGAATTAGAAAACTCTATTATTACAATTATCAATATTATGAGAAGTTAAGAAGGCAAGAGGTAAATACAGTGGTACCTATAAAGAATAAAGAAACAAAATATTCAGCACAGGCATAAAGACACACAATACATTACATTACAATACACTACATTCTCCAGTCCCCTAAGCGCTAACAATAAATCATTTTTGATCCGTCATATCTTTAAAACTATTGCAGATATCAAAGACTTATGATATAATATTATAAATGTTGCTCGCGGGTTGTCTTTAATATCTTAAATAGTTTTAAAGATGTGACGGGTCAAAAAGGATTTATTGTTAGCGCTTAGGGAACTGGCTCTGAGGCCATAAAATTGATATTTAATGCGTGTTCTGAGAGGGGTGATGTCGTGTGACCGTTTCTGACTATTTTGCAATATATCACATGTGACAAACGAAATTTTCATAAGAAATTCTTTGTTATACCTCCATTTTTAGATTAGTTTACTTGTATCATAAATTCATTATTCATTCTTGACATATTTCGTTTCCTATATGCCTAAAATTCCTTTGTTGCTAGATGGTACATCTTCGGATAGGGCTTACTTTAGCTGTATGGAAAAAAAAAACTTTGGAATGCTTTTGCTTCGTCTTTCTTTACTTACGGAAGATTTTATTTGGGATAGGAGATTTGGTTACATTTTCTGGTTGGAATGGAATTTATATAGATACAAAATTAATGTAAGCTTAGGGACGTTTTATTAAAACTTTTGGCAAATTATTACACAGAAACTGTTAATACAAAAATGAACATACTTTCGTCTATCCTTTATTACTTAGACCCCTTAAAGGCTCCTACACACAGTGCCGGCGGCAGGGCCGCCGGGTAAGCCGCCGGCAAAGCCGCCGGCTTTGCCGCACAAAGGAGGCGCCGGCATGGCCGCCGGGGTGTGCCGGCGGGTTACGCGGCTTATCGGCGGCAGTTCGTGCCTGGCATTCGAGCGGTAGTGGTGTGCGGTTTGTGTGTATTCAACAAATTAAAATGTCGTCTCATTGGGACGACGAAATTGTGTTGCTATTAATTGATAAATATTAAATATAAATATTTCATGAAAATGATATATTATGGAATACCAGCAATGCAGCGACACTGCGGCGGCAGTGCTGATGATTTTCGTATTCATTGTAGCCAACCAACCAAAAAAAAAAAAATTCACTTTACTAGCGTTCTATGTGACTGTCACAACCGGAATGATGCTTGACGGCTTTGAGCGGCTTGTGCCGGCGGCTTGTATTGCCGGCGGCATAGCCGCTCGGCATGAAACCGGCGGCATTGCCGCCGGCATGTGTGTAGTAGTCTTAAGACTACTACACACAGTGCCGGCGGCAGGGCCGCCGGGTAAGCCGCCGTGCACCCGGCGGAATACAAAGCCGCCGGCTTTGCCGCACAAAGGAGGCGCCGGCATGGCCGCCGGGGTGTGCCGGCGGGTTACGCGGCTTGTCGGCGGCAGTTCGTGCCTGGCATTCGAGCGGTAGTGGTGTGCGGTTTGTGTGAATACACAAATACAAATTAAAATGTCGTTTCATGGGGACGACGAAATTGTATTGCTATTAATTGATAAATATTAAATATAAATATTTCATGAAAATGATATATTATGGAATACCAGAAATGCAGCGACACTGCGGCGGCAGTGCTGATGATTTTCGTATTCATTGTAGTCAACCAACCAAAAAAAAAATTTCACTTCACTAGCGTTCTATGTGACTGTCACAACCGGAATGATGCTTGACGGCTTTGTGCGGCTTGTGCCGGCGGCTCGTATTACCGGCGGCATGAAACCGGCGGCATTGCCGCCGGCATGTGTGTAGTAGTCTTAAGACTACTACACACATGCCATGTAATAGTCACATAGAACGCTAGTGAAGTGAAATTCTTTTTTGGTTGGTTGCAATGAATACAAAAATCATCAGCACTGCCGCCGCAGTGTCGGTGTGGTTGTGTCACTGTCCCGCATAGTCTGCATTTCTGGGATTCCATAATATATCATCTTCATGAAATTTTTCAATTAATAGCAACACAATTTCGTCGTCCCAATGAAATGACATTTTAATTTGTTGAATACACACAAACCGCACACCACTACCGCTCGAATGCCAGGCACGAACTGACGCCGATAAGCCGCGTAACCCGCCGGCATACCCCGGCGGCCATGGCGGCGCCTCCTTTGTGCGGCAAACCCGGCGGCTTTGTATGCCGCCGGGTGCACGGCGGCTTGGCCGGCGGCTTACCCGGCGGCCCTGCCGCCGGCACTGTGTGTAGGAGCCTTTACTAAACACCAAAACCACCGCCTCGCGCGCCGACCCGGCGGCTCATATCGGCAACATTTTGCCGGCGGGCTAGGTTGGCGGCTTCAGTTATTGCAAGTCTTAAAACTTTACATGTCGGCGGCTCGATATCAGAAACTTATTTTATTTTGGCAGTTAGTGTATACCGTGCGTCGAAAGAGCTTGTGTCATGTAGTGTATTGACTAAAGTGTTGGTTGTCTTATGCGCCGCGTCACGAATCAGTCGAGTTCCAGCAGCCGAGCGGAGCGATTGTTTGGTCCATTTTATGGTGTTGGTGAGCCGGGAAATACTCCAATAGGCAGGACAATACATGTCATATAATTTTTGTGCCATTCTCAAGGATAATTCAGTAAATAAAACTAAACATGAACGATGACAGTGATCTGTTGCTAGCCGCCGGTATGTCGGCGGGCTGTGTCGGCGGGTCTGCGGCTTTGGTCTGTAGTGCGGTTTACCAGGCTCTCATAAACCGCGATAGCTTAATAGTTGAAGAGCATAATCTAGTAGCAGTCTCATCTCGATGACAAAGAAATGTCAAAATGTATGGTAAGTTTGTCGTAATTTTGAGAGATTAAGAATGACAGTAAAGCAACGATGGCCTAGTGGTATCGGCCGCGACTTACAAGTTGTAGGTCGTAAGATCGAACCCCATCAGGCGCTTCTTCTTCTTCTCCTTCAACCTATAGTAGTCCTTTGTGTAAATTATTTTGTCCGCCACTGCTCTCAAACTGGCGAAGGAAAACACCATGAGTAAACCGGCATGTCACAGGCAAAAATTTCGAAGACATGTGACATCTACCAAACCGCACTGGGCCAGCGTTATAGGTAGACGGCCTCCTTTCTCCCATGAGAGTGACTTCAAACTGTGAATGTTCTTAAAATTCTCTATTGCCAGACTATATCCAGCAAGTATTTACGTATGTAGATATTGCACGTTATAGACAATGGACAAATTTCAATTTCGAGACCAACTGAATTCTAATTCGACAATTTAATTGCTCACACCCGCTCTGACCTTATCAACTCAAAAATATTAACAACGCAAAGTAGCATAAACAGCGCCATCTCTCGGGAAATCATGTTACTAATTTATACAAACTAGACGGCTTATCCTTTAGTTAGCTCATTTTACTGAAAGGAAACATTACCTTATTTTAAAAAATAAACAAAACTGCGAAGTTTTTAGCCGTAAACTGCAAAATCGAACCAACTAAAAATTCAAAATAACTCTCGGTTATTTGTGATACGAATCGATACTCGTAGGATTATTGTTTAGGATAAAATTTGTCTAAGAAACATTTATTTGATCATTGAAATAAAAGAGTGAAATTTGAAATTGAATTTATTTTATTTTATGATCAATAAGAAGAACACAAACTTGAAACATTTTTTTTAATGTAGACGGACATTGAACAGACAATACAATCTTAATAATTTAACTGATATTATGTTTTTCGAAATTACCCCTCTCGTGACGGGTACACAACTTCATTCTACGTTTAAATTCATTTCGTGTAGCCCTCTGGGTAGTATTATGGTGTATGCTCCTAATAACATTTTCTACCGCAACCCTACAACAGACAACAGTATTATAACACGTTTTGTAAACTTCGTCTTTTGCATGACCTCATAAAACGTAGTCCAGAGGCGTCAAGTCTGGACTTCTCGCTGACCTCCGAATCATCCCGTTTGTACCTATTCAGACATTGAAATGTTTATTAAGGTAAGCACTGGAAATTCTGCAATTGTGGGCAGGTGCACCGTCTTGTTGAAATATGATATGATGTCGTTCATCCTCCGGTAGAAGGTTTGATTGATTATGTAATAGGTCTAACATTTCAAAGTACATATTTTGCGCTATTTATGTAGATGTCCTTGATAAATGCGTAGTAATACGACCGTATTGCTTCCGATTCCGCACCAAACATTAAAAGAAAATCTGACCTGATTGTTTGTTTCACGAACACGGAATGGATTCTGACGGGACCAATAATAATGATTGTTATGTCTGTAAGTTATACATTCCATTATTGCTGAAATTTGTTTCATCAGACCATACAATGTAGTCTAAAAAATTTGGATGCGGGTTATTTGTGTTTGAATATTCTGACAGAACTCTAATCTCCTTTGAATATCTCCCGCATGTAGTTTCTGCACCAATCACGAAAACATTTGTATTTCTACTAGTTCTTTCTCAAAACACTAAGTACACGTGTACACGAGTATGGCTGGCGTCTCATCTCTGGCTTGCATCTCTTGAGCAGCTTCCTTACTAAAAGCTTTCGGGTAACACTCAAAGTATGTCAGAACACTTAAATCAAATTCGGAAAAGTCTAGATTTTGCTACTGTGGGCGTTCTAAACATTTTTTGAAACTTCCAATATTCACTAAATTTTTCACCGTTCGCGACAAAACTTTTCTAGATGGTATTTGTCTGTCGGCAGTCTGGACAGTTGTCACTGTAGAGCTAAAATACAATCCTTGTTGTTTGAAAAGTAAGCTTCTAATAAATCGAAATACCTATTCTTGATATAAGTATATTACAGAAACACGGAATGAAAGCAAAACAAAACAAAATTTGAAATTCGAACGAGTAGTATTATTTTAATTTTTTTTTTTAAATTTTACCTTTCCAATTTCAAATCTGTTGCCTGGCGTTGCAAAAAGAGGAACTTTCCATTATTACATTTTTCGTCCGAACGAATATCTAGTCTAGTGTATGAAGGAATTTTTAATTGGTTCGACTCCCGATTGAGATTAAAAAAATATTTTAATGTAGTTTTGTTTCTTTTAAAAAATAAAGGGATGATTCCTTTCAGTAAAATGAGCTAACTAAAAGATTTAAAGTAGTTCAGGGCCCATAACTTCTCTCCACACTGTATACAATATTTAACCCGTCGTCATTGTGGCGAAAAAAAGTGACACTGACGTTGAGGTGGGTCAATATGACCCTGTTACAATTGTTACTATTTTTTCTAGTATAACATAAATTATAATTTTTATATTTAACTTTCTTTAAGACTGATGACTAAGAAACAAAATATAACTATGTGTTCTAATATATGTTTTTTATTAAAATAATAATATCGTTCCTTAAAAATGTTCAAGCTTCAATAGACATTGTCACTCCTATTCCATTTCTTCGAGCACCCGCATCTTCCGTGAGTCAGGTCCTGATATCAAAATTGCTGTGTCGTCCGCGTACGTGAGAACATTTTGAACTTGGCGTCTCACTCTATTGTTGTTAGACTTTTTCCACTTGGTTATCTTATTACGTCCCGTAAAATATAAAGTCACATCTGACAAAGGCGTATCATCTTCATCTAAATCAGATCTGCAAGATTCTTCGGAAGGTAAAAATTCTTCTGAAACTATGTGGCCACTGTGGCCAGAACTTTCTGACCCTTGATTACTGAGTTCCGATTCACTTTCTTCATATTCCCATAGTGTTTCCTTATTGGCGTTGTACGTTAACGGTCATTGACGACTCATTTTTATAAATATAATATTAAACTGGCCGTAACTGTATAAAAACTACAAATAAAAAATACACGTAGAGCGTCGCGCGTAACCATTTCGACGATGGGCGCGTGGTGTCGTTTCGACGTCTGCGCCGCAACTAAAACAATTGCGCTCCAAGTGGTGAAGGGGCTGTGGAGAGTCAGTGTAAACCGTTCATTTCGTAGGTAGATACACTTCAACAGGCTACTTAGAATATAAAATGGATTCAATGAAAATTCATATTAATATCAGCGAAATTGTGTTGAAAGGAGTCGTTACGTCGCGCGACCGTTTGAAGGTTAAAGTCAGAAGGATCTTCATTAGCCAGTTCATAACTATGCGACGGGAGTATGCCGCACTCTCTTTGACCGCCCTCCAGTCAGGTCCTGATATCAAAATTGCTGTGTCGTCCGCGTACGTGAAAATGGTGATATTTGGAAGGGATATTTGATAAAGGTCATTAATATAGAGCTGGAAAAGGGTCGGACCAAGAATACTTCCTTGAGGTACCCCATAGGATATAGTGTCCTCTTTACTTATGTAGTCTGCTATTTTCACTTGTTGTTTCCTATTTGTAAGATAATCTTTGAAAATTGCATGAGTTATTCCACTTACACCCAGCCCTTTCAACTTAGCGAGAAGAATAGGGACAGAGACGGTGTCAAAAGCTTTGGAAAGATCTAGAAACATGCAGAGGCATTTTTTTTTGACATCCAATTTCTTCACAACAGTGTTTGTAAGGTCCAGTTCAGCATATTCAGTCGAGAACCCAGAACGAAAGCCATACTGGTTTTCGTATAAGACCTTGAATTTGTCTAAGAATTTTTTGAGGGCCCGGTTTAACCCCTGTTCCAAAATCTTTGAAAGAGTAGATAATACTGCTATGGGGCGATAGTTGTTGACACAGTCTCTGTCCCCGTTCTTATAAATTGGGTCAACTATCGCTTTTTTGAAGGCTTCTGGGAACGCGCCTGTTTTACCTGACACTGTCTAATGATTTGCGATGAGATACCTAATGTTTAATATAGCTTTAATTAAAACAAATTATTAGACTCTAATGAAATATAATTTTTGCTAAATTAGATAACATTCCATGTCAATCATCGTTGTATCTTTGTCAATCGGTTAAAGATGAGAGTAACAGCATGATGTTTTAAATACATAGTTTTATAGCGTTATATGCATTTAGTGATTTATGTTACAAGTGGGTCTATATTAAGTCAGTTTTAATTTATCTTAAACTTATTCTAAATTCATAGAGTTTAGGACAGAATATTCTTGCTAGTGATTCAGATGGCCAATGTTCATCAGTTCTGTAGCTACTGAAATCCATGTTCGTCAAGGGAAAGGTGTAAGGTATCACATTATCCCTCTCTTCTGCACCAGATTCGTCAAAATAAGGCGTAGGTTCAGGCATCCGTGATGGGTAGAATAAATCTTTTGAGAAAATTTTTAATCCTGAAATATTTACAACATAATTAAGTACATAATAATAAATTAAAAGTGAAAATATGGACTACCTACATATTTTTATTCACTTATATAGTTAAAACCAAAATGTAGGTACTAACAAGTTATAGAAAATTTCCAGATTTTCTGATGAAAGTAAATTCTAAGATGCGATTAAGATATTCATCCATATTTTTATTGGAAAGAACGGGTTTTATGCCAAATTTAATAGACTGTATTTAATTTCAACCCAATCGCGATATATTTATATGGGTGTACTTTTGAATGAAAAGCTATTTTTCTAATTTTAATTAATAATAATTTAGCTAGGATTTTCTTAGCCATCCCACCCGCGATATAATATTTAATGTGTTAAATTTGAGATAAAATTCGTTTTTCATTTTCATTTATTTCACTCATAAAAACAATTCACATTGTTTTGAATATCTACATATGCGACCTACAAACAAATATAAAGAACAAGGAATTATTCATTTACATACATTATAAGCGAAATTTATATATAGTGCCAAACGTTTCATCCAATAAATACATGGGTGAAGGTCATTCCTTATTGTATCCTCTACTATAATATTATGACTTTTATATTAATTTATAATGCCAATATAATGTATTATATTGGCGTTATAAGTCATCACAGACACACGAGTGAAAAAGCGCGTACAGTCTACTAAGCACATAAGATTGATCAAGTACTATAATTTGTTTGAGGGTTTTCTTAAAAATAATAAATATATGACGACGTCTGAGACGGCGGAGCAATAAGGTCCTCACCATCTTGGTGTGGTGGTAAAGCACACTACACACCAAAGCCCGGCGGCACAACCCGCCGACACAACCCGGCGGCTTATGTTGAAAGAAGTATGTCGGCATCACTCGCCCCCGCGTGTTGCCCGCCGACATGTAGCGTACATACGCAAGCGTTTAGTTACCCGGCGACATTTCAGCTGTAGTGACGTGCTAGTATTTTAACTGCCAAATAAGTTTCTGATGTCGAGCCGCCGACATGCCGCCGGCAAAGTTTTACGACTTGCAATGACTGAAGCCGCCAACCTAACCCGCCGGCAAAATGTTGCCGACATATGCCGCCGGGCAAGTTTTTGAATTAAATCACGAAGTGTAAATATAAATTTAATTCTGTAGAGGTCAGTGTTGTTATTTCCTATTTAGTTTTAATAGGAAATAACAACACTGACAATAACGATTTAAATAGGCAAACAGACAGTTTCGCTCCAGAGAAATGCTCAAAACGAAGTGAATGTTTGACAATCCCCACTTTACAAAACAACTTCGTCCACATGCCGCCATTACATAATAAATAAAATTAGCAACTTTTATGAAAATGATATCGTTATCAATGGCATACATATCAGCATTAATTCATACATCATAAAGTACCATTGACGTCTTTACAGTTACAGGTTATAAGATAAAGGAATTAATATCTGATAATAAAACCATTTAATATAACCGGCATTCAAAATTTAAAATAAAAGGACGGCACGCTTGGCGCAGTGGTTAAGCGATGGAGTGGTTCGATTCCCGCATGCAACAAATATTGATATGACCTATAAGGTGTTCCGGGTCTGGTTGTTATGTGTGAGTTTATAACTTTGTAAATTTGATATATTTTTAAATAACCCTTACCTTCACATTCTCCCAATTTAGACCTGAACACATTAGCACAAATTCTTTTCAATATCGAATTTAATATAGCCTCAAGATGGTTGAAACGCTTTGATTTAGGATCGTAGGACATCGCCAGTTGTCTGCAAACAAAAAAAAAAAAAAAAATACATCATCACCTGTATAATCGTTACTATATTTTGGTCTTGTTTATTATTATTAGGTATATTTTTATATTGTAAAGTAGAGCTTGAGCGCAATCCTGCCTGATGGTAAGCAGTGATGCAATCGTTCGTTCGCACGCGTTGTTAAGCGCGCTAGTTTATTAAGAGTCTATTCACTCTAGCCTTGAATACACTTAAATTATAGTCAGATGGAAACACCGCCGCTGGCAAATTGTTTCAGTTCGTTATAAAAGACGAGGAGAAATGCTTCGTCCGGATCGTAGTAGTATCAACAACGTAAGGGTGGATACTGGCCGTACGACGGGTCGTCTGATGATGGAGCCGAGATGGAGGAATTATGTCATGCAAATCCCGCGCACACTCTCCGAAATGCAAGCCATAGAAAACCAACAGGCTGGCTACTTGGTCTTGTTGAATGAAACAAAACCTACCTCAATATTTCACTGGTAACATTCCTGCCAAAATCATCTTTTGTAAAAGATAAAATTCCAGATGATACTCCTTTACGTTCTTCTACAAGGAAATTCTTTGGAAGATCGTCAAATGTTTTAATAACTATCATATCATTGTCTAAAAATATTCCACCCCATTTGTTTAGAGTAACTATTTTTAGTATATTTGAGGTGTCTTGTATTGGGTGTTTGCTTTTCTTTATATTATTCGCCAGTATTGATTCCACTGCAGTGCCTTTCGCAAATTGAGCAATGTATATTCTTGCAACATTAACGTTAGGATATGCGAGGAGTTGCACCAAGGCTTTCTTACTTATTGAATCTCTAATTGGATAGCTGAGCAAAACGTATATGTGCCACTGTGGATTAGCTATTGCTGCAGACTCCGCAATACGTGCTTGCATCATTGTCAATTTGCCTTTACACGAAGAGTCAATGAAAAATATAGAATTAGTTTTGGGAGAAAAGCTTGGGTCTTCAGTTGATGGTAACACGTCTCCCTCTTTCTCATAATAACACTTTATGTCATCAACTTCAGTCTTTGCAAACATTTTTTCACTAAGTTTGATAACAGTATCAATTTCCATATAACTTACTAAAATTGTATAGAGAAACACAAGCACACAAAACGTTAACACAAAACGAATGCGGCGTAAACGCATGGTCCGAATAATAAAACTGTGCATTCTTTTTTCTGTTCGAAACAATGTAACAATTTTACTTCACTTTTCCGATTTAAAATTCCGTTTGTAAAAGTCCTTCACTATACCAAATTCAATTACAGTCGGCCGCAGTATTCAAGCTGATTACAATACTCATTGTTGTGTAAATGTCTGTTCAAGGCCTGTCAGCCTGGTATAAAAAATGGACGCTCCAATAGAATTTTGAAATAATTATCTGGAAATATAATAAATATTTGTAGACTGTATACATATGTTAAGAAAACCCTGTCCGCCCCGTAAGGATAATATAGGTTAGGTAAACACATGACCAAATAACATATGAAAGTTTACATAATCATCATAGTAATAATACTAGTGAATTTTGAAATAATCTCTTTTTCCCGCGAATTAATTCCAACTTACCCAAAATTTAGTAATTTTTAAAAAGTGACAACATTATTTTTGACGGTATAATTCTGAGCGAATAGCAATGCGACCGCGGGCCGCGTGCCCACATACATACCGCACATATTATAAGTTACCTCTTTTTGCGAAATAATATTCATTTTTTTAGGGGGATATTTTTTTTAAGATTAGCCCGGTTTTGTATGCATTAGTAGAATCAGTTATCGATACCTAACAATACCTTCACGGATCGGACAGGGTTTTCTTTACATATTCTATAACTTAAGATAAGCTTTTTTTTTGTTGTCGGGGGAAACCTTCAAAAAGCATCCGATCTCTCTGGGGACCGAGGTCGGGGGGTTGTGGGATTTTTACCTCACTAAAACCACCCCGGTGATCACCATCCGCAGCCCTATGAGAGGATGGTGATCACCGGGGTAAAGGTCCCGGTTCCTCTTAAAAAAACAATACTGGAACCGCCCCTGCGGAACGCCTATAAGTAAAGGCACATCTCCGGAGTGACTGTAAAGTGCCCCCCTACGCAGCAAGTCAAGTCAACCTAAGCTACTGGATAAAGATCCAAGCAGATCTCAGCAGCAAAATATTTATTTTTTATATTCTATTTTACATTTTCTGCACGATTTACCTTGAAACGATTTACAGACATTTATGTTCAGGCATTACGGGCTGTTCTAGTTACCCGTTCTATATCTACTAAATATTTGTTCTAAGACAATATGATTTAGAGGCACGTATTTTAATATAAAGTAGGTAACCGAAAACCTATTCATGTGCACACAATCAAGACCCGTATGACCTTATTCCCTAGAACATTATACACCAAAATACATATTTCGTATATACGCTGAATGAAACATCAAATACAATGATGGTATATAATATACATACGCTGAATTGAACATACATAATCAACCAAGCTATCGTGGCCTATTTTCTGATGTTCAGTTCACCGAAGCAACTACTTTCAATAAATGTCACCGCTGTGTTTTATTGTGGATATTTTTCTCAGAACAAATTGGAAAACGGTAGGAAAACGGTATTTGACTCTCGAGAACCTGAAAAGCGATATCAAGACTATGGAGTCTTGATATCGCTTTTCAGGTTCTCGAGTAAATCTGTAATTTGGACAAATGCTGACCATGGGGTCAGCATTTGTCCTTGCTTTCTTCGTTCATATATCTCTTAGATCACAAAATTGACATCTGCAATTAGAGACGCCTTTAGTAATAATATTTTAAGTAATCAATCAATATTTAGCCTGCTATAATCTACTGCTAAACATAGGCTTAGACCAGGCTACGCAAAATCACCCTTTTTTTGTTGGGATGGGAAATCATCAAATTTATCCCGCTCTGGGCGGAGCGGAAGGGCGTGTTAGACTTTAACTGACTAAATCCACCTATGTTTTTTCACTTGCCTGTGCAACGGCCAGGGCCACGGTTTCTTTTTTAACCAACCCACAACCTTGACCCAGGAGGCATCGATCTTCGTGGACCCCGTCACGATGTAGTGACATCTCTTTGAGGTGCGCGTGAAACACAACGCGCCGTCGACTCGGGCCTGGTCCTTACCGTGCGGCGAGCGGCCCACTGTTCATCGCCCGCAGGCCCGCGCCTTCGGTGGCTGGGAGTTTGAGGCCGTCTCCCGATCTGGGCGTCTCCTGCGGCGGCTACTGGCGTGAGGTCGCTGGGATTCCCGCTGCCTCACGCGCTCCGCCTCCTCCTTTGCCAGCATCACTGCTTCGCAGAAGGAGGTGACGGCTTGCCATGCACTCTCGCTCCGGACCATGGCCTGGACCAGTGCCGGACGCGTGAGATCGCCGCCCAGTTGCGCTAGCGCGAAATCATCCTATCATCCGCCTTGCGCATCCAGTTTATCTCACCTACTTTAATAGGGTCGTGTTGAACCCACGTCCCTAGGAAAGCGGCTGTGATAGACTGGCCGAATAGAATCTAGTTAAGGAGCGTCCTACGCTACGCTAGCCGATACGCAGCCTCAATTTCAGGATTCGGCTCAAAAATAATAATATCAGGTGTACAAATAAGTTTCCGCCGTTTGACAAAAGATGTCCTCACTAAGAGGTTTCGTTGAAATTGTCAGATGTATAATTTTATATCGTAAGTTTGAACATCTGGTAATAAGAAACACTTAAAGTATTTGTGACTGTGTGTGATCAGTATCACATATTAATTTTAAACAAAAATTCAAGTTTTGTGCCGAAAGGACAATTCCTTTGCGGGAACTTTTGTTACTTCTTTAATTTGAATAAATTTGCAGCCGAAGCACATCGATTGCTTGTAGAAGTTTATGGTTAAGCTTTTAGAGAGACAAGTTGTCGTGAGTGGTTTCAAAATTTTAGAAACTGTGAAGACAAAGAATGTAGTTGTAGACCGAAATCGTACAAAGACACGGAATTGGAAGCATTTTTGGAGGAAAATAGAAAGAAGAGGAAAAAGCGCGTCTATTACTACTCCAGATATGACAAAATTATACTCGCCGTTTTTTGAACATGCATTATCATGTATGTTCAAAAAACGCCGGGAACTTATTTGTATACCCATTTAAAACTATACTTATTTATGTATATATAACTTTGGATGTGTATGTATCTATTTGGGTGTATTTTATGTATAATATTTGCACCCACGATCGTCCCATTTAATTTTCTGGAAAATTTCTGTCCATTCTAAGGTTGTCTGGAAGAGATCGGATTGCCGTTAAGGCCACCCGTTATGTAATTTGTAATGTATCCATGTATATATAAAAAAATAATGAAATAAAGACTTTAATGCCATACATTGTATTTGTGCCCGCTCAATAGCACTGAGAACAAGTTTCGGATTTCATAGGCATTGCCATTGTAAGGGAGAGTTTCTATGAGTAAATGATGGAATCAATTGATTTTCTATTTTTCTATGAAAAGCATTCACCAAAGCAAAGCAGTACCTTTACGAGTCATCATCATCATCATCAGCCCCTACTCGTCCACGGCTGGACATAGGCCTCCTTCATGGCACGCCAACAAGCTCGATCCTGAGCAGTTCTCCGCCAGCCACTACCAGCCACCTTTTTGATGTCGTCGCTCCATCTACGCTACGTTTGCCGAGACGCGGTCTCCACTCGACGACTCGTTTACCTCAACGGTTGTCGGTCCTGCGTCATATGTGACCAGCCCATTGCCACTTCAGCTTGCTAATCCTCTCAGCTATGTCGGTGACTCTGGTCCTCTGTCGGAGTCCTTTACGAGTATTGGCCGCTAATGTATCTCGTTATCCTGTAGCAACACAATAATAATTAATAATGTTCTCACTGTTCGGTCACAGTCCTACGCTTTGAGAGAGATTTGACCACAATTCACAGAGAGAGCTCAGCGCGGTACGATTAATATCACATGTCTACGAATTTCTTGGTTCTAAGTTATGCTGGTTACACACACCCGTCACGTCACCTACCGTTTTGACGGTAGTGTAGTGTGAAGTAATTAAATTCACAAAGTGCTCTCTGAATTCACAATCTACAACTCGCCTGCGTGGCCCATGTGGCCTTCCATTACTGTTTTCAATCGATAATGAAGCCATATGAAAAATGTGCGTTTTAAATGATTTTTCTTGAAGGAGTTTTGGCGGGAAAGCTATGTAAGATGAGTGTCACGCTCATTTTTCATTGGACTTTTAAATTATTTATAGTGTCGTTTACTAAATAAAGCGCGTGATTTATGTAGTAAAAAGAGCACTCAGTAAATAATACACAAAGAACATTGAAATATCGCAGCATCGCGGCAACATCATGACTTTGCCTCAAACCTCCCTCTTAGACGGTTCACGCGGCCGTCTTTTTCGACTGTCATTGGCGATATCCGCCATTATTTTGAGGTAGAATTTTCAAAGAATTTCTATAATTTGTTGCACGTGTGATTGGCAAAATTGTGGTATATCTTCCACAGGGGTCATTAATCAAGAGGTGAAGTTGATTTTTTTTTTTTTTTTTTGTTTAGGTACCAAGCCATCGTGCGACCAATGAGGCCGAGGATGTCGAAGACTTGCTCCCTGGTCATGATCGCTTGCATATGGATCAGTGGCATGCTGCTAGCCATACCCTGCTTATTATACTCAACCACCAAGGAATACAGGTAGGTCTAATAAAGATTATATTTCCACTAATTAATTTTCGTATTAGCAATTTAGGATTTAAGTAGTGTTATCGTAACTGGCTATAAAGTGTAGTAAAGCAATTTCACGGGAGTGTGGTGATAAAAAAATAATGATTTATAGCCTATAGTAACTAGGTAGTTACTATAGGCTATTATTATTATTTTTGTACCTATCTATAGTAACTTATAATAAAGATCTAAAAATAACATTTTTATTAATTTTTTTAAATTTAATTAGATTTGTCTTCTCTTTTGTTATATTATAATATCAACCATTGAAACATACAATTTTATCGGAATCGATAGCTGATCTAGCTGTTTAGGAAGAGTTAATTGGCAAACAGATTACAGAAGAATTATAAAGGTACATATACCTAGGCAGTTACATAATTAATTAGCTTAACAATGAACTAATGAATTTAATGAACAGAAACCAATTTACAGCATAATCACAATGAATCACACATTTCTGGCATCTGTGAATTAATGGTTATTTTATATCAAGCTATAGGCCTTGGCAGCCAAGACCAAAGAAAAAATCAAAAGGAACGCCAGGCGAAAATAAAGTGATAGCGCGGGCAGGTAAGGGATCCTGCACACGGCGCCGCCACCGCGCCGCCACCGCGCCGTCGCCACGCCGCCGCTGCGAAATTACACTGTACATACGATTCGCTGCGCCGCCACCGCGCAGGTTACTTTCCCTTTCTGCTTGATTCATTCCATTACCGGCCGCGTACAAACGTGTTTTGATGAAATTTGGCACAGACAATCTTTAGACCCTGAGAAAGGACATACCTTTTATCTACTTGCTACCTTTTATCCCGGAAAAATTTGATATTCCCGAGGGAAATCTAAAAAGCGCGATATAATCGAACTCCACCCGGGCGAAGCCGCAGGCGGAAAGCTAGTCTAAAATAAAGAAAAAAATAAATTTATTTCTTTGAACTTACTATATGTATAGAAAATGGCAAAAAGAACGTCGAGTTACAAAGTTGTGGGTTCATCCTATGCGGTACGGGAGCAATATAGTGAATTTCATACACTTTACGAAGATCTACGAATAGATGAGGCCAGGTTTTGTGATTATTTTCGAATGAATCACAAGACATTTGATAAATTATTAGATTTATTAAAGAAGAAACTGTAACATACAAATACAAATATGCGAGCAAGTATATCTACTAAGGAGAGATTGGTTGTTACGTTCGTATGCGGCCGGCAATGGAATGAAACAAACAGAGGTTACGCGGCCGGCGCGGCGGTGGCGTAGCGGCTGCGCGGTGGCTGAGCAGCGGCGGCGCGGTGGGGTTACCGTGTGCAGAAACCCTAACACGATGCGAAGAGACGGAGTGACTTGGAGGAAGAAAAAATTAAAGACAGAAGCTAGTTTTTCTTTGAAGTGAAAAATTCTTTAGATGGGGGAAATGTATTGAATTCGCGTGAGGGTGACCGATCAGACGCCGTGATAGTTTTTTACTTTTAGTAATCTGTGTTTTTAATGATTTCAATTGAAAAAGGCCTTTTTTTAGTGCTCATCATAATTTATAAGGGGTTTTTATTCACCCGTATACATTTAGCTCATTGTACCTTGTACTTAGTTTACAAAACAATAATTAAAAGTAAACTATGTTTATAATTACACATAACTATACTCATATACTTACTTAAATCATATGAGAGTGAAGGAAAGGTAGTACAGAGCCTAGACTTCTGAATTAATCCACAAACCTTGCATTTAGTTTTTTTATTTTGATAATATTTGGGATTAGTCCAATGTCCAACATGTTTAGTCCAAACTCCCTAGCCAAAGATGCCCTTTCGTATTTGTCCTTAACACAATCCGTCATCAAATGTTGGAGAAGCTAGTTAGTTATAAAGCAATAAAGATAAAGTTGTTTAATTGTTAAACAGGAGTGTAGTGCGTCATATTGAAGCATGAATCATATCGTAACCAATATGATTCTTTCGTCCGTACATGTTTCACCCATAAGGTGTACAAATGTAAAAGTACAAATTAAAAATCAAATTACAATTTTAAGAAAATAAGCGATATTCATAATATAAATACCAGGAACAAACACAATCTTGCTGTACATCACACCCGTCTCCACAGAGTAGGCAACTCGTTCATGGGTCAATGTATACACTTTTACAACAAGCTTCCCATGGACATTCGAAACTTACCCATTTAACGATTTAAGAACCACATAAAGGCCAAACTTTGCAAAAAGGGGTATTATAAAATCACAGATTATTTAGAAGACAAAAAAGCTTGGGACTGAGCTGCTCGCTCTGTTAGCATTGTTATTAAGCAATATAATTATAAGGTAAATTATTGTAAACATTTTCATTTTTAATGTCTGGACTTGAAAAAAGACGACGATCCCTGAGTTTGTTTCGGCTATTTCTTCTCAGAGGTAGTCAGGAAATGCCGGCTTCATCTAGTTAAAAAAATAAAATAAAAAATAAACATGACGTGTAAAAGTGATCAGTGATCCTACTTGCTTAATAAACGATTTCATTTCATTTCACTAAAGTCCCTTATGTATACCCAAATAAATAATAGTCAGAAATATACATTGATAAGCAGGTAAAATAAATGAATTTTAAACAAAACAGATTAGATACTAAAATATTATACCTATACCATTTTAGCTAATATTTACATAATTTAAAAAGTTTTAAAATAACATTATTTACTAGTCTAATTTTCAACAGTCGCAAAATATAAGGACTAATAAATGAAAATGTCAAATAGTGTCATTCAAAAAGTCATTTACAACTTAATAACTTTATATTGTGAGCCTACATTGAAGAGAAAGAAAGTTAATACAATTATCAGCGTCTTAAATAACCCGTATTTTGCTGACGAACATTGTCCTAAGAATACAGTTCTCAATAACGTCAGCAAACCCTAAATTGGTAATCTCGAGCTATCAGATCACGCGAGCGGCAAGGATTAATCGCTCTCGATTGTTCGATATTAGGTGTATTTGATTGCTTACAATTTGCCATACGAGCGTTAAGTACTGTAGTTGATTGATTGGATTATTAACATCCAATATATTCTAGAAATTGTGTTGGTATTTAGGGTTCTGTATCCAAAGAGTGCGAATGGAACTCTTTGACTGTCAGCGGCTTTTATCATATAAGCCTAATACATAGGTTACACAGTTGTTTTTGTTTTACAAAGATTTCTATGACTGAATTAAATTATATCAAAGTTTAAAATTCATTCTTTTAAATCCTTAAGGTAACCTTCGTGTGCAAGTTAGTGATTTGATTTTTTTTTATAATTTTCATGATATGAAATAATTATTAAGTATCTTTAGGCACTGATTTCTTATAAGATAAGCATTACCTCTGTACCTTCTATTACATAAAAAAATCTTGTCTGCTTATATATTATTATACAAGTAGACAAGAAAAAACAAAGGTACAGAGGTAATGCTTATCTTATAAGAAATCAGTGCCTAAAGATACTTAATAATTATTTCATATCATGAAAATTATAAAAAAAATCAAATCACTAACTTGCACACGAAGGTTACCTTAAGGATTTAAAAGAATGAATTTTTTTTTTATATATAAAGCTGAAGAGTTTTTTGTATGTTTGTTTGTTTATTCGCGCTAATCTCGGGAACTACTGCTCCGATTTGAAAAAATCTTTTTGCGTTAGATAGCCCATTAATCCAGGAAGGCTTTAAGCTAAATAACATCACGCTGCGACCAATAGAAGCGGAGCACAACTAAACCACGCGAACGAAGTCGCTGGCGGCCGCTAGTTTTAAATTTTTATTTACAAACTGATGTACATAAACGGTTAAATAAAAACACTTCACTGGATATAATACATCGAATCAGGCCAATTAAAGTAGCTTTCAAATCCATCGCGTTTTACAATGTTCAGTTTTCATTTTGTTTCAATCAGAAATTCAGCTGTATTTTGTAAAATTGGTAAATACTGATTCAAAATGTAAAGCATTGTTTGAATTTCAAGCATCGAAAGCAGAAAATAATATGAAAATATAACTAGTTAAATTACTCAGTCTCCGTGGCGTAGCGGTAGCAAACGCGGCCGCTGCGCCAGGAGGCGCGGGTTCGATCCCCGGACAGTGCTAATATTTGTATGCATGAATATGAATATTTGCACTGGTTTGGTCGTGCCTCGGAAATTACGTTAAGCCGTTGGTCCCGGTTGCCATACGAACATCTAAATATGGCAGTCGGGTTGTTGGAGCCCTCAAAAGTCCAACATTTGGTTTTATTGCAATGCGTCTATATCGCCTTCGGGTTGTGAAGGTCAGACGGCAGTCGCTTCACGGAAAACATCGAAGTTTAGCCAAAATCAGCAGTTAGACTGGTAAAGCAGGCCCCAGACTCAAAAGTTGAAAAAGCTTCGGATGTAACTGGGATTAACACTGAGATGATGATGATGATGACGAATTAGGTAAATTACACATTTTTTTGGTTGACAAAAAGTAGTGATGGCCCTATATAACTAGCTGTGACCAGCGGCTACGCATTTATAATATTAGTAGGATTTCGAATAGTAGGTCAAAAAGAGATTTGGCTTGACTCAAGCAAAATACAACAATACGTCGAAAGATGTCACGTCCGGAACAAGTTGAAGTTGGACATGGGGTTATGCACGTTTTAACCACAATCGATCGTGTTGCGAATATATGATTACTTAGTTTAGACCACTATTTTACCGCAGAAATTTTTTTGGCAGCGGCCGCGTTCCCTAACGCTACACCACGGAGACTGTGTAATTTAACTAGTTTATTAATTTTATTTTCTGTTTTCGATGCTTGAAATGCAAACAATGCTTTCATTTTGAATCAATATTTACCAATTTTTTTCGCGGTACTATATTCAATCCTATGGAGATTCGGTTGATTTTTAAATCCATTTTAAGAATGGCCTAACCTAAGCCTAATCGTGTAACATACTATTACTCTCTATATGAATGTATTTGATGCATGTTGCTAATCCATTGCTCTTTACATTCCAAAACTGTATTTGCTCAACAACGTAAATAACACAATGAATGTTGTTGAACTGTCAAAAAGAGACTCATTGCTACTGGTAGTGTGTTATGCAATCAACAAAAAAAACTTAGATACACATATCAAAATTGACACTAATATATTCGAAATATTCTTTCGTATGTTCCGAATTTGATTCAAGCTTAGTTCTAAAGATTTTGAAAATCGAATCAAGCATCGTATTTTGTTTTATTAAGTCTCCTTTCATCATCATTACCTCAGCGTTAATTCCAGTTGCATCCGAAGCTTTTCAGCTTTGGAGTCTGGCGTCCGCTTTACCACCTTTTTTTTATTAAGTCTCCTTTGATGCTAATAATTTTAAACTCCTTTACCGAAGAGCTAAGCCGTGCAAAGTTTTAATTAACGTGTGGTTTTGTCTGTGACAGGTCGAAAGGCACTCTCAAAACTGCATGCCTGCTGTCGTGGCCCGACGGATTACCTGATGTGTCATATATGGATTTTGTGTGAGTATTCCGACAAACTTTCTAACTCTGCTATATTTTTTGTTAGAAATTTTGGTAGCTCGTTATAACTTGATTGAAAAATATTTTGTATCTGTAAGTAAATTATGTTGGGGAAAAATCGGCTGTCTGGTACGTCGGTTCACTGACGATAGTTGAACGTGACAATTTCATAAGAAAATACTGATGGAACGGTTAACTTATTGTTTTAGTTTTGTCAATTATAGTATAACCTACAAGCGCTGCACTAGCTGACCGATGCTATTTATTTTAGCGATGAAAGCACGAATATTCGACAACATTATCACTGAACGTATATTTAATATCGAAATAATCATAACCTTTATCGCCGCAATTATCGTTGCTATAAACAATTGACACCACATTCAATTTTCACTGCACTGCATACTTGACGAAAACATGTAAATCCTTACTAATATTACAAATTGGAAAGTGAGTTTGTTTGTTTGTTCCTCTTTCGAGAGAACGAGTTAACGCCGCATGAGTCAGTTTTTTCTTGCCTGCAGCCGGCTCGATCGAGTTATAAGATGTTGGCACATCAAAAGTTTCTTTAAATTACATTTAACTAAAGTTTGTAGGTACCATTTTCTTCCATAACTTTTTACCATCTTGTAGGTCTGGACAATATGATTCCAATACTATAGAAAATTTGGAACTTCTGTTCAAAATAACGCGACAAGGAGACTACCTAAATAATTCTGAAGAGATCGAAACAGGTGCAAATCTAAAGGTGCAACGTCAGAACTATACAGTGGATGCATTAACACCTCCCAGCCAAACACTCTTAATTTTTGCTGAGTGGCAAAAGATGTGTGAGGTCTAAAGTTATCATAATGAAAATCCACACACATTCTGATGATTAATTCGGGCCGCTTTCTCTCAACTTTCATCAGTTCCCAGTAGAGCTCAGAATCGATGGTCCTGCCTGGTAGTAATAGCTTTTAATGAATAATGTCCTTCCAATCCCACCAGACACGCAGTATCACCTTGTTGCGAGTTAACCCGGGTTTCATCATAGTCTGCGGAATGTGACCGGCCTTTGACCACGACTTTTTTCACACGTTCATGTCATACATGATCCACTTTTTATCACCAGTTATCAGCTTCTTCAAAAATGGTTCAGTTTCATTACGTCGTAACAAAGTACCACAAATGAGTACACGATTCATTAGGTGTCTTTCAGTGAGTTCGTGTGGTGCCAAATATCGAGCTTTTTTGTATACGCAGTTTTATTCAAATGCACCTAAACTGTTTTGTGATCAATTCCCAGCTCTTCAGCTACGTCGTAAGTACTGATAAATTGCTCCACTTTTTCAAAAATGGCATCCATTTTATCCGTAATATAATTATCCGTAATGTGATTTGACGGCACGTTTGGCGCAATGGTTAAGCTATTGACTACTGTGCTGCTAGTCGTGGGTTCGATCCCCGCACGTTACACATATTTGTATGACCTACATGTTGTTGTTCCGGGTCTGGCTGTTTGGGTATGTGAGTTTATATAAAATTCTTGTAAAAGCACCCAAGATACAGAGGAAACTCCTAGTATGGGGCAACATTATAAAAGAAAAGCGGCCAGAGCGACGTACATCTGTAACATCAAAATTTCCGGATTGAGAAAAAGCAAGGTTTAAGCCAAATTTGTGCTACTCATCGCATAGAAATTATTTTTCGCAGCTTGCGTAGCATTTTTGCCCTTTTGTAGTAAATTTTTTGTAGTAAAGGTGTCAAATATCTTCATTAGATACACTCATCTTGACTGTACGGAAAAGAAATGAATATCCCACATTTTCCTAATTTGAATTTGGAATTTATTACGTTCTTTATAATTTAAACTTTACTTTTACTTTGACACCCAAACCAGCCAGAAACAAATAGTATAGCCAAAGAGATTTTAATATAAGTTCATACATACTATAATGCAAAAAGACTTTTTCTCCAACCAAACATTAATATTATGATAGTTAAGTTGACTACTTAATAACATTTTAAAGTTTGTTATCTGCTATTTTAGTTTATTCTCTGGCACTGAAATATACACAATATATGAAATCTAAGTTTCAAGTTGAAACAAACAAATAAGTTTTTTTTTTTTCAAATTCAACGTCATTTAAATTTTTATTCATGATTAGTTAAAAACGAAGGTTTCTTCGTACAGCTGATTTTCCCCTTGACACTTGGGACTCAGGAGTATCTCTAACAATACAATCTATCTGAAAGTAATCTACGATCATAATACGCTCCTATCTTTTTTGGTAACGTTTCTCAATTTCAGCTACATCTTGATAAAGGCATTCTCTATATTTATCGCTAACTGAACGCATATTTTCCAATCCAAATTTCAAGAGAATGCAATTTTAATGACGTACGTGACGTACGTCTGTAAAAGATCGCTCTTAGCGATAAGACCGCCCATTGTGTCACCCTTTGTAAAATTTTTTGTAAACTTTATATTTATGTTAGTATTCTATTCTATTCCATATTATGGTAGTAGTAAACTCGTAAAAAGTTTTATTTATTCGCGAAATCTAATGTTACTAAGGATTTTTTGTCACGGCAATAAAAATCGAGACAGCGTTCCATGCTTCAGTAAAATGTAAGGTCAATCGGTTTTTTTTATGTTCGGACCAACGAAAAGACCTTTTTTCATTTTTGCCATACTAAGCTTAGGAAACTATTGCTTTGCTCCGGTTTAAGAGAAGATAGCGAAATAAAATGCCTACACATATTTTTCTAAAGGCCGTAACACGAAATGACATATCATTTCCAACCTAACTGAGATTTTATTTTGGCGATGACTGTAGTTCTAAGTACATTTTATTATTAGTTTTTAGTTACATTGAAGTTGACTAACAGAAATGAAGGTTTTTAAAAAAATACTTATAAATAAAAAAGACTCATATTCATGAAAATGTTTTAAAACTTTAGTTAGTTAACTTAAAACTAAAACTCAGCACGCTTAAATTACGTGCCGCCCGTCAAAGAAGGCTTACAGACTAAGAACACAAAACTGACACGGCTGGTTCATTGGTTGAGCGATCGACTGTTGCATTGCGTATTGCGGGTTCGATTCCCGCACGCAACAAATACATATTTGTATGGCTTACAAGTAGTTGTTCCGGTGTGACTGCTGGTGTATGTGAGTTAAAATGTTTGTAAGCACACCCACGATACAGGAATAATGAATATAACGTACAAAAAAGACGTATTTTGTCAGATTTCAGTCATTAAGTGAAGAACTAACTAAGTAACTAACTATATTATAAGTATATATTTTGATAATAGTATGTATACAACGTGTAACATAAAGGGTATATACATAACAAAGGCATGGCATCTTTACATGATATCAAACGATATTGGAAGGGTTTTTTAATCCTATCTCTTTATGTTAGGAAGTTATGAGGAAAAACACCGCCTGTGATAGGCTACTATCATACTAGTCGCACAGAGATACTGAAGACATTTATCGGATTTTGGCAAGTAACGTGACGAGTAACGAGTAGTTATTAACGTATGTAGTATGCTGCCACGTTTGCTATGATTTGATTTTAAGAAACACACAAAACTGAAAATTTGTTACCAATTTTTTGAGTATTTTATTTTGAGTTGAAACCCTTCCGATATCGTTTGATATCATCTAAAGATGCCATGCCCTTGGTATGTATATACCCTTTTTGTTACACGTTGTATATACACACATCAAAAGTGTCTAGGGATCAAGCATTTTTATGCGGATTTCTTGAGATTGAGATGTGGCTTTGTAATAAATTTATGATTTTATAAATTTATATGGATCCTTTTTGGTGCATTTCATAATTTGAATCAGGAACTGTGAATCAAATTCGAGTAAAAGATGAAAATCAGCTGTCAATATTTTCCCTATAAAAACATACAACGCATTGAAGACATTATTAGTGCTACTGTTTCCCTACTACTGATTAAAACCAACGTTATTATGGAGCGGCGACGTCATTTAAGCAGGGAAGAAATGCTCAGAGCCGTGGGAATGATAGAAGCTGGTTCCCGGCAACGTACTGTGGCTTTAGCTCTGAATACAAGTCAGAGTGTTATCAGTCGACTTTGGACACGTTACCGAAGCACTGGTACCGTGGCTGAGCGCCATGGAGGACGGTATCGCTGCACCACACGGAGACAAGACCGATACATTCAAATCTTAACTCGAAGAGCTCCAACAATAACCGCCATGATGTTAGCCGTGAGGCTTCATCACTCTTCAGGGAACTTAATTAGCGACCAAACAGTCAGAAACCGCTTGCATGAAGTGAACCTTCATTCCCGAAGACCGCTACGGGTACCACCTATAGCAATGCACAATCGTAGGATTCGATATCAATGGGCTCTTGAACACAGAAATTGGGCAGAAGAACAATGGCGTTTCGTGTGCTTTTCTGATGAGTCTCGTTTTGGTATGAGACCGGATACAAGACGTATACGACACTGGAGAACCCCTGGACGCCAACAGCGATTAAAATCCTGCCAGGAAGTCCATCCTTATAGTGGTCGAACCATCATGGTATGGGCGGGTATTTGGATCGGCGGAAGAACTGAGTTTTCTTTATTAATGCAAAGGTGACTTGGTTTATCGTTACTGTGACAAACGAAAACACTTTATTTGATGAATCCTTAAAGAAAATTTTAATTAATATCAATCAGGAGAAAAGTTATTGCAAAAATATATGTTGATCCCTAGACACTTTTGATGTGTGTATATGGCTTATTTAAGTATTTATTTAAATAGTGTTAAGAGTATGATTATAATGTTTTCAATTAAAGCAACTGCTACTAATCTCTTCACCACCTATGGTTGACTGGTAGAGAATGCCTAAGGCATTAAGTCCGCCTCTGTACATTTTTTTTGTGCGAAAGAATAAATAAATAATAAATTAACTTACTTAGAGAACTAGAGATAAATATAAACGATGTTTGCATGTTCCATCAGATTTTGCCGACACCAAACTCCGGAGCTATTTACACTTAAATGACCCACACAAACTTAAGCAACTTATACATAAGTTTGTGTTTGCGGTATAAGGTCTAATAGAGTAGGTCGTTTATAATTAGTATTATGCAAAATGCCAGTTAGCAACTTTAGATTCAGTGGAAAGGCGTGCGAAGAGGCTAATTTGCGACCCGGATTTAGCTCAAAACTCCACGCACCAAAATGCACTCCAAAGCAAACAGGCGAAGAGTAGCTAGCCTGTCGGTGTTCTATAGGATGCATTTTGGAGAGCATGCGAGAGAATTGCATGGTTTAATTCCCCCATCTCCGTTCCATCAGCGGACGACCCGTAGTACAGCGAGTATCCACTCTTACGTTGTTAACACCAAAAAGACCCGAACAGAGCGTTTCGTCTCTTCTTTTGTACCGCGTACATCGAGGGACTGGAATAATTTGCCAGCGGCCATGTTTCCTTTGAACTACAATTTTAGTGTCTTCAAGACTAGGGTGAAAAAGGCTCGTAATAAACTAGCGGGCTTTTCCATCAACGATTGCATCGCTACTTACCATCAGGCGGGATTGCGGTTTGCACTAGTAAAAAAAGTATTATTATTTATAAGGTTCGGTAGGACTGGCATGTAAAATTGTCTTAAAGTCCCTAATAATTTTTAAAGATTAAAGAAAAGACATAAAAATATAACAAGAAAAATAGCTAGTGTGTTATTTTGCAGTTTAAAATAATTTCTGACAGAAAACATTTTGTGATGTGACCTAAAATTGGAACACTTAAGTGGCTGTCTGTGGGCCGGGCTCATTAGCCGTAGGACCGATGCCGATGGGGCCGTCGGGTTCTCGAGTGGCCACCACACACCGGAAGGGGCAGCGTGGGTAGGCCCCCGACAAGGTAGACCAACGATAAGGTGAAGGTTGCGGGAAACCGCTTGGATGCGGGAGACGCACGACCGGTCGTCATGGAGATCCTTGGGGGAGGCCAATGTCCAGTAGTGGACGTCTTTCGGCTGAAATGATGATGATGACGATGATGTTGATGATGTGACCTGTATAGGTCACATCTGACCTATATTTATATATACTTTATTGTACACCAAAAACATATCATCATCATCTCAGCGTTAATCTCAGTCGCATTGAAGCTTTTTTAGCTTTGGAGTTTGGGGTCCGCTTATACCAGTGTAACTGCTTTTGGCTAAACTTCGATATTTTCCGTAAGCGACTGCCGTCTGACCTCCATAACCCGAAGGCTATATCGAAGCATTGCAGTTAAACAAATTGGGTTGTAACCTAAAAAATAATTTAATGTCCATCCGATAGATTTATAAAAAATATTGAACACGTATTTTTTATTTCACTCAAATACTTAGGAAGATACCTATATTGATTTGAAATGTCGCAAATACAAACACAGCGTGTTTGCGGCCGCGGCGTGACGTAATTAGACCCCACTCTGTAACTTTAATACGCTATATCTCAGTAGTTTTTGGTAATTTCGACAAAATAAAAAATACGTATCTTAATTTTTTTTTAGTATCTATAAGACGGACTAATATTTTTTTTTGATATTGATACCTTGGATACATTAATATTGTTGGACTTTTGAGGGTTCCAACAACCCGCAACGACTGCCATTACATGTTCGTATGGCAACCGGAACCAACGGCTTAACGTGCTTTCCGAGGCTGGAGCAGACCAGTGAAAATATTCATATTCATGCATACAAATATTTGCACTGCGCGGGGATCAAACCCGCGCCTCCTTGCGTAGTTGCCGCGTTCGCTACCGCTACGCCACGGAATCTGTCACCGAAATCATATATTACATACAAAATACATCAACTTCAAAATATGCCTTATCGGTAATGCAATCTCTTCCAGGCAACCGTAGGATGGACATAGATGTTCCAGGACAACAACTTTACAGACCATTTTTTATACACGTACGTATTATGTATTTCTATTTAAAGTACGGATCCCTTAATACCATCGCCACTCGAGAACCCGTCGGCCCCATCGGGTATCGGTCCTACGGGCAATGTGTCCAGCCCACTGCCACTTTAGTGTTGCGATTCTTCGGGCTATGTAGGTTACTCTCGTTCTTCTGCGGATCTCCTCATTCCTGATTCGATCGCGCAGTTAAACCCCAAGCATAGCCCTCTCCATTGCCCTTTGAGTGACTTTGAGCCTTCTTATAAGGTCCATTGTTAGCGACGAATAAATTTGTGTATGTAAATGGATAAATATTGGTTATATTAATTGAAGGTGAGCCAGTGCCAGTAACTCATTGGTAGTGTAGGACCCTCTCACTAAAATAAAAGAGGTAATTCACGTAAATTGCATATTTTATCGAGTAAAGTAATTTATATTGCAAACACAGGGCTGCACAATACTAATCTGTTTAACAAATTACCAGCAGAATTAAAGAATATTTTAAAAATAAACTCAGGGATTTGTTAATCAATAAAGCCTACTACAGTATTGACGAATTTTGTAATGACAAAAGCTTAACATTAGTATTATATTAACATTAAATTATATTTGTGTGTACTCATTATTTAACCTTTAATTAACATTGTTTGAATTTTTATTTGACATTGTCTGACTTATAAATTTTATTGAAATTAATATTCCGACTTTATTGTATTTTTGTAGTGTTGCTAGGAGCTGTTGGGACATTAAGTTTAATAAGGTTAGTTTTTATGTATGATTTTTTAAATTTGAGATTGCATAAATTTTAATATTTTGGTTGCTTCTTTTTATAGATATCTTATGTAAACATTTCAACACAAATGTATTTTTGTTATGAAATAAATAACTTGATCATGAAAAAAGGGTATTGACAGACAGAATGCGAAGTAATCCTTTTAGGGTTCCGTTTTCTTTTTGGGTTACTGAACGCAAAAAATAGAACTATCACTACCTGAAGCCATTAATAATTCAAACTGAGGAGCTTTCAGCGATACACCCAACTGATCAATCCGATATGAAATCTGACATATTTTCGTCAGTTCAAATTGGTCTTTCGATTTATTTTAAGCTTAGCCTTTTTTGTTATTTTATTTTAGATTGTTCACTTTTCAGTGGTCTTTATTGTTGTAAGTCTAAGGTAGCGGCCGCTGCGCAAGGAGTGCAAATATTTATGCATGAATATGAATATTTGCACTGGTCTAGTCGTGCTTCAAAAAGCACGTTAAGTCGTTGGCCCCAGTTGCCATACGAACATCTAATAGCAGTCGTCACGGGTTGTTGGAGCTCTCAAAAGTCCAAACAAGTGGTCTAACTGTAATGCTTCGATATCGCTTTCGGGTTGTGGAGGTCAGACGGCAGTCGCTTCACGGAAAATATAGAAGTTTAGCCAAAGTCAGCAGTTAGACTGGTAACGCGGTCCTCAGACTCCAAAGCTCAAAAAAAAAATAGCTTCGGGTGCGACTGGGATTAACGCTGAGATGATGGTAATGAGTCTAAGGTTGCTGTGAGGGATATAATATGACTGATAAAAGACTGAAACGCTCATTCAAATGCATCCAAATTGGGGAAAACATGACAGATAGTTACCGTAAAATGGGGTAAATTGGGATACAGGGACGAATTAAGAAGAAACTTCAAATCTTAAATTTGAAATATTATTGTTTGTTGCCAACACAGACTTTAATAAACTTTGGCTAAACTTTCTTATTTTACGACGGCCTTCCATTGACTCTCGCTCCGGACCATGGCCTGAACCAGGGCCGGACGCGAAAGATCGCTACTGCCGAACACCGCCCCAAGGACACAGCGGTGCCAACCGCCCAAACCTCCGCCGTATGCTCCACCGTAGTAAGGGGCGAGCCCCCAGTTTTATTACCTAATAAAAAAAAATATGTTATATTAATTACCCTTTTTCCCGTGACATTACACCAGGTCCTATCAGAATACCAGCGCTACGACATTTACTCGTAATTGTTGAAGCACTATAGAGATAGGAGCAAAGACTCCTAAGGCCTGGTAAGGGACTTTCTAATTATTGTTCCTTTTTTTATGTATAACTTGTTTTTATATTTAACTCAGTTTAGTTTTAAGATTTTCCCGTACGAGTCACAAAAATATTCTTTCTTTCTTTCTTACTTTTCTTTCTTTCTTTCTTTCGTCTTTCATTCATCTTTCTTTCTTTCTTTCTTACTTCCTATTGTTCTTTCCTTCTATCTTTCTTTATATAAAAAAAATCGTTAGTACCTACTTGAAATGGGGATTCCACCAAAAGCTCGAGGCTCTGCAGTTGCGCTTGTTATCACTAGACTAACGAACTATGCACATGTATGATGTCATATGCTTTAACAATATTTATACAATGTTTTACGGAAATAGATTATCTTATAAGCATTGGTTTCGGTAGTTTACTATATGTAAACAAAAAAAAACACATGAGTACTCTTTAAGAGTACAACTACAGCGCAACATGACAATTACAGTGATTGGTATTACGTTTAGTCGGATAGCGAAGTCATCATCATCATCATCAACCTTTTATCGTCCCACTGCTGGGCACAGGTCTCCTCTCATACAGAGAAGGATTGAGCGTAATCACCACGCTTGCTCAATGCGGGTTGGCAATTTCAGACTTAAAGTCCAGGTTTCCTCAAGATGTTTTCCTTCACCTTCAGTCATTGGTGTCCAAGATATACTTAGAAAGTACATATAACTTTAGAAAAGTTATATTGGTACTTGCCTGACCTGAAAATCGAACCCGCGCACTCATACTTGAGAGGCTGGTGTTTTAACCACTAGGCCACCACGACTTAACGAAGCGATAACGAAGTCACGTGGTTTTATATGTTTATCTTTAGTTTCCTACTTAAACCGATGACGTATCTAACTATAGTACTCCGTGTTTTTTAATTAAAATGCGGAAAAGAAACGGATATCTATAGGAAAAAACAATTTGCATAGAAAAAGGTTATTTTTCCAATTATCCCGTCGATGCTGAAACAAAAACGAAAATATTAAATTTCTTTTACTGTCATGGCAACCCTTTAGGAATAAAAGTTGGAGATTTCCTTATTTATTAACCCCAGCAATAAACATCTACTCTTTATGGTTATGATTTATCTTTATTTACTCAAAAGAAATACACTACAAACTGTTATGGGTTGAATGGTGCTTACAAATAGAAGCAGGGATGCACGAATTTACACTATAATGATAAACAAACTCCTAACTAATAATGCTAGATATAACTTATGCCTATTCCTAATCCTAATTTCTAATCCTAAAAGAGAGGGCGCCAGGACGGTTTTAGTCAGCGGATGTCGAGCAGAAGGAACCCTTCCAATCCTGAGTGGCCAGCCGGCTAGGGCGGTTCTTATCCACGCCTGGTAGATATTGATTGTGTTGATTACAAGAAATGATAAATGTACATACGGTCTTGTACGGACCCCTGCTAGACCTCCTCCTATAATAAAAGGGCGTGACGGTAGGCTGGAACAATAAAACCATTGATGTGAGCTGGTTCCACAACGAGGGTTATTGGTAAGGTTTCTTACTTTAATTTATAAATAACTCACCCCTTTATTGTTGCAATAGTTCACTCACAAAGTTATGGCTTAATGTTAAATTAATATAATGCGCAATAGACAAAACGAACTGGCGGCATGTCAAGATAATTTCTCTCACAAATGACACTCGTCTGTCACCAACCAGTGATTACGCAGGAATGTCAACTTCAAGATGACGGTTTTCGATATATATAAACCCTTTAAAAATAAGTTAACGACAACCTAAGGAAATACAAAAAGAGACTAACCGCTATGGCGGGACTTGAACCTGTGGCTCGTAGCATAGAAGTTCAACGCCAATCCTCTCAGCTATACTTTCATTTCAATTATTGAACAAAATTGGATTTACATTCAACCACTAGACCCGATGTCATTACAATTTAATGAGAAATATTTTACCCAGGAACATAAAATAATTGATTTTAATTCATGACAATATTGAGCAGAGTTAGCACATGTACAAAAATAGACAAATATACAATATGTAAAGAAAACCCTGTCCGACCCATAAGGATAATAAAGGTTAGGTAAACACTTGACCAAATATAATATAAGATTTTACATAATCATCACAGTAACAATAATAATGAATTTTGAAATAATCTTTTTATCCCGGGTATTAATTCCAATTTCCCCGAAATTTGGTAATTTTTAAAAAACTGACAACACCATTTGTGACGGAGCGAATAGCGATGCGACCACGTGCCGCATGCCCCGCCCCCCTTCACCCGCGCATGTATGCCTATCGGGTTGCCTACCGCACATGCATTAAGTTACCTCGCTTTTTCGAAATAATATTTATTTTTTTTGGGGGATTTTTTTTTAAGTTTAGCCCGGCTTTGTAGGCATTAGTAGAATCAGTTAACGATACCTAACAATACCGTCACGGATCGGACAGGGTTTTCTTTACATATTGTATATTTATTTTCTTCTTTGGCAACTGAGCCGATGTCAGTGACAGATGATGATGACAGTTCAGACAGAACACGATATCAAAAGATGCATGCGAAATAAAAATCACTATTTTATACCCATAAAATATTGATTTATATTTCGCATGCATCAATTCTACCCTGCTTTATACCCATAAAGCAGGGTTGAATTTGTATAATTATTTTCAATAATAAAAAATAAAAATATAATATATATTTTTATTATTTGTAATATTTTAGAGGGTTTTATTTCTTGTGGTAGTTTGTTGAAACATCTGTGGGCTTATTGTTTTGAGTGGGAATTCATCAGCGAAAGGGTGTGTCAGATTTTTACTGACTAAAACCCACCCGTTTTCCTTCATTTGCCTGTGCCAGTGGTATCTATTTCAAATAACCCGCGGTCCCTTCTTATTTAATACTTTTCTTTACCAAATTATCTGATTTCGCATTTCCCTGCAAATTTTACAATTGTACATAATGATGCCGATTTTTAGGGTTCCGTACCTCAAAAGGAAAAAACGGAACCCTTATAGGATCACTTTGTTGTCCGTCTGTCTGTCTGTCTGTCTGTCTGTCTGTCTGTCTGTCTGTCTGTCTGTCTGTCTGTCAAGACTCCTTATCTCAAGAACGCGTGGACGTATCAAGCTGAAATTCACATGAAATACTCGGGTCTATTGTCCCTTTAAGCTGTGAAAATATCAAACTTCTAAGCCAAGCAAATCAAAAGATACAGCCGATTATGTCGATATTTTCAAAAAATTTTCGACACTCGCAAAGGAATCAAAACCTACAGGATACTTCCCGTAAACTCAGAATCTTGAAAATTGGCATGAAGCATTGTCATATAATGCAAATATAGGCAAAATTACGAAAATCAAATTTTTTTAGTTATATAATATAATAAACATATTTAAATTTCGTTCTCACCCACCAGACAAAGTCTTGCCGCCAAGCGATTCGTCGTGTTCCGGCATGATGTCTGGTGAAGCCGTACGGAGAACGGGTCTGAGCAGTTGTGTTGCGATGTGTGCCGGGTACGATGTGCCTAATGTTGTTGTGCCGGGAGTTTGGTCGTGAAGGCTCTCCAGATCATCCTCTGGCGCAGCATCGTTGGTCGTGTTGTTGGGTTAAACATTGCATCACCTCGCTCAACTGCCGTCTTCCTTCCTATTCACTCAGTTTTTTTGAGTGAATAGGCTTAATAAGCTAGTGTGCTTTACCATCAACGATTGCATCACTGCTTACCATCAGGCGGGATTGCAGTCAAGCACTAGTTTATAACTATTAAAAAAAAAAAAAAAAAATGAAAAAAACTTACTACCTTATTTCTCATAAACGAATAAAGTTATCAAATTGAAATTTATACCAAATACCTAGGTCTATTGTCCCTTTAAGCTGTGAAAATATCAAACTTCTAAGCCAAGCCAATCAAAAGATACAGCCGATATGTCGATATTTTCAACAAATTTTCGACACTCGCAAAGGAATCAAAACCTAGAGGCTACTTCCCGTAAACTCAGAATCTTGAAATTTGGCATAAAGGATTGTCATATAATGCAAATATAGGAAAAATTGCGAAAATCACATTTTTTTACTTATATAATATAACAAACATATTTTAATAAAATGAAACTTACTACCTTATCTCTCACGAACTAATAAAGGTATCAAATTGAAATTAAACCAAATACCTAGGTCTATTGTCCCTTTAAGCAGTGAAAAAATCAAACTTCTAAGCCATTCTTTAAGGGGACAAAACCCGCCACACTATTCCCAACTCACTGCAACTCCTGAAAGCCAGAATCAACAGTGGAGACCGCCAGAAAAACGCCGAGCAATGAAGCTCGACGAGTCCCGGAGAAACGTTTCAACTGTCTTGGGTCCCGCAACGAAATTAATCAGAAAAGAATAGCGGAGGAGTAAGAAAAAGATATTTTTCCACTTCCCTCCATAATAAGCAGGAGACAGAATAGAACTAGGCCAATCGGCACAAAGGGACATTATTGCAACAGGGAGAAGCCCAAATTGCCAAGCACCACGGAATAACATTTGATCAAGTTAATGGGTCCTAAGTAGGTATTTGCTGTTACAATTGATTCCAATAATAGGTATGGCAAAAGCGCCTAAACGCACGGAAATTAGTTCTAGTTTCAACAAGGTCCGTATAATAAACAACTCCGGATGTAACTTGTACACTATCCAACATAATATTGCGTTCATTCTGCCAAAGAATACACTCCCACAAGATGTGATGTGCGGACTGTTCAAATTCACAGTTCGATGTAGAACACTGACACAAAGGCGAAGGAACAAGTTTAAAAGAATACAGTTTACTTTTAAAGTTGCCATGACCTGTGAGAAATTGGGCAACGCAGTGGTCAACCTCCAGCCATGTCTTAGCCAGCCGATCGCCAACGGATGGAAAGAACAGATGAAGGTCCGGCCCTTGATGGAATTATCCCACCTACTTTGCCATTCGGATAAGAGGTCCTCCCAGACGTCAGTCTGAGGTTTAAATAATCTAGAAATTCTATTGAGGTCGCGTTGTGTAACAAAGTTAGTGTCCATGGCCTCCCCCCTCGCGGAGTAGTACATTGAAGCACGTCGCTGTACTTCAAGGTCGACTGGAAGTACACCTGCCAGAACGGGTAAGGCTTCAGTACTGACTGTTCTATACGCCTTGCATAAAAATATCAATGCCAAACGTTGGCTTTGAAGCAGTTTACGTCGCGCCGCCCCTATGCTGGCCCTATCGGCCCAAACAGGTGCACCGTAGCACATACATCCTAAGTAGGTAGCTCCATATATAGTTTTTAAAGTTAGGAATGATAGACCCCAAGTTGCTTTGGATATTCTAGTTAGGGCATAAAAGTTCCTTTTAGCTTTTTCGCCAACTATTTTTATATGTTCGATAAATGAAAAATTCCTTTCTAAGACCATACCAAGGTAGCATACGGATTGCTGTTTTTTAACGGGAACGTTATTAAATTTAATAGTAGGCAATGATTTAAGATTACCTTTTAGTAGAAGTTGATAGGTTTTATGCGGCGCAAACGCTAGGCGGTTACGATCACCCCACTGAGATATTAGATTTAGGCAAGTATGGGCCAAGTTCTCAAGTCCGGCTCGGGTACTTGACTGAATGAGCAGTAGGCCATCGTCCGCGTAACCAGTAAGTGAACAGCCGCAAGGAAGCGGGATCGCGAGAAAATCATCAAAACCCAAATTCCATAAATAAGGACCGACAACTGAACCCTGAGGACATCCCATGGTTAGTGCTTTAGTACTAGAAAAATGACCGAGCTTAAGTACCGCGGAACCGTTTATGAAGTACGAGTAAACGAGATTATATATGTTTCTATAGCAACCGCGGTTTTTTAATTTTAACAACAGCATAGGCCACCAAGCGTTATCAAAAGCCCCAGAAATATTCAAAAAGATACCAATCACGTACTTGTGTTCCGACTGGTTAACGGTTCTTCTGACAGAAAGCGCCGCGTCGACTGTTGATTTACCGATGGTGAAGCCATATTGATTACTATGAAATTTTGGACCGTTCGGTAGTAAACGTGGAACGATGAGGCGCTCAAGAAGTTTCCCAAAAGATGGTAGAAGCGTGATAGGCCGATATGACTTCGGATCATCCGGTGGTTTATCACCACACTTTGGTATTATTCGTATGAAACCGCGTCGCCATTTACGAGGAAAAACGCCTTCAGCAATGCATCGGTTATATACAGTTAAGATGGCATCACCCGCTGTTTTACACGCTTCTTTAATCATCCTATTAGATATTTTATCTTCCCCTGATGATTTGTTGACCGGTAGTTTTCTAACAATATTTATAAATTCGTCATTAGATGGTACGTCTGACATTGGTGATTCAGGTGGCACAGGAGCCCACGCTCGAATCTGTTGGTGGTAGTCGCTATCGTGAGCCGGTGAATCATCAGGGATAAGTGTATTAATTAGTACTTTTGTTGTTTCCTCTATGCCCGTGGTATGCTTATCATTGACCTTAATGTTTTGAACGTATGCAAGGTCGACCGATCTGTTAGCTTTAAATTCGTGATATAAGGGAGACCACGGACCCTCCTTGTCAAGTTTGTCAACGATTTTCCGCAACAAGTTACCCTTAGATTTTTCCACCGATGCTTTGTAGCGTGACTTGGCAACTCTGAAAGCATTTAAAGCGGATGCAAGAAGAGCTCCAGTAATCTTTCGGCTCTTGAGTTTATTTAACTGTCTACGCGCTCTGCGATATCTTTTGCGCTGTTCAACTAAATAATCACTCCACCAGTCACATCTACGAATATTGATCATAGATCCACGACCAATGGCGATGTCAGCACAGTAGGTAAAGGTTTCTGACATAATGTCAGCACTTTCTTCGGCTGACAGCCCGTCCCGAGTGAACTCCTTGGCGTGACACGCAAACAGCGAGCCAAAAAATTCCCAGTTAGCGCCTTTACATCTATATCTGAAATTACCAGGAATATGAGACGGACCCTGAATATAACCAGGAACAAATTCGTACACGATCAGGCGATGGTCACTACAAGACGCGTCCGGTAGGACACGCCACCTATCCAAACGTACGTCGGCACTAGAAAGTGTGACGTCAATACAAGATTCGCCTATTTGGCTGCAAAAAGTAGGTGGTGCATCGGGGGTATTATGAATCGATAGGTTCATCTCAGCAATGAAATCCTCAACAGCGCAGCGTCGTTCGGTATCGGTTGCCCGAACCTTGCCATACCACAGAGACGATGACGCGTTGACATCCGCGCCAACGATCACTTTGCAGCCCGCGAGTGACCGCAAGACATGACGGAGATTATGTATATGAGGAGTAACAGGATCTGAATATTGAAAGTAACAGCTTACAACGAATACTTTAAAAGAAGCTGATGAGACTTCAGCAACCGCACAGTGTGGCGTCATGAGGTCACGTATAGACGTTACCGTAAAGTTAGAAGACCGCGCAACATAAATTCCGGCTCGCGCCCTGCAATCCAGCTGAACTACCCTGTGACGTAAACTTGAGTTTTGATATTGTTCTTGAATGAGTACAAGGTCTAAGTTGTAGTCGATAATTAATTTATCTAACTCTGATGTCGCCACCTTATCGTTGTGAAGGTTTAATTGCCCTATGCTTAGACTATCCATCTTAATTAGTAATTAGTATGTAGGATAAGTTGTTCGAGTTTTAATTTATAGGTACCGCACTGTTCAGACCCGCAGCGATGGTCAAAAGGTTTTTTAAAACGTTTACACGCCGCGCAAACCGGGGTGAAATTTAAATCGTCCTTATGCGGACAAACATTGGTTTCGTGGGCCTCAGAACATATAGCGCAGGTTGGTGATTTATTAGCGCAATGCTTTTTCACGTGACCGAATTGCTGACAATACGCGCAACGAACTACCTCGATATCATCAACAAAACGGCACGTAGCCCAGTCAATAAATAACTTATCCTTGGTAGACACAAGATGTTTCCGTACCTCAGGTTCAATCTCTATTCCTAACCATTTACGACCGTTATTGGTAGAACGCCTACGGACTATTTTCGTGGATTTAATGAAGTCGTCTTCTTTTATTGGCAACTCGTTTTTAATATTTTGGCGGTATATAGCTTGCAAAAAATTGTTGTCTTCCATAGAGGCGGGAATGTCCTTGACTAATAGACGGGGTCGGCGACCTTTTGGTTTTTCTAAACGAAGACCCGCAGACTTTATAGCGTCTACCGATTCTAGTCTTTTCAATTGGTTTTCATTTGCAACGCGCAGTACAACGCCTGATTTGGCGGTTTTTTTAATACCGACTATTTGAAAACCATCGTCACTCGGTCTAATCGCCTTCATAAGAGCTTGTTTAGTGGCGGAAGATGACGCATAGTCAGCTGATCGCTCCTGGGTCGGATAGGCGACGAGACAAGGAAGAGGTACTCTAGATTCAATAGCCGGGGTAACTTTAGGCAACCGCAGTTTCAAAGAATCCGCGTACGACATGTTTTTGTCCTCATTAACGGTTTTAGCGTAGGATTTTAATTTAATTATTTCCAATTCGCGCTCGGTGTTAGCAAGCTTTGTCTCGTTACACGCAGATTTTAAAGCTAACAAAGACACGATACTTGTAACTCGTTGAGTCATATCCATAATTGCTGATTTGTTCGCGACATTTATACGAGAACCGTTATCATTAACCAGCTCGTTGATTTTGGCCAGGTACACAGACGCCTCGGTCATCAAATCGCAATAATTACTGTTCCCGTCGCTACGATTGGAAATATTTAATGTAGGCGACTTTTCGGGAGAATTGGGTGCAGTTTGTAAACGCTTCGACCTATCATCTATTAAATTGTCGGTCGGAGACATTTCACAAAACAAACGCTTAGCGGAGGCTTGCGGCGGCGACCTAAACGTCTTGTTATCTCTGCGGAAAATGTCCCCCCCACAATCAGGGGGGTCATCATTGGAAGTTGACATAGCTAATTAATTAACAAGAAAAACAAATCTAAGTTAACGAAAAGAAAAAAAACAAAACCGACGCGCGGAGAAAAAAATAAAAATAAATTACGTTACCCTCACAAGTAAGAAAATAAATGTACTCACCGAAATTATTTGATTTACAATAAATACCAAACAAACACTAAGAATAAACTTACTATACCAAGCCAGACACAATTTCACAGTCTAGAATGAAAACACGAGCCGGAAACTAACAATCGGAACGCGATATTCGTAAATATACCCGGAGCGTATTAATTTCACACCACACGGCGCGGGCGCGCGGAGGGAAGTGAAACTTCTAAGCCAAGCCAATCAAAAGATACAGCCGATATGTCGATATTTTCAACAAATTTTCGACACTCGCAAAGGAATCAAAACCTACAGGATACTTCCCGTAAACTCAGAATCTTGAAATATGGCATGAAAAATTGTCATATAATGCAAATATAGGAAAAATTGCGAAAATCACATTTTTTTTAGTTATAAAATATAATAAACATATTTTAATAAAATGGGACTTACTACCTTATTTCTCACGAACGAATAAAGTTATCAAATTGAAAGTTATACCAAATACCTAGGTCTATTGTCCCTTTAAGCAGTGAAAAAATCAAACTTCTAAGTTAAAGCGATCAAAAGATACAGCGGTTTATACCGACACCTTAGAGGAAATTCCGTCACACGCTAGGGAATCAAAACCTACAAGGTACTTCCCATGAACTCAGAATCTTGAAATTCGGCACGAAGCAACGTTATATTATAGTACAGACAGATAAAGGAAAAATTGTGAAAATTATAAATTTGAAGTTACATAAAATATTAAAATATTATTTTTGCTTACATGACATAAAATATTTTTTTTTAATAATTATAAACTTACTACCTACCCTTTTTCACATGAACGAGTAGAGATATTAAAGTTGAAATTCATATCAAACACTTCTTTGCCCGATGAAGACCAGCCCGCGCCGCAGCTGAGCCAGTAAATATAAATTCCCAACTATGACCTCTGAGTTTGTTTCGGACGTTTCTTCTCAGAGCTAGTATTAGGAAACGCCGCGGTCATCAAACCGAAATAAAAATAAGAATTCGATCCAGCCGTCCCCTGCTGTTCTTCTAGCGACACCCTAAGCCGAGGTTCGTACCCCACAGGGGGTGCCCTTAGCGTGTAGTCGCTTAGCTTTTAGTAGCCCTGGCTAGAGGCTTTAAATTCACTTAATGCAGCCACAGGATAGTCCGGTTAAGTAGTACTGACCTCTCAAGGTCAACTACGAGATGCAACATTAAAAAAAAAATCAAACACTTCTTAAATCTAATTGCCTCTAAACTGTGAAAAATTCTAAATCAATGCTAGTATTATAAATGCGAAAGTAACTCTGTCTGTCTGTTACGCTTTCCCGCCTAAACCTCTCAACTGATTTTGATGAAGTTTGGCACAGACAATCTTTAGACCCTGAGAAAGACCATAGGGTACCTTTTATCCCGGAAAATTTTGATGTTCCCGAGGGGAATTTAAACAGCGCGATATAACCGAACTCCACGCGGGCGAAGCCGCTGGCGGAAAGCTAGTACGTCATAAGTTGTAAACCGCTACGTTTGTACGGCGGAACCCTCGGTGTGCGAGTCTGACTCGCATTTGGCCGGTTTTTTTGTTTACAAACTAAACTAATTTTAAGTTGAGTGCATTTTTTTCATTCATTTCATTAAGAAATACACGATATTCTAGTCCTGTCAGAGTTAGATACCCCATAGGCAGTTTAGATGCGATTAAAAACATGGCGCCTAAAAATCGCGTCGTATTACGTCAGGCACGGACTAATTTGATAGGACTAAACTGATATTTATATTCTGTCATTTTTTTAATGAAATAGAAAGAAAAGGATGCACTGATCTTTAATTTAATTTGTGAACAAGGGAATTGGAGCAGTGTTATTTTATTTTAATTTTTTTTTTTAACTTGACGGGTCTTAATGCAAGGCGTAATCTACTACGTGTAACATAAAGCGTATATACATAACAAAGGCATGGCATCTTTACATGATATCAAACGATATTGGAAGGGTTTTTTAATCCTATCTCTTTATGTTAGGAAGTTATGAGGAAAAACACCGCCCTTAATAGGCTACTATCATACTAGACGCACAGAGATATTGAAGGCATTTATCGGACTTTGGCAAGTAACGTGACGGGTAACGAGTAGTTATTAACGTATGTAGTGTGCTGCCACGTTTTTATGATTTGATTTTAAGAAACACACGAAACCGAAAATTTGGTACTAATTTTTTGAGTATTTTATTTTGAGTTGAAACCCTTCCGATATCGTTTGATATCATCTAAAGATGCCATGCCCTTGGTATGTATATACCCTTTTTGTTACACGTTGTATAGTAATGAAGAAGAGGTTTGCTTCAAAACGGTCTCCAAAGCCTAGAGTACAGGCAAAGAGTAGCCAGCCTGTCGGTGTTCTATAGGATGCATTTTGGAGAGTTTGCGAGGGAATTGCATGATTTAATTCCGTCAAACGGCGAGTATCCACTCATACGTTGTTAACACCAGTACGATCAGGATAAATCGTCATTTTGGAGAGTTTGCGAGGGAATTGCATGATTTAATTCCGTCAAACGGCGAGTATCCACTCATACGTTGTTAACACCAGTACGATCAGGATAAATCGTCATTTTATAGAGTTTGCGAGGGAATTGCATGATTTAATTCCGTCAAACGGCGAGTATCCACTCATACGTTGTTAACACCAGTACGATCAGGATAAATCGTCATTTTGGAGAGTTTGCGAGGGAATTGCATGATTTAATTCCGTCAAACGGCGAGTATCCACTCATACGTTGTTAACACCAGTACGATCAGGATAAATCGTCATTTTATAGAGTTTGCGAGGGAATTGCATGATTTAATTCCGTCAAACGGCGAGTATCCACTCATACGTTGTTAACACCAGTACGATCAGGATAAATCGTATTGCCTCATCTTTTATACTGCGCACTTCGAGGGACTGGAACAATGTGTCAGCGGCGGTGTTTCCGTCTGACTACAATTTAAGTGTCTTCAAGGATACAGTGAATAGGCTCTTAATAAATTAGCGCGCTTTACTATCAACGATTGCATCACTGCTTATCATCAGGCGGAATTACGGTCAAGCACAAACATTATTATAAAAAAACTTTTTTACAAAAAAACAACCGACTTCTAAAAACCACTACAAAGTGAAAAATAACTAATTTCGGAAGTCGGTGTCAAAAACTAATACCTATACAAAAACCAAAGACACCGACTTCCGAAATTAGTTATTTTTCACTTTGTAGTGGTTTTTAGAAGTCGGTTGTTTTTTTGTAAAAAAGTTTTTATTTTACACTTTTTAGTTGTGAAAAGTAGGTACTATGAATTCAGTTACATCCGGTCAGACTGGAAGCTGACGCAAATATTGTTGGGAAATGACGTAATTTTGTTTACTTTAATTTTTACCCGTAATTTTGAAGAATTCTCTCGACTGCCTATGGTCTTAATCATCAGATTTAGATACTGCAGACCATTATTTTAACCCAATGGGCGCAAAGTTCTCATCAATATAAATGAATTAAAACCAAACACAAAGTAGCTACTGCAAACCGTTGAGGAGTTCCCGGAACTGGCCTTTGTCTTCATCATCAGAGCTCTTATGACAGTCACAACCCATCTAGGTGTAAAGTTCTTATCAATACAAATTAATCAAGCCCAAACACAAGGTAGCTGCTGTGAATTGTTGAGGAGTTCCTTCGACTGTCTTCCGGTTCCATCATCAGATCTACTCCAGACCTTTATCAAATTGTAGTGCTTTAAATACTTAATGAAAATACTAAGAAATGCACTAATCGACCCTACAATTTTTGAAAGTTCCCCTTGATTTCTCTGGTCTTCCATCATCAGATCCTGATGTCCTTATCATGGGACCACCTTGGGAATGTCTTCTTTCCAACAAAAAAAAAGAATTATCAAAATCGGTTCATAAACGACGAAGTTATGCGCGAACAAACATAAAAAATAATAAAAAAAAAGCATATATACGGTCGAATTGAGTAACCTCCTCCTTTTTGAAGTCGGTTAAAAAGGAGAACAAACTGGTGTTAATAGTCTTTACTTTAACTATGACAGACATGAAGACGTTGTATCTTGCTCATCATTTGATATCAGTGTGTTTATTTTGTTCTACATGAATTATGCTGGGCCTGGGCCTGTTTAGGTTTCTCACTAGTTGTTCCGGTTTGCAATAAAAATATTACTTAATTTTTTTATAAGAAATAAAGGGCACACAACATTTTATATATATCGTTTTTGTTTTAGGAAGTTTAAAACTGATGTTTTATGTAGAAAAAGCGCGCCTGAGATTGTGCCGCGCAGCGGAGCGTATCACGTGGTAACATGAGATCCGCCTGACTAAACCTTATAGAGGAATTGCATAAAAATCAATAATTTGTGTAAAATAATGACTACTGCTGTACAATTTCTAGTATTAAATTAGTAAAATCTTAGGCCGCTTAAGGTGTTTTAGGCAAAGTGCCAGGATAGCCGGGGAAATTCTAATTTTGAATTTCTTAAGGTACGCTGCGAAATTCAAATTTTGTACGTGAGACACTCAGAAAGTTTTGCGATAGTAAAAAAAAATCTATGTATTTTACTACATCTTTTCAAAGTTCTCTCCACCGGACTCTATACAAAGTTTCATGCGTCTGAACCAATTTTCGAAACACTTTTTCCAGTCCGCCGCAGACATCTCGTATACAGACTGTTCGAACACTACCTATACCTTTGAGCTGATCTTTTATTTTTGAGAATAAGAAGAAGTCAAACGGTGCTAGGTCAAGGTTGTAAGGAGGGTGACCCAGGCGTTTGACCGGTGTACTGTACAGGAAGTTCCTCGTTTTAATTGCGGTGTGGGCGGGCGCATTGTCGTGGTGGAGCAGTAACCCGCGGAACCCTGTGTTTGGTCGCTTGTTGCTCATAACAGCCCCCCCCCCCCCAGTGTAAGGAGGATGACTCAGGAGTTTGACCGGTGTACTGTCCAGGAACTCCCTCATTTTGATTGGGGTGTGGGCGGGGGCATTGTCATGGTGAAGCAGCAACCCGCGGAGCCCTCTATTTGGTCGCTTGATCCTTACAACAGAGAAAACTTCTGTCAAGCATTTGTTGGTATACCATTCGGCGATAATGCTTCTTTGGTTTCGTAAAGGAATTGACACCAAGTAGCCCGTCAAACTGAAAAAGCTCGCTATCAAAATCTTACCTCCGCTTCTAGATTGCCTCACTCTGGTAGGCGTTGACTCATTTTGAAACATCCAAACCGTCAACTGGCGCTTTGTTTCTGAATCGTATTGATAAATTTAAGATTCATCATCTGTAACGATGTCGTAAACACGCCGAGACAAGCCTGCTTCAAATTTGTCCATCATATCATGGCCCCATTCCACCCATGCCTGCTTCTGAGCATCAGTGAGATTATGCGGCATCCAGCGTGAAACTATCCTCAGCAACCAAAGATGCACTTGTAGAATCACGCGAAGGCTTCCTGATCCAATCTGCAGTTTATGCTGAATTTCTTGGTATGTAATTCGGCTATTGTCTTGGACCAAACTTTTTACTGCTAGCACGTTTTTTTCTGTAAAAGCCTTCAAAAGGCGACCACTTCTTTCTTCATCTCCCAAAGTTAGTCGACTGCGCTTAAATTAATTAAACTACCGATACACGGTTGCCTTAGAAAGGACTTCATCCATGAATGCCATTTGGAGTCGTACGATTCATTTGGTTTCAGGCAACATTTGAAATCGTAAAAAACCATTGCGCAAAAATGGTCTCGACGCAAATCCGTTTTTCAAAGAGATGTGATTATTTTAATAAGCGTGCAAAAAATGTGGAAGGATATTTTGAATTTAAAACGTACCTATTATAAGTTATAAATAATCATATTTTTTAAATAAATTATAACTGGCCAGTTTCTCATACATAAAAACTTTTTGTCGCAATACTTTCTGAGTGACCTGGTCTTTCGTGAAATCATTACATTTGAGGCCAATTCGTTGGGGTTGTTGGTCATTTATACTCGCGAATAATATTTTAATCAACACATAACCGGAATCTCACCTGGAAATTGCAAAACACTAATAAAAATCCAATTTGAATTTCACGGTCTATCTTTTACACCCCCCAAAACTATGTATTTTCTCATTACTCGCGTTCGTAGGTAGATTTTTTTTTGCAATCATTGATCATTCTAATTCAGGAGAAATTAAATTGAATACCAAATTTAACCGCAAAATACAGCTCATTGCCTTCTAAGGAAACCTCTTTGATTAACAAGCCTATTATTGCTAATTAATCCATTGATTCGTAAACATTAGCTATTATAACATTTATCGTAACGCGTAAGTAAACTTCAATAGTTAAATCAACCGTCACAAGTGATTATACGTTTAGAACTGTCCCAAGATTGTACGAAATGTTAAGAACATCTTAACATTTAGCTTAAACAGAGCATTGTATTGTTAAACATGATTTGGTTGAACAATGATTTATTGAAAAGGGAGTTATTTGGATCCTATTGAATTAATTGAAGAGGGATGAATTTAGTTCTTGTTTGATTTGTGTTATTTTGTGTGATTAAATAAACCGTGTAGTACCGGGCTTAGAATAATAAGATAAGGATAAGGGAACTCTCACCATGGAAGCGGGCAGCAGCGCTTCTCCTGTGGAATATCACATTACAGTGATCCCCAACCCACCTGCTTCCTGGGGATTACGGCAAAACCCCACCCCCCCATGCAATGAAAGCCTTGGAAGAGGCCTTTGTCCAGTGGACCTCTATAGGCTGAAGAATAAGAATAGTGGAGAAAACGGACATTACAAAGAAAACAGTTAAACTTAAATGAGACTGGACCAAATATGCATGGCGAATGGGTCTACTAGTGATAGAGTCCAACAAAACGCTCAACGTCTATAGACTGGAAGAGGCAGAGAGAGTCCTTTGCAATGTAGTAAGACTATAGAGACTAGTTAGATTAATCATGTTCTTGATTGTGGTTTTTGTTACCGACCCGATTTCTTTGCGATCCAGTAGAGATCAAAATTTTAAATTTTATACAAGAAAATTTACTAATTTGTATCTTCATGCTTAAAATTTAAAATATTGATCTCTCATTCGCAATCCCGCCTGATGGTAAGCAGTGACAATTCAGTGATATTTCAATGGTGACGGAGTTGAATACTTCTTAATGCTTTCCAAATACAACCCAAAGATTATACTCGTATGTCAAATACAAACTACACGGCTATGTGCGATGTCTGAATAAACTAAAAGGGTCATTAACATACCATGAACTATTCTAATTATCTTCCTGTCTAGAAGAACGGTTTTCAATATCATGTTCATCACAAAACGTGTGGTAGTGAGTTAGTAACTCGCAATATAAATAAACGTAGCCGATGTATTCTGGGAGTTTAAAGTTAGCTGTCATTTCAAGATGTTATGGTTTGACACTATTGATAGTTCAATTCAAGCACATTTCAGCAACTTTTGAATATGAGGTTTTAACAGAAGTTTGCGTGATTTTCTATTGAATAGGGTATTGAGAATTTAACGGAGCGCATTCTGGTGCGCTAAAATTACATATTGTTCTCTATTTTTAACTTTCGGCCATAAGCAGAGCATCGTCACGATAAAAGTACGCCCATGCGGACGTTTTTACGTTTTCAGTTAGAGAGACAGATACTCTCCATTATCCTTTAGCCTCCGTGGCGTAGCGGTAGCGAACGCGGCCGCTGCGCAAGGAGGCGCGGATGCGATCCCCTCGTAGTGCAAATATCTGTATGCATGAATATGAATATTTGCACTGGTCTGGTCGTGCCTCGGAATGCACGTTAAGCCGTTGGTCCCGTTTGCCATACGAACATCTATCGGTAGTCGTTACGGGTTGCTGGAGTCCTCAAAAGTCCAACAATCAGTCTAACTGCAATGCTTCGATATCGCCTTTGGGTTATGGAGGTCAGACGGCAGTCGCTTCACGGAAAATATCGAAGTTTAGCCAAAATTAGCAGTTAGACTGGTAAAGCGGACCCCAGACTACAAAGCTGAAAAAGCTTCGGATGCGACTGGGATTAACGCTGAGATATGATATATATTTATATTTTATTTATTATCTGGATTATGGTTTTGAAACAAAATATTCGTCTTGGGACATTTAGATAGGAATCCCACGTAATCTTCCTTCCTCTACGGAAGGAACATTATGTGGGCGATAAGGGTCTCATCTCCATGAGAATTGAAGTGATAAACTACACAATCGTGAGAAGCAGAGATAATTGAGGGAGGTTCTTCCTCAAGGGGCAGACGTGGGCTGAATAGTAATCATTTCAATCAGAATAACATGCTTCATAAAGTTTTTCACCTCCTATACTTGAAGATTTGAAGAGTGAAAATATTTTAAATTAATTCGTGTATTCATACATTTTTTTATTTTTCTTTATAAATTATAAACCAACGCTTGACCGCAATCCCACCTGATGTTAAGCAGTGATGCGATCGTTGATAGTAAAGCGCGCTAGTTTATTAAGAGCCTATTCACTCTAGCCTTGAAGACACTCAAATTGTAGTGTGACGGAAACACCGCCGCCGGCTAATTGTTCCAGACCCTCGATGTACGCGGTATAAAAGAAGAAGCGAAACGCTTTGTCCGGATTGTAGTGGTGTCAACAACGTGAGGGTGGAAAGTCGCCGTACGACGGGTCGTCCGATGGTGGAACGGAGACGGGGGAATTAAATCATACAGTTCCCATGCACACTCGCCAGAATGCATCCTATAGAAGACCGAAAGGCTGGCTACTCTACGCCTGTGCTCCAGGCTTTGGAAACTGCTTCAAGTTAAATCTGGGTCGCCAATCAGCCTCTTCGCACGCCTCTCCACTGAATCCAAAGTAGCCAGGAGACATATAGACAGCAATTTGTACCTTTAACATTGCTTTATATGTATTTGCTTAGACTTTTTCAATCTATGTTGCGGTCGGCGTCTAGTTTATTTGGATTCAACTGAATACCAGTAATTTTTCGGTGGCAGGCCATAAGATTGGCTGCCGGCAAAAGTTACCACCCACCAGAAAAAGTCTTGCCGCCAAGCGATTAGTCGTGTTCGGCATGATGTCTGGCGAAGCCGTATGGAGGACGGGTCTGAGCAGATGTGTTGCGATGTGTGCCGGGTACGATGCGCCAAATGGTGTTGTGTCGGGAGGTTGGTCGTGGAGGGTCTCCAGATCAATCTCCCTCTGGCACAGCATAGTCGGTCGTGTTGTTGGGTTTAACATTGCATCATCTCGCGTCTTCTTTCCAATTTAGGTACTCAGTTTTTTTGAGTAAATAGGTTCAATAAACTAGCGTGCTTTACCATTAACGATTGCATCTCTGCTTACCATCAGGCGGGATTGCGGTCAAGCACGAGTTTATATTAAATAATAAAAATACACGACCCGACTGCCTTGACCTCCGGAACCCAATTACTCAATAATACTTAATAAGAATGGTCATCAGACGTTCGAATTTCTGAGGACCCGTAAACCCGTAATCTGTATACTGTCAGAGATTTGCGAATAACAACCAGGACCAACTGCTTAACGTGACTAGACAGATTTTCGCTTGATAACTTCTTCTTGTTCTTTTTTCAAGGTGACATTCAACCTCAACTCTTGATCAATGGCCTCTGTGGAATAGATACCACAATTTTGCCAATAACACGTGTAACTAATTATAGTAATTCTTTGAAAATTTTATATCACAATAATGGCGGATATCGCCAATGACAGTAGAAAAAGACGACCACGTGAACCGTCTATGAGGGAGGTTTGAGGCAAAGTCATGATGTGGCCACTATGCTGCGATATTTCAATGTTCTTTATTAATTATTTACTGAATGCACTTTTTACTACATAAATCAAGCGATTTTATTTATTAAATGACACTATAAATAACAATGAAAATTGTGCGTGACACTCATCTTAGATTTCTCGTCAAAAAAAACCTTGATAACTTTACAACTGATATAATATGTACGTATGGGTGAAATGTGTCTTTTTTAATTTTTTATGTTATATGTAGTTCCCTTTAATTTTAAATTAAGTATGTGTATGTGAGGATGCGAGGATGAGAATGCAGCCGATTGATTCTACAAAAATCTCACCGTTACAAGTTAGAAGTGATTTTAAAGTGAGTTGTCAATATTGAGGAGAAGTGAGTTTAGAGTGAGTTGTCAATATTGTCAATGTCTTGCACTAGTTGGGAATTACAGTTTACTTGACGCACTCTCATGCACAAATATGTGAGCTGTCACGCCCTTTATGTCAGGGGTTTTTATTTAGGTATGTAATAAGTTTTTACTTTTTACATTTCCATTTTAATTATATTTTATTTTTTGTTTTGCATTTCTGGTATTTCGGCGTGGCTATCTGGCATATTTATTATATATTTTTTATTTTTTCTCTTGTAGTACTGTACCTACATAGTATTGTATAAACTAATGTGTTTTTTCTAAATGAACAGACAGCTGTGCTGCTGGGGAGTTTCTTCCGCCACTTCTTCTTCCCAGCGAAAGCACTAGGAAGTGTCGATGGGTGGGCGTTTTGGGGGACTGTCTTAACTAATATTGACGTTCAAAAAGTGCTGATTCCCAGCTTAGTTTGAATAAATGACTTTTAATTTGCTTTTGATTTTGACTTCAAGCTCATTTGACCTATGATTTAACGGTGATATGTTTACAGAATCGCACTTCTACTTTTGACATGTCTATTCAAGTTCATTGAGCAAAATTACCATGCGTGGGTATGTGTTTTGCATTGCTAAGGTAAGGTATCTACGCATAACTGAATAATGTGAATAGTTCAAAGACCTCAACTTATTGAATAATTTTTCGGGTGAAAACATATCATCCCTATTAAATCAATTTACCAGACATTAGTCTGATACTAGAAGTTCTTGTGTATAAAGACGTATGTGCCTTTTACTTAAATTAACTGCAATTTCAGAAAAAAATCGTCCAAATACAAGACGTACTCGTACCCAAAAAAAGTCAGTACAATGCTGAAAAAGTTTCTTGTATGGAGACCTTTCCTACTTTGTATCAACTGTATTTTATTTTATACTAGCTTTCCGCCCGCGGCTTCGCCCGCGTGGAGTTCGGTTTTATCGCGCTTTTTAGATTTCTCAGTGTTTCTCTACTATATTATGCATTTATTATACATACAAACCTTCCTTAAGAATCACTCTATCTATTAAAAAAAACCGCGTCAAAATCCGTTGCGTAGTTTTAAAGATCTAAGCATACATACGGACATACAGCGAAAGCGACTTTGTTTTATACTATGTATTGAAGTTGTTATAATGGGTATAAAAAAACATACTTCTATTCTACATTTCAATGGTCTACCTATATTGGTTTATGAGATACAGCTCGCTATCATCCCTACGGACAGAGATAACACGGAGGCTTCGTAATTCGGCTTAGTCTATTTATTTTTTTTACTTTGCCCCGCATTAGTAATTATTCCTGTATGGTAGGTGTGTTTACAAACATTTAAAGTAACATACACAAACAGCCAGACCCAAAATAACTACCTGTAGGTGGTAGGCCATAACATCGGCTGCCGGCAGAAGTTACCACCCATCAGAAAAAGTCTTGCCTCCAAGGGATTTGTCGTGTTCCGGCATGATGTCTGATGAAGTCGTGCGAAGGACGAGTCTAAGCAGTTGTGTTGCGATGTGTGCCGGATGCGGTGCGCCAAATGTTATTGTGTTAGGAGTTTGATCGTGGAGGGTCTCTAGGTCTCCTTCTGGTGCACCATCGTTGGTCGTGTTTATGAGTTTAGCATTGCATCAACTCGCTGAACTGCCGTCTTCCTTCCTATTCACTCAGTTTTTTTCAGTGAATAGGCTCTTAATAAACTAGCGCGCTTTACTATCACCGATTGCACCAATGCTTATCATCAGGCGGGATTGCGGTCAAGTACTAGTTTATAATTGTATAAACAAAATACGAATTTTTGTTCCGTGCGGGAATTGAAATGGCGACATCAAGAGCAGCAGTCAATCGCTTAGCTTCTCCGTTAACCGTATTTGAATCGTCTTTAAAAAGAGCTTGGAAATACAGAAGACTGGAAAAGTCCACGATTATTAGAATAAAATAATAACACAAGCGTGGTTTTTTGACAAATTAGAGTTTTATGATATTATACATCAAACAGCTGCTTTAATATTTTATCTCCATTACGTTTCCCTTTGTATTCGTTTATTCCTTTGTAATTTTATTTTGACTTGTTATTTTCGGGGTAGTGACAAATGTCGTGTGATGAAAAAAGAATTACGGGAATAGAATATAATAATACTCTTTATTGTAATACACCACTTGAATTATACAAAGTCACACTTAAATTATACAACGTGTAACAAAAAGGGTATATACATACCAAGGGCATGGCATCTTTAGATGCCATGCCTTCTAATATCAAACGATATCGGAAGGGTTTTAACTCAAAATAAAATACTCAAAAAATTGGTACCAAATCTTCGGGTTCGTGTGTTTTCTGAAATCAAATCATAACAAACGTGGCAGCACACTACACACGTTAATAACTAGTCGTTACCCGTCACGTTACTTCCCAAAATCTCATAAATGTCTTCAATATCTCTGTGCGACTAGTATGATAGTAGCCTATCACAGGCGGTGTTTTTCCTCATAACTTCCTAACATAAAGAGATAGGATTAAAAAACCCTTCCAATATCGTTTGATATCGTGTAAAGATGCCATGCCTTTGTTATGTATATACCCTTTATGTTACACGTTGTATACATAGTGTGATAAAAGACTTTGTAGCATGTCTATGGTCTCATCAGTTTCATACAAAAGTGCAATGCCTTATTTTCTTCACGACCAATGAAAGTTTTCAATGCAGGGATTTTCAGAACCACATACTGAATCTATGGTAAAACATTTCACTTCGATTTCTCTGTTTATTGTTATCTTCTACACAGGACAATATTAAGTAGGTGCATTGAATCACAACATCTTCTTCATCAGCCTATAAAGGTCCACTGCTGGACAAAGGCCTTCCCCGAGGCTTTCCACGATGACCGGTCTTGTGCTGCCCGCATCCATCGGCTTCCCGCGACTTTTACCAGGTCATCGGTCCACCTTGTTGGGGGCCTCCCTATGCTGCGTCTTCCGATATGTGGCCTCCACTCCAGAACCTTACTGCCCCATTGGCCATCGGCATCACAACATCTAATTCAACGTATTATAAAGTAAATTTAGAGAGGCCTAGGGCTAATTTATTATTATTATTTATTTATACTTCAGACAACAACGATCCATTATGTCAGTGACAATAACAGCTTAAAACTAAGTTTGTTCACACACATAAACCCATACCATTCTTAAAATACACCCCGTGTCAGCTACATTTCGCACCTTTAGAATGAAAGAGACCTAACTCAAAAAAGCAAGTTTTTGGGAAATGATGAATAAAGTTTCATAATGTTACAATATTTTTAGAAAAGGGAGATTATTCGGTTGAAATTTCATTAAAGTCATATTATTTTAACTTTATATCCTACTTTACTTATCTGCCAACATGAATTTAATTAAAAAAAAAAAATTAAAACAAATAATAATATTTTTTTCTTAATTTATACAAAAACAGTGTTTATTTAGGTCTTTGTTTGTTTGAAACCATTGTTTTTTAAAAGACCTTTTATTATTTGGGTCTCTCTAGTTCTGAATCTCTGGAATGAAGTCTGGTTTCATTCCCAAATAAGTCACTGTATTAATAATTTTTTAGATAGTTTTAAGGAAACTTTTATGTTCAGTACACAAAAAACTACATACTAAAGTAACAAAAAGTTTTACTATAAAAGTAAACCGACAAAAGACTTTACTGCTTACAAATTGTACAACTGTATGTCGTAAAGAAAAGTAAACCTAAATAAAAAATGTAAAAATAATTAATGAATAACCAAATGCTATTCAGTCTTCTTTGATAGTACCTATTCAAACAATGAAGTCACATTATTTAAAACTATTGAAATATAAAATTTAAAGAAAAAAATATAAAGTATATAATTATACAAATCTGCATAATAACCAGGTATGTATTAAGTTTTTATCAACAAGATCGTGTAAGTCTTTTTTCTTATGTTCGCTTAGCTCTAGTCTTTGTAAATATTCTTTGGTTAGCATTATATCTTCTGGTTTGACCATTTTCTTCCGTTTATTTCTCATATTGATCATGGTGAACTTACTTTGAGTGTACGAGGTTTTACAGTAAAATTCAAACTTTTCTGCTTTACTAAATTCCAAAACCTTGACATTGCTCCATATCATTTTGGTTGTATGTTCATATTTATTGTATTTATATCCCCATTTTTCTTGTAGGACCTTTAAATCGCTGAAAAACGCGCGTATCACATAAATAGTTTTACCATTTTTAGGCGAGTTCTTAATTAAGGTGACATATGTGTTGGTAGAGGGTATATATTTATTAGCCCAGACATTTTATTTCTCTTAATCTTCTTTTCAATAGGGCTATGATGAACATTATCCCCTTCATTCTGGATATGCCCTTTAATTAGATATTCTTGAGTAATTGTATGAATAATTTCAAAAATAGATAACGAAGCAATGTATTTATTTTTATTTTATCCGAAATATTTATCCTGATTGAACGGTGCCTTCGGACAGCCTCCGTGGCGTAGCGGTAGCGAACGCGGCCGAAGCGCAAGGAGGCGTGGGTTCGATCCCCGCACAGTGCAAATGTTTGTATGCATGAATATGAATATTTGCACTGGTCTGGTCGTGCCTCGGAAAGCACGTTAAGCCGTTGGTCCCGGTTGCCATACGAACATCTAGTGGCAGTCGTTACGGGTTGTTGGAGCCCTCAAAAGTCTAACAATTCGTCTAACTGCAATGCTTAGATATCGCCTTCGGGTTGTGGAGGTCAGCCGGCAGTCGCTTCACGGAAAATATCGAAGTTTAGCCAAAATCTGCAGTTAGACTGGTAAAGCGGACCCCAGACTCCAAAGCTGAAAAAGCTGCGGATGCGACTGGGATTAACGCTGAGATGATGATGATGATGATGATGATGATGAACGGTGCCTTCGAGTTGTTGTCGACGTATGTACATCGGAGCTCATGTGGACTAATGTGTTCCTCAGGGGTCTGTTCTCTCTGTAAATCTGTTCCCGCTACATATTAACGATCTGCTGATGCGCAATATCTATGGGTATGCAGATGACACCACAGTTGTGGAGAGATACTTGTCGGATGCTCGGGCTAGTAAGGAATCAATCCTGTCGAACATTCATGCCACCAAAACACAAGCGTGTCTATTCACCGCCATAAGAAACCGGTTCACCTTGGCTCCTACTTTTCGGAGTGTATCCTTGGAGTGAACCGACCCCCTTCAGTTTTTGGGAGTTGAAAAAGGAAACATGGAGAGCTTTGTTTGGGTTCTGCTCATTTAAACGGTGTAAATTATCTAAAACACATGACCCAATCTCGTTAGCTCTTCGTTTTCCCTGAACTTCGTCCCAGAAATAACTATATACTACAAATATAACTATTACCTACGTTACGGTATGTCCATAATTCATTATCGTTATCTTTATTTTTTACGCTTTTGAACTGTTGCTTTTTTAACATTTTTACTATTGTAAAATTAAGACAATTTAGTTTGGATAAATAAAATAGATGATATTGGAGACATATCATGTGGGATACCTCATAACAGCCTGCAAATCGTCCATGTTATCGACATCGACTGCGCAAATGTTAGTTTCATTTATATTCCGACGATCTAGACGTTTTTCTTCACGACACAGAACCTTTTCTTTCTGATGATAATCATAATTATATTTCTTTAACTGCCACCTTGCGAATAAGAGTAGCTAGTTCATAATCTAAGCAGAAGACGCACTTCTTCTATCTTTTTTGGTTGCAAAAAACCTATATTAAATTCCTTTCTCTCTCCAGAAATCTCTCCAGAGGTCCATAATCGTCTGTCCCTGGAAGTTGTAGCTCACAAATAATGAAACTATATTCTTCTTCTCTCTTCTCTCTATCGGGAGTTTTCTTCCAAAGTGCTTACCTCTAAAGTCTTTACTTACGAAACCTTCGGGTCAGTTTTCTTTTTAACGGTTCTGATTTGACGGTCACATATCCCTTGCATATTAGTAAAGAACGTCTTACAGCTATAATTTATTGTGAAATAGAATGCATTATTTATTAATCTGGGTTTAGCGGCGTTAGTATACTTGCATCTAGGCTTAATTATGTAAAGTCTATGCAGTTCGATGTTGCAAAGAGAGCAATATGTTTCAAATAATTTATTTCTATCGGAACCATCTACATTCTCAGAACATTGGTGTCTACATTTACATGCATCTTTAACTATACGGGCCTGTGCTTCCTTTTTGGTCATCATAGAAACGTCGGCTTTCCAGGATTCCTTAAAATTTTGTTACAATTAGCTTCCATTTTGATGGATTTCGAGTGGGCTTTCTTCAGATCTTCTGGGAACTTCCACGACAGAATTAGGCGAACAGGTGTTATTAGATGCTACGGTATTGGATGAAGGTGAAGAACTGGAGCTAGTGCTTAATAAGTAAGTAGTATTTCTAAAATTGGACCTAGACGTATCTACAGTATAGGTTGGGCCTGAGTCACTTATATCCACATCGCTTTTATCTGAGTGCATAGGTGACTGGTGGTAACTTTTTTCAACAGATGTAGTTCTGCTTGCAATATGACCGGCTAAATTAGATGTTGATGGCCCATCTATGAAATAGTCATTTGCTTTACATAAACAAGAACTGCTGCTGGAACTGGAAGAGGATGTTGATGGTAATCTACTAGAATTATAAGATGAGTTACTGGTATTAGAGGAAAAATTTACAAATGTTATATGACACATTTAACAAGACAACAAAACGATTTGGTATGTAGGAAGACCCATGTCTAAAATAGACTGTGAAAATATAATCATATTTATTACAAGAGGAGCATAATCTTAAATCAGCTTTTATCATAAACACTAGTTTCGTAATGACATAGACCAAATGATGATTGGGTCTTTAATTCGTATCTTTTTTTAATTAAAGAGTGACTCAATGACGAATAAGTCATTACTGTTTAGAGACAATTTATTATGAAATAGACTCAATAACAAATAGGTCTCTACTTTACCAAAAATAGTTACATCCACATACCTTAATTTTTAGTCTTGTAGCGTTCTAATCAGGCCTAGGTCTTCACAGTAATAAAAAGTAACGACCTGCGCATGACACTCGCGGCACATTACTGCTTGTGACTTTCTCGAATTGAACAGGAGCGGATGGAGAGGACAGAGTGAAAGAGACCGAAGTATAAGTTTGTGCCTTTCTACGCCATATTAAGTCTCTGTTTTATTAACAGCCGATGAAGAGGGTCATGCAAGCTAATTTTATGAGTCAACATTGAAATCTCCAAATTTCGAATTAGGTCTCTATTGTTCTAAAGGTGCGATTTGTTATGGAGTTCAAGATTGTTTAAAACGCTATTTATTAATTTAATGTATAGTGTATTACGTTCCACTGTTCGTTGGCAGAGCTTAAGTTCGCACCATGGATTAAGACGCGAAGAAATATTAATAATAGAAGAGATCATGAATTATTAATTCATTTAGCATTTAAGTAGAAAGTAGGTGGAAAGGCGGGGGCAAGGAGTAACATTCCGATAGGTCGATCGATCGGACTAAGCTATAATTGCCACTTCATGGAAGACCCTACATGGAAGTAGCGGAGCCTAGTGGAATCAACCACGACTTACAAGTTACAGGTCGTAGAACCCTATCAGGCGCTTTACTTTGTGTAAATTATTTCATCACAGCTGCTCTCAAAACGGTGAAGGAAAACATCGCGAGGAAACCGGCATGTCCTGGATCCAAAAACTTCGAAGACATGTGACATCACCCTACCCTCACTGGTCAAGAGTGGTAGATTACGGTCCACTCTCTTACACCTAGAGGAGGCCTGTGTCCCAACTGTGGGAGCATTATACGATGATTATGATATGGAAGACTCTATCTTTACTCACCAAGAACCCTTTGTGTCTAGAAAGAAAAGAAAGAAAGAAATATTTTTTATTCCGCACAAACAAAACGCACTTTACAACTAAATACCATAAAATTATAATAACAAACAAAATACAGGAAAAAAAATAATATCACCAAAAGTCTCGTACTCTAACATGCAAAACTGCCAAACTATAAACTAACAAAGTTGATTTGATGTCAAAGCCAGGGTCACAGACCATAGACCATGGAAGTAATAAGTACTACTTACAAACGTAGTACATATTACCTCCATGCCATAGACATCCTGTCATCCCGTCTTCAGTATCCTAAAAGTCGGACTGTGGGTGCAACTTGCCTGCTACGAAAGATTTTAAACAAGATTCAAGTAGACTGTATTTATTTATATTAGGAACTACAAACCAAAATGTAATAGAATGATGTTTTCGAGGTATTTCCATTTGATTAAAGTGCTACAACCTTCAGATGCGGAGTTCGCAGACCACCAGACCAGATAACGAGAAGGCGCAGATAGACACAATTCACTGACAGACTTTAAATACTTAAAACTGATTCCATTACATTTTTGTGACCGTAGGATGATCGCGGCCATGACTAGCTAGTTTGCCAGTTCGACAGGGAGTACGTTCGCTACACCGTGCGGCGGTCAGCGGAAGAAGCACACTTTATAGTGGCATTCCGTTTACTTCAAGTTTTCGGCAGCGTTCTCCGGCGATAAACCCCAAAATCAGAAGAGATGTTCAATCTGACAAAAAACTTACTAGAAGTAAAATACTGACACAATATCCAGTTGACCTGAAGGCCAAACAGAAAGGTTAAGAAAAGGTTAGTCAGGTAAATTATTCAACGTGTTATAAAGAGAATTTAGAACATGTCATTAAGGAAAGATACGCGCGGGTAGGCAAGCGATGGAAACGTTGTGTCATGCCCTTTTTTCGTAGGGTCGGCCAAAATTAAGTGAATACCGCTTGGCCATTGCGTCGCAAACTTGCGCAATATTGTGAACTCTGTGATGAATGGATGGGATAATGGGGAACGCGCTAAAATTGATACTTCAATGGTGTTATTTGTTTTGGTAGACTATGAAATATTTTTTTTTACTTGAACTCTGATAATTCGTCTTTATTTGAAGGCAATAACTAAGTTTGTTCCATCTTCATTACTTAATGTAGATTTAGGAAATTACAAAGAGAGAAAAATACTGTTTTTAATGATACATACGTAGACACGTGCCACCACGTAGGTGGCACGTGTCTACCACGAATGTTTATAAACAAGATTCAAGTGGACTGTATTTAGGATAACAATATATTTGAAATTATAAGCAAATATATGATAGAATGATGCCTTCGGAGTATATCTCTCTGCTTAAGGTGCTAAAGTGGCAAACCACTTACCTCCAACCTTCAGATGCACAGTTTGTAGACCACCAAACCAGATCACGAAAAAACGTACGTCGACACAATTCACTGGCAGACTCCCTAACTTTATTAATTTTGAGGTATAAATCCCCCCGGGTGTTACTTTAAATACTTAAAGCTAATTTCATTTTTGTGACCGTTAAAAGATCGTGACTATGACTCGCTAGCTTGCCAGTTCGAAAGGAAGTGCGCTCGCCACGTCGTTCGGCGGTCGGCGCAAGGTCGCGGTCCCAATATGACCGCGTTCTGTTTTCTTTAAGTTATTGGCAGTGTTCACCGCCGATAAACACAAAAACAGAGAATATATTCAACAAATTGTATAACAATTAGTGTACATGGTACTTCCAGTTGGCGTTTTTTTTAATCATTTTGTACATAAGCTGCATATAAGTCAGCATGGCCCCGGCTGTCATACATATGTCTCTAACAAACGTTATCAGAGGTCAGAAGCTCAAAAGTCTGACAATCAGCTTTTACAAGGGGTATCGTATTACCAATTAAGTTGGTTGTGAACGTCAGATAGGCAGCTGATCCAAACATACTAAACATACATGTTAAGTACTGGTATTCATCTACATTTAGTTAGCCTAGATGCCGATCCAAACATATTTAGGAAGGGGCTGGAACATTAAATATCAATTTGCCTTTTTTTTTTGCTTGGGATGGGAAATCATCAAATGACTTCTCCCGCTCTGGGCGGAGCGGAAGAGCGTATCAGACTTTTACTGACTAAAACCCACCCGTGTTCCTTCACTTGCCTGTAGACCAGGGCCACGGTTTCTTTTTTAACCAACCCGCACAGCTGGCATCAGTCTTCGTGGACCCGGTCACGATGTGCTGACATCTCTTTGAGCGTGCGTGAAACCCAACACGCCGTCGACTTGGGCCTGGTCCTTACCAGGCGGCGAGCTGCCCACTGCTCACACTGAGTATCAATTTGCCTAGCCTTCCCCTGTGTAGTGCACCCAAAACACAAAATACATACGTATTTGCAGCCAACATAAAACGTTACATTGTTTAAATAGTACCTACATAAAGTTATACACTAAACTTACTGCGTCAAATCTTTACCAATTTATGTAAAAGCAGAAAGAAAAATTGTCCTCAATTCCGTACAAGAATATCGAAGACAAAATAGAATATTCCAGACCGTTAAAAGCAACTATTTTAAAGTCACGTTCGATGTTGCAGTTTCAATTTATTTTCGCCTACAAGCAATTATAGAGATTAGAACTCGGAACATTTGGAACACGAATCTATTTACATCGAATGTTTCAGATATACTTCAGAATAACTTTGAAAGGCACTCATACGATTGAAAACGGAAGGGTCTCCATTTAGATAAGTCTTGTTATTGTCTGCTTTGGACTTATTTCAAGAGAATGATCTCACGGGGGTCCAGTGAGGGTTGGTAGATGTCACTTGTCATTGAATTTTTGGTGTTAGAGCGTGCCGATCTCACGAGGTATACCTTCACCGTTTTGAGAGACATGGTAATAAAATTGGCTTAGCTACACTTGTTTCATAATAATAAAATTGACAAATTAACACTTCACAATCAATTTTCTACATAATTTGGCCATCACCATCATCATGATCACCATAAATATTGCTACAATTATATGTGAAGAGTTTATTGAAAAAATAATTGCAATAATCTTAATGGCGAAAAAATAATATTCATACCAACTGGTACTTTTACCAATTTTAATGTTATAAAAATATTTCAGTTTATAAATCATATTTTACACAAAATATGACGCTGATTTTCAAATTCATATTTTTGTCTTTATATATTTATTTATTAAAACTTTATGCACAAACATTGCACAATGGCGAACTTAATACCTTAGGCATTTTCTACCAGTCTACCTTAAGATGATGCAGAGACAAAACATGGTAGGCGCAAAGATATAAAAGAGAAGTTGAAAAAGAAACACAAAAAAGTATTATAATAAATACATAAATACAAAATATAAACAGTAGAGAGAGATAAAAAATATAGATGGAGAAGAAGAATAAATTATTTGTTTATGAGCTTTAATTTTAAATGTGTTTATATATAATAATGTATATACATTCATTTCTTTTTAAAAGTTTCGATTGCCTGAATAAAGATTGTTAAAAAAATGAAAATGTGCGGCCTAGAATCATTCTGCATTGGTATATAAAGGGTGTTAGAAAGGGGTTAGTGAAATTTTATCCAAATATTGTTCGCGAAACGCAGGATTCTAATAAAATTATTTACACTTAATCGTCAGGCTAGAAGAAGGTAAAGGTAAAAGCTGAAGAAAAAGATTGTGAGGAAACCGGCATGTTCTAGAGGTAAAAACTTCGAAGACATGTGACATCTACCAACCCGCACTGGGCCCGCGTGGTAGATTACGGTCCACTCCCTCTCACCGAGAGGAGGCCTGTGTTCCAGGAGTGGGAACATTATCGCTGATTATGTCAGGCTGGGTTAGAACTCACGACAGATTTGTAAGTCGATGCCAATGAATTATCCCTTAAGTCTTCATCACACAATAGGAGAGGTCTCCTAAGGTGAGATCTTATTGCAATGTATTTTTGAATCTCGGCTAGAATCTCCGATTCTTTTTAGGGTTAGGAACCTATCACTAAGCTTTCTTGTTTATCAGCCTAAAGGCCAAAGGTGGTCGTGGTGGCCTAGTGGTTAAAACCTGGTGTTCAAGGTCAAGCAAGTACCAACGTAACTTTTCTAAAGTTATATGTACTTTCTAAGTATATCTTGGACACCAATGACTGATTACAAGGTGAAGGAAAACATCTTGAGGAAACCTGGACTTTGGGTCTGAAATCGCCAACCCGCATTTAGCAAGCGTGGTGATTACGCTCAATCCTTCTCTGTATGAGAGGAGACCTGTGCCCAGCAGTGGGATGAAAAAAGGATCATGATGATGGTGATGATGAGCCTGAAGACTGTATCTATTTTGCCGTAATAGAGGATATGCTAATGTCTGCCCGCGAAATACTTCACTTAAGTTTTTTTAGTTAGTTTACTAGTCAATTGATGTCGTCAAGCCTATATATATTTTAAATAAACTTGGTGGTACACGTAACGAGTACTGAGCGAGTCCAACTTACACTTGGCCGACCAAGTGTAAGTTGGACTCGCTCAGTACTCGACTCGCTCAGACTCACTTAACGAGATGAAAACCCGAGTTTTCATCTCGTTAAGTAAACAACATTTTATTATTGAAAAACTTGAAAACTCTAGTCTGCTCTACGAAGCTTTTTATGCTGGTTCCCTGCCAGAATTTGGATGTAGGTATAATCTCTGTATGTATAATATATGTAATAAAATTGCAGAAGTTGATTATATCTACAATTGAAAAAAAGTTAACAGCCGAGGCATGGGGGATGTACGCGCTGGAATGAAGTAGAACTTGTTACGATCTTTTTTTACAATTTTTTTTTTGTTTATTTCAGTTCATGCGGGGCTGAACTTGGTGCAGATAGTGGCGCAATCGCATTTTTTAGCAACTATATGATAACACAGGGCGAGTGTGAATAAGACAACATGCGCGAAAGTTCGGAGAGCTTATATTCAGACCCGCTATAATTCATCGGCTGTAAATGGTGTATCTGACATCGACGCACAAACGAGTACCATGGATCCAGTACATGATTCTGAGCCCCCCAGTGGCGGAATTTCTCATCGGCTTTTTCATGATTTAAAAAAAATAAATGTATTTTTTTTTTCACTTGAGACCGTTCACAATTGCTATACTTTTATAACCCAATAATATTTTAAAGTAAAATTTAATAATTAAATAAAAATAAAATTTAAATTAAATAATTCGCTAATTACATAAAGAAGCTCAATGAAAACAAAACTCGAAAAACTATCTTATCAGCTGATTTAATAGAGTTCACATCAGGGATCAACGTCATACCTACAAACCCGCACGGCGGCACGCTTGCAACATTCAAAAGCCAAGCCGACATTTTTTTTAAACAGAGTGTATTCTGTAACCGTTCATTAACGACATAAATGACTATCATAATTTTATTAGTGGCATGCGGTCTAGCCTTTTCGCGAAGTTTGCGTTACGATGTCAGATACACCCTGTCATAGAATAAAGAGAGGGAAGTACGTTATCTTCATACAAACGGACCGCGCGCGGCTTGTATGTGTGCGCCATAGTATCTATGCGTCGCCGCACGCACACCTAAACACAATATTAGAGTGCTTAGGACTGCGCTAGTCGCGGCTAGCACGGAACGAGATACGCGCGTCACGGCTTTTCGGCACATTAGCTTTTAAAAAATGATCACATAAACTGCAAAGTTGGTATGTCTATTTATGAACAAATAAAAGACTTATATTTTTCAAATTATATTTCTAAAAGTTATTTACAAGGATACGGATATATTACACATTAAAGTTTAATAACAACGCGTTTCGTAATAGTCGAAACCGAAGAAAGTAGGTATTTTTCTGTAGCTAATTTGTAATTTTGTATTAAATATGTGATTCAATAGATGTTATGTTTGTATTATTTATATTTGTATTAATTAAAAATAAAAATAAATATGGTTCTTTATGTGTACAAAACTAAAAATAAAAATTACAAAAAAAAAAACTGACTAGTATATGTAAACTAAATACTAAGCAAATAATTTAAACATAAGCTCTTAGTCCATAAATATTTGTTAGCGGTTTGGGTGACAACCGTAACCGACGAAGCGCGGACAGTCGTCAACCCTAAGACAGTAGGCAATTAAATCGCGGATTGGGTCGCAGATAACCTACTTCCCCTCTTTATTCTATGACCCTGTATTGTAGATCTTTGACAACCTTTACGGGTAGTCCGAAACTCGTAAGTCTCAAAAGAATAGTTGAACATCTTTGACAATTGGAAATTAAATCGGTTGTTTTGTAAATTTCTGATCACATATAAACAACGTAATTTTTTGCTTATGCCAAACCTGAAACACGTGTCCGGTATTTTAAATAAAAAATCTATGTACAAAATTTCAAAAAGATATCACAAAGTTAACCCACAGATAAACCACAAAGTTATGAGCTTGTTATCCTACTTGGTTGTCCCGACAAAATCAAAATTGTTTATTTCAAATTAACCATCACTTGGTACTTTTGAATAGTCAATATCGGTCAGTCAAAGAAAAGTGAAGCTAAATTGCACGTTCCAAAGCGTAGATCTCTATGGAGAAGAACGTGAAAGAAACTCCATGGACACTCTTTTAAAATCATAAAAATATGGTATACGTACTGCTGGCCCTCCCGCGCCTAAAACGACGCTGCGCGGTGGTGCTCCTAGTACCATGATCTACCGTCACCTGTGTTTTGCCTTCGGTAACCACACTGCAACAGTTTCTAAATGTATTTGGGAAAAAATATAACATAATGTAAAAATGACTAGAATCTATTCACTTGCTTATTCTCAACAAACTATATTCATGTTTCGTTTGTTTCGTGTTTCTTTTTAAAGTTTGTCTTTATCTGATGTATTGTGTGGCTTTTAGTTTGTGCTAAATAAATGTATTTTCTTTCTTTCTTTCGTATAAAGTAAAAATAACGTTGTATATTGTAAAATATTAATATAAATCGAACATTACTATAAAATTAATTGTTACGTTGTTTTTAGTGGCCACCTTAATATATCATAATCAGCCTATAATTTACCCTCTGTTGGGACACAGACTTCCTTTCGGTGAAAGGGGGTGGCCCGAAATCTACCGCACTGGCGCAGTACGGATTTGTAGATGTCACATGTCTTAGATTTTTTTTTGCTCTAGGACTTCCCGATTTCGTCGCGATCATCATCACCATCTCAGCGTTAATCCCAGTCGCATCCGAAGCTTTTCAGCTTTAGCGTCTAGGGTCCGCTTTTACTAGTCTAACTGCCGCTTACCTCGTGATGAGAAAGATTTTGAGAACAGTGGTGATGAAACAATTTACACAAAGTAAAGCGTCTGATGGGGTTCGAACTCTAACCTTAATGTAAAATAATGCATGTTTGTAGATAAGCAGTTAATATGGTGGCAACGGGCCTGCCACGACAGATTTCGAATAAGATTAAAGTGAACTGTATTTTGGATGTAGATATATTAAAATATCCTATGATGGAACGATGCCTTCTCTCTGACCCAGGAGGTAAAAACGGCAACCACTTAACTCCAACCTTCAGATGTGGAGTTCGTATACCACCGGACCAGATCACGAGAACGTCGGTATACTTTACTGGCAGAATCACTGACTTTATTACTTTAGAATTTTGAGGCCTAAACCCCCCCGGAGGTTACTTTAAATATATAAATTTGGTGACCGTTAAAGAATGGGCCATGACTGCTAGCTTGGTCGTTTTGACAGCGAATGACCCTCACCGCCCGCTCGGCGACACGCGGAAGCCTGGTGGTATCGCTGCGTTCCGTTCTTAAGTATTAGGCAGCATCACCATCGATAAATACCAAAATCAGAGAAAAAATTCAACGGTTAATCTTATAAAAAAGCGTAGCCTATCTACGCTTTTTAGATTAAATTAGGATTAAATTGAAGACCTAACACATAAAAATGAAAGTACACAGAAACGAAACAATATTTACATAATTTTCTGACTGGCTAAAAACCTTTCTTATCTAGTTTCAAATCTATAGCAACTTTTAGAGAATGACGTTTTTTTTTTTTAATTTAAAAAGTGCTGTGCAGGTACTGGTAGGTAAGAAGAAATAGATTTTTGCTAATGAGGTATATTAATAGCGTGTTTTGACACGTTTACGCTCAAAAGAAGCGACAAAAAATACTTGTCTGTCTTTTTTTATTGTTGGAGTGTGTTTTTTGTTTGTACGGAATAAATTATTTTTATTTAAGAAGTTCATTATAGTTAATTAATATTATATGTATTAAACATGCCCGCGGTTTCGTCCACGTTGATATTGGTAAATATCGGTACTACTGTAATTAAAAGTCATAGTCGAACTAATAAACTCTCTGTGCAATAATCTATGTGCAATTTTCTTTTTTTGATTATTTTGTTTTTTGTAATACCGTTGAGCCATTTTTGCGCCGGTCCAGAATATGCCTACAGACTAAGAAAGAAACGGATAAAAAATCTTCGAAGGAAACACCGCCGCTGGCAAATTGTTCCATTCTCTCGATGTACGCGGTATAAAACAAGACGCAAAACGCTTCGTTTGGATCGTTGTGGTGTCAATAACGTAATGGTGGAAACTCCTCGTACGACGGGTCGTCTTTTTACTGTGTTATGTAGTTTTGCTGAATCGGACGTCCTAAGTCACTATGGCTACCCAATGATTCTTTTTTTTTTATTTGTGATGGGAAATCATCAAATGACCTCTCCCGTTTTGAGTGGAGCGTAAGGGCGTGTCAGACTTTTACTGACTAAAACCCACCCATGTTTCTTCACTTGCCTGTGCGCGAGGGCCACGTTTTTCTTTTTAACCAACCCGCAACCCTGACCTAGGAGGCATCGATCTTCGTGGACCCCGTCACGATGTGCTGAAATCTCTTTATTTCAGCACATCGTGACGGGGTCCACGAACGGAAACTAGGAACTGGAACACAACGCGCCAAGGTTTTTAGTGATTCCTTATTTCGAAACTACGTCCTCAGCAGTCTAAACCAACGTTCCGTTCATTTAGAACCTGCTCCAGGCTGTAATATTGTGACTCATGTAACTTTTTTGTTACAGGTACCAAGTCCTGTTCTTCGTAGTGACATACGCGATACCTATGCTTGGGATGACGTTCTTCTACTCCGCCATGGGAAAAGTGCTGTGGGGTTCCGGATCTATCGGCGAGATGACGCAGCGACAAGTAGACTCAATAAGATCAAAAAGGAAGGTGAGACAGACAAAAATATTAGCTATTGATTCAAAATGAAACTTTTTATTTTTGGGTAGTAGATCAATATAGTGTTCATCATCAACCTTTTTATCATCCCACTGCTGGGCACAGGTCTCCTCTCATACAGAGAAGGATTGAGCGTAATCACCACGCTTGCTCAATGCGGATTACAATCATCATCATCATCATCTCAGCCACAGGAAGTGAGACATAGGCCTCCCCCAAGTATTTCCAAAAAGAACGGTTGGACGCGGCCTGCATTCAGCGCTTCCCTGCGGTTTTGGTCAGTTCATCCGACCACATATTCGGTGGGCGTCCGACGCTGCGCTTGCCGGTACGTGGTCGCCATTCAAGAGCCTTTCTGCCCCATCGGCCATCGGCTCTACGAGCTATGTGCCCCGCCCACTGCCACTTCAGAGAGCTAATCCGCTGGGCTATGTTGGCGACTTTAGTTCTCCTACGGATCTCCTCATTCCTAATTCGATCACGTAGAGAAACACCTAGCATAGCCCTCTCCATAGCTCTCTGTGCGATCTTGAGCTTTCTTATTAGGCACATAGTGAGGGACCACGTTTCTGATCCATATGTCATCACACATTGGAAGACTTTTGTCTTTAGGCACTGAGATATTTTAGACGAGAAGACACTACGAAGGACTTCCCGGATAAGGTTTATAATAATATAGTGTAATTAATATAGTGTTAGTATGAACTTATCTTTGTTAGGAGATATCAAATAAGAATATTTTAAATACTGTCTGGCGACATGAACATGAGCACGCATATGTCTACAAGCCCAGAACCGAATAAAAGGTCCTTCGACCTTGTCCGCCAGTGTAGCTAAAATCTGTTAAGGCTATCCCGTAATTGTCGCAAGATCGATGCACAAAGTTTGCGAACATGTCCGAAATACTGCAAAACCGAGGCATCCCTTATCATATGATGAGCGCATATTTTTTAGAGCGCATATTTTTTAGAGCGCATATTTTTTAGAGCGCATATTTTTTAGAGCGCATATTTTTTAGAGCGCATATTGCACGCGCAGAATTATTAAGAACTGGGTTAAGTTTATAATTTGTGAGCAGAACACTGCTCACATTTGGTAACAGTTTGACTTGGTTCTTGAGCACTAGTATCCTAGTAGTAAGGGACTCAACTAATAATGTTTAGTTTGTGGGTTTAAACACAGACAGACACTTTGTGTAAATTATTTCATCACTACATTATATGAAACTCAGCAAATCCTAGAACTAAATTTTCAAAGAGATATGACCTCTAAATAACCCGCATTTGGTAGTTTACAGCTCACTTCCTCTCAAAAGGAGGAGCCCTGCCTCCCAGCTGTGGTTCCATAACGGTTGATTATTCTAATGCCCTTACTAGTTTCGATCAATCAAAAGGCTTTAAATAAGTTCTTAGCTTGTGTCTTTGTCACCGATAATTGTATCAACCCAATTATAGTGAAAATCTTATTCTAAATCCACCCTTTGACTAATAAGCCACAATGATACGGCTCGAAGGACTATTTATAATATGTGTTGCGAAGACTTTGTAGCTGGATTGGTGGACATACGTGAAACGTAGATGTACGTAGTAGTAGTAGTGAACTATCACGTGGTAAATTTGTTCACAATGTAGGAGCAGAGAGATAAATAACGAAGTTGATTGTTGAACATCAACATTCAGCAGTCATTGTCAGCAGTTATATCATCTCTAGTTCACGTAACTAATTTCAACATATTGCCGATCATTTGCTTCATATGTTCAAAAATGTTGTCTACGTACTACGGCAATAATGCAACTAATGTTATTGAACTAAAAGATTAATTATAATTATAAATACATTAGATAAATCCAGCGTAAAAAATACAATTATTCCTTTTACCTATAACTCCGGAAATAAGGATAAAGTTGTTGCAACAAAAAAATATTGAACGTGTAAGCAATCTCGAAGTTAATGAGTCGTCTTTTCCTGCTACAATTCATAAGACAACACATTGTTACCGATAGTTTTCCTCCAAATTGTAACTTGTGTTACAGATTTTCAATACACTTCGTTTTCACCAAGCAATGTAGTTGCCAATCCAATGTTTTATTCAATTCCGTCCGCCTCGTTGTTTGTTCACGTTCAGACGACCGAAGACAACGAGGCTCTATTGGAAATACGCCAAGAGCTTCGAGATTGGTACGGAAAATGGCTGGTCTAGTTTTTTATAAAACTTTGGAAGGGATATTGTTTATCAAGTAATAAAATTCCCTCGAAGCCAAAGATCGCAAAGGTTTTAGGGTCTAAATATTAAAGCAGTATCAAATTTAATCTACAGAATAAGTTACAGAGAAAGGATGCTTGAAGTGAACCCTCTTTATTCAAAGGCATAGTTGAAACGTTTAATAAGAAGTTTAATAAGTAATTCTGGTGGCTTTCAGATTGAACGTATATTAGATAGGTATTTCTTCAATCGCAAATTAGTCGCTCAATATACTTGTAGTAGAACACACTTTTCTTATTAAAATCACACATAAACCAAGTTGAACCTTATTACATAAAACATATGGTATATAAGTATGTTCGAAATACGTTTGAAAGTTGTAAATACCCTTAGAAGCATTCTCTCGATGGTAAGACTAGAGCTAGGTATAGGGGATACCTAGAGAAGTATTTTTGACAGAGATGAGACAGATGATACTGTGAACGTTTATAAAATTACGAAAATTATCTTGGACAACTTTGTAGTTGTCCGGGTAATTTTCGCTAACGACTTGAGTGTGTTAGGATAGCAGAGTATGGGTAATTAAATAGTATTAAAGCAAAACATTATGGGAGAAACATTATGTACATAGTTACTTATAACATTACTTACTGGACATATTTAGAATCATCAGCACAAACAAACGAATATTCAGAATACTAAACTGGTAGTGTGCTCGGTCCGACGGCTCCATGAAGACTGTCTACTAAGGGACGAGTCACCGTAGTTATAGGAAATGCCACTCTCAGAGTACCATCGAGCCGTTTTTATAATTTTATAAAAGTTATTCTACCCTGAGAATCAACTAAACTTAAGCAATCCACAATACAATACTTTTATTAGAATTATGACTCGTTATAGATATAACACGGCCATTCTGATAAGTACTTCGTTCTCGAAGTATACTTTTCGATCGACAAATTATTTAACAAATTGTTTTATATCAGTTGACACTACATAAATGACAAGAAACTCCATGGAAACGGTATCAACGTATTCCATCATTAAGTTTTTTTCATTACCATACGTTATTGTTACCTTTAAAACAACTACTTGCAACAGTTCAAGAGAACTCAAAATTATAGTAATATAATATCTAAACACATTGTACCACAACAATCATAATAAACAAATATTAAGGTAACTCATGACATCTAGTAGATCTAAATAGTTAGTCCACGTAGCAACAGTTTACATACATAGCAACAGTATGTCCAGGAACCCCCTTAAAACGCCCTTAGAAGCCTTTATAAAAACTATGTTGGTAGTTGTACTTCAAATATCAACTTCCACTTATTCGAGCCAGTCACAGGTCATCATATATTTTGGCATAATATAATATTCTAACACAAGCAATAAAAAAATACATCCCATGTGATGTATCCATTTTTAAACACTTTAAGGTAATTTATCAATACAACAATTGTTAATTGAATAACATGTGATCTTTAAAATTTAAGACTCTTCTTATGAAATCACAATATTTAGTCAAATTAGGTACTTCCAGCAACAAATATGGCAGATGCCATTACCCAACACACATTGTGGTGACAATTATATATCACATTATATTCACTTTATAGTTTATATCAATAATATCCTTCATATTATATAACACTGCCATACTGACATGTACTTCGTTCTCGAAGTACCTACAAATATGTCTACCGTCTCACAAAAAATAACATTTGACATTGACCGCCAATTGAACAGTTCTTGAATCGAAACAATATGAAATTCAAACAAGTTCCAGTCTTGTCAATCTGTCGATATTATTCAAATCTATATAAGAAATATTCTCTGTTAGATTAACAAATATCTAGCAATTAAAATAATTCATCGCTCGGTCAATTCTGACAATATCATTAAAACGATTTCCAAACATTTTCTGTTAACGTATTAATAAATAAGTTACGGGTAATTCAAACCATCGCTCAGTCTCAATATTAAAAACTATTCGACAAGGATTTTCTGTTAACATGGTTTCTGTCATCTCATGGTGATTTTAGTAAGTATCTACATACTTGATTTAAGTATTGCTATGTTTTAAGTTTATTTATTATCTATTAACTCTGAACGTAATCATGTCATATTACTTAATGAACAAGTGCTATCCATTCACCTAAGCTTTTGTTATTTTAGGTTTCCGGATAAAAATAATGTAGTACTGGAAAATTAGATAGGATTTGTGTTGCAATTGACATCACAGTCCATCAAAAGTCCAGACATATTATCTTGGTTATATTGTGACTTGGGCAAACACTTTATATTCATCACATAAATAACTGTCTCCTGTGGAAGTCATACTCAAAACCGGATGTTTAGCAGTCGACTCATGGATTACTAAAACCGGATGTTTAGCAGTCGACTCATGGATTACTAGATCATAATAATTATTGATTTGTATATTAAAAGAATTATATGAATAAATAACTTGTAAATATTACAACTGGTAATAATTTTTCTGTGTCCTAATTTTTTGTTTCAAACCACCAAAATACGAAAAAATGTCGTCGCAATAAGTTCTTTGAATATTATCAATAATTTTATATCGAAAAACAAGATCCCTACCACAGTTTTTATGTTTCTATTTAGCGTCACCCTGTTTGTAGCAGACAAGATTCACTTATTACCCGATATTCATTGTTTTTTTTTTTTTTTTTGACGGATATTTATTTACCCGATTTGGTCTATACTAGGGGTATTAAATCGGACTTTGCAACATAGACCACACTGGCCACCTACAGGGCAATAGCCGAATATAATTCATATAAACTTATTTCATTTTTACTATTTAATGTCTGCAATTGTCAATCTAATTTTGCTATATTGTACTAGATAGCGTCACTGAGATATGTAATCACAGTTTTTCTACGCCATTTTGACACAAGTCCTCTCTATCTTATATCTCTTTGGTATAGTCTATCTCAATCTACCATACTTCATGGCATCACCCGTCAGGGATACAGCACTTGCCACAGGCACAACAGCCACAGGTACAACAGCCACAGGCGCAGCCACAGCCACAGGAACAGGCACAGGCACGGCCACAGGCACAACAGCCACAAGTACAACAGCCACAGGCGCAGCCACAGCCACAGGAACAGGCACAGGCACAGGCACGGCCACAGGCACAACTACGGCCACAGCCACGGCCACAGGCACCACGGCCACAGGCACCTTTTTATTATTATTATTAATTCTGGACACTGTATTTTGTCAGTCAGCCTATGCGGATAGACCTGGCTCATCAAACAACAGCATCAGTACAAATAATAATCCATCTAGTCTGTCAATCAAGTTATTCAATCAAGTCTATTAAGTATCAGCAGTCAATTATTTCGTCTTATCTAACTTTTATACAAGGTACGGACGACAGCAGGTCAAGCCACCCGAAACTGCCAAATATTCCCAATAAACTTTGAGCCTTAATGCTTTAGCGATAAAGTTAAAAAGATTGTTTTGTATTAGGAATTTAATTATTAAGAGACAGTTGGACTTTATTTATCGAAACCTCCTTTCTTTACTATGCAATTAAAGTAAAAAAACAAATCCCGTGCTATCAGAGAGTAGCTCTGACGAAGCACACGATAAGTTCGGTTACAATGTACAATATTTTATGCTATGGTACTACCAGAGAGTAACCCTGGTCACGTACCCGCACCAAAAATTTGTGTAATTACTATTTGCAATAATGTGCGGTAAGGTACCCCCAGAGTGTAGCCCTAGGCATATACCTACACACAGTATTACACACAACCTACACAAAATATCACAGTTACAAACTGAAAATACAATCGATAAAGATACTGTCCCTTAATAAGTTTTCCAACTGTTATTTTTAAGCAATATTGTTTTATATTAACGTTCTTCGTTATTTTTTTTACTATTACCCTATTTCATTTAGTTTATATAAATATGAAAAGAATCTTTAAGATTCTTACTCGCTTCAGATAATTCTTTACTTACGAATAACTTCTAGATGTTCTCACTGTTGGTAGAGGTTCTGTATTTTTGAAGTACATACAGGATTATTCCTGTATAGGACACTAGGTACAGGATTATTGCTGCTTATGCAGCGTAGCAGTTCCGACGTCAGAGAAGACGGCCTGATGTCATCATTATGGCGCGGGTGAAGCCAGTGACTCGTTGACCAACGGCTTCCGAAATATCGTCACAAGCTCCAACGTCGATCATGAAAATAATAAAAAAAAATTTTTTTTTTTCAAATCAGAGCTCTGATCCCTACTTCTGATGTTAGGATAGCAGAGTATGGGTAATTAAATAGTATTAAAGCAAAACATTATGGGAGAAACATTATGTACATAGTTACTTATAACATTACTTACTGGACATATTTAGAATCATCAGCACAAACAAACGAATATTCAGAATACTAAACTGGTAGTGTGCTCGGTCCGACGGCTCCATGAAGACTGTCTACTAAGGGACGAGTCACCGTAGTTATAGGAAATGTCACTCTCAGAGTACCATCGAGCCGTTTTTATAATTTTATAAAAGTTATTCTACCCTCAGAATCAACTAAACTTAAGCAATCCACAATACAATACTTTTATTAGAATTATGACTCGTTATAGATATAACAAGTGCGTTTCGAAAGTTAAATTCCATTCCAGAAATTTCATTAACTAATAAACTGCCCTGACTGTAGTTTGCTACCTCTTTCCTACTTCGCTTTATAACAATACAAGCTGCACCGTTTCATCACCATGAGTTCACATATGTCTGACTTTGTTCACTCTTCATTTCTTATTCAATCCATTCTTCTGTGGAGTGCGCTTCCTTTTGATATCAGGATGGCCGCCACTCCGTTTGCATTTAGGCGGAAATTGCAGAGATATTTTCGCAACAATTAGGGTAGTCATTTTAACACCTCTCTCCCTAATTTTTAGTTTTGTAAGTATATATTATAAGTATATATTTTGGTAATACTATGTATGTGTATATAGCTTATTTAAGTATTTATTTAAATAGTGTTAAGAGTTCTTTTTTCTTTATATTTTTTTCAATAACCTGCCTTCTAATCTCTTCACCACCTGTGGTTGACTGGTAGAGAATGCCTGAGGCATTAAGTCCGCCGCAGTACAATTTATCTGCGAAACAACCAAGAAATAAATATATGTACAAAGTTTAATGATGATCGGATAAGGAGTTTTCTTGTGAAAGAGTAACAAACTTACTTTCACATATATAATAATACTAACTACCTGCGTCCCGATCCCGTAGAAATATCGTGATAAAAAATATCCTAAGTGTTATTCCTGGTGTAGCGGTATCTACGACCGCCATATACAATCAACGCGTCATATTGACGTCATACGATTTCTACATCTCGCAAGCAGAGTTTACCGTACAACTTCCCAACATCAACCGTTGTGTCAAGTAGCGCCAGTGCCCGCCAGACATAACATCTTTTCTTCCTTTTCTTCTTCAGCCTATAGAGGTCCACTGCTGGACATAAGCCTCCCCCAAAGCTTTCATTGCATTGGTGGTTTCCACGCTTGGCAGACGGGTTGGGGATCGCAGTCATTAGATATTCATTAGGTAGCGAACGCGGCCGCTGCGCAAGGAGGCGCGGGTTCGATCCCCGCACGGTGCTAATATTTGTATACATGAATATCAATATTTGCACTGGTCTGGTCGTGCCTCGGAAAGCACGTTAAGCCGTTGGTCCAGGTTGCCATACGAACATCTAATGACAATCGTTACGGGTTGTTGGAACCATCAAAAGACAAGCATTGGTCTCACTGCAATGCTTCGATATCGCCTTCGGTTGTGGAGGTCAGACGGCAGTGGCTTCACGGAAAATATCGAAGTTTAGCCAAAATCAGCAGTTAGACTGGTAAAGCAGACCCCGGACTCCAAAGCTGAAAAAAAGCTTCGGATGCGACTGGGATTAACGCTGAGATGATGATGATGATGACAGTAGAAGCGCTTCTGCCCACTTCCCTGGTGAGAGTTTTCTTAGTCGCCTCTTACGACACCCACGGGACGACATGGGATGGTAGATATTGTTCTAAGTCCGATACCACACGAGACTTGCTTGTATTTTTAAAGTAAATAAATTCTTCGTATTATTTTTTACGTGTTGTGACTTATAGAATTCCTTGTCCACAGGTTGTGAAAATGTTCATCCTAGTGATAGTAATCTTCGGGATCTGCTGGCTGCCCTACCACACCTACTTCATATACACTCACTTCAACCCATCAATACTTTATATGAAGTATGTGCAACACATGTACCTTGGCTTCTATTGGCTAGCAATGGCAAACGCTATGGTTAACCCCATCATCTACTACTGGATGAACGCCAAGTAAGATTCTTTATTTTTGTTGTTTTTATAAATTACTTTACTGGTAGTTGTATGAATTCTGGCACAGTTTCGTTGGTAATATTTAGTGCTTTGTTTTCCTGATGACGTGTGATTTTTTTTCTTTATTTTCTTTATTAGACATTATTATCTCACTGCCCAGCATAGACACATTGAAGGCGATCCTATTCTCCTTCTACCAGCGGTCTCATAATCTCAGTTTTCTATATTTAAGAATAAGTTTTTTTTAATACAAAATATAAGCTAGTACTTGATCGCAATCCCGCCTGATGGTAAAGCGCGTTAGTTTATTAAGAGCCTATTCACTCTAGCCTTGAAGACACTTAAATTATTGTCCGATGGAAACACCGCCGCTGGCGAATTATTCCAGTCTGTCGATGTACGCGGTATAAAAGAAGAGGCGAAACGCTTCGTCCGTATCGTAGTGGTGTCAACAACGTAAGGGTCGTCTGATGATGAAACGGAGTTTACGCATTCAATCGCTTCAGGATTGTTTTCTGTTGGAAAAAACGTTTTCATATATGATCGATACAAAGTCATCAACCTATCTTTTATGCAAAAATTTCACAGTGAAAAACTAAAATAAAACCAGGTTGAAATGAAGCGTCATACAATCTGATGCTGGGGATTGACAATTTACTTCAAACTCACTTTACCTATGTGTTCCGGTGTTTTTTTTTCGAAATAGTATAACAGCAGTGCAATCCTGTAACCATCTCATCTACAAAAAACTTAGGTAAAGGGAACGAGAGAAATAAGAGCTGTCATTCCAACTAATACTAAAGGAATAATACTACAGACAGCTCACTCTAAGCTCATCATCATCATCATAATTTCAGCCGAAAGACGTCCACTGCTGGATATTAGCCTCCCTCAAGGATCTCCATGACGACCGGTCCTATTCTCCCGCATCTAGCGGTTTCCGGCGACCTTCACCAGGTCATCAGTCCACCTTGTCGGAGGACTACCCACGCTGCGTCTTCCGGTGCGTGGTCGCCACTCGAGAACCCGTCGGCCTCATCTGGCATCGATCCTACAGCCAATGTGCCCGGCCCATTGTCACTTAAGTGTTGCAATTCTTCGGGCTATGTCGGTTACTCTCGTTCTTCTGCGGATCTCCTCATTTCTGATTTGATCATGCAGTAAAACCCCAAGCATAGCTCTCTCTCTTGCCCTTTGAGTGACCTTGAGCTTTCTTATAAGGCCCATTGTTATCGACCACGTCTCAATTCCATAAGTCATCACTGGCAACACACAGTGGTCGAAGACTTTTATGTTGATACACTGCGGCATTTCAGACGAGAAGATTCTACGTAGCTTCTCAAAAGCAGCCCAGCCGTGTTGGATTTAACGATTGACCTATTTCTCGAAGTTGGGCCTACCTAATAGGGTATTTGACTAAAAAAAACAAATTAGTCCGTTATTCAGATTTCCAAAAAATACTAGACACGTATATTTTGTTTAATCACACCCATAAAAATTGACAAATATACAAAGCATCAAAGATCACGAGTGGTGGCTGGTGACGTCACTGGCCGCTAAAAAGTGTAGCGTGCAGTGACGTCACACGAGTTTTCAACGCGCTGTGTCGTCTCATTTTTTGTTTATATGAAAAAAGAAAAAATACGTGTCTAGTATTTTTTGGAAATCTGCCTGACGGACTAATTCGTTTTTGTTAGTCAAATACCCTAATGGGTAGTTAGATAGTCTAAGCTCACATTAACTAAATTTTCATGGTGACAGTTTTACAGAATAAATAGGCTTTATGAGACACTGGTGCCGATTCTCTTGTTTACAAACTAAACAAATTTTAAGTCAAGTGTTTTTTTTTTCTTTCTATTTAATTAAGAGAAGGTTAGAAGATAATATTTTAGTTTAATCGCGTCAAATTAAGATATTCCATATACAGTTTACAAGTGAATAATCACTTGTAAACTGTATAGGGAATATCTTGATTTTGGTCGCCATGTTTATAAAAACATGGCGACCAAAATACACCAATTTACGTCAGGCGCGGACTAATTCGACAAGTCTAAACTTCGTCTTCTCCCCTTTTCTTAATGAAATATAAGGAAAAAAATGCGCTAAACATAAATTTAGTTTCATTAATCGTGTTCTTTGAAAAGATGATAGAATCTTTTGAAAACTCAGTATAAACAGCAACCTAATTGCGTAACACACTATTAATCGGTATCTTCATAATTTTGAAGCAAATTCCTAAACCATTGCATTATAAATTCGAAAATTATCTATACAATACTTAAAAAACGCAATGAACGTTGTCGAACTGTCACAGTGAAACCGATTCCAATTAATACTGTGTTACGTAATTACCCCGCTGGTGACGAATAAGTTAAAATGTATTTTTGGTGTAATTCGAGAGACACTCACCGTTTTTTTTTTTGTTTATTTATTTGCAGTGCGCAGTTCACTGATATAACTCTCAATCCCATAAGACTATGGATATGATAGGTTATGAAATGTTAAATTCAATCAGTAGTTTTTGCGTGAACAAATAGCGATCCATTCTCATAAACTGTAGCGTTTATTACATTATTAGCTGCGCCCTGCGGGACTCCCCATATATGTCAATCTCTTGGGAACATTGGGATAAAAAGTGTTCTTGTTATCCTCATGCATAAACTATCTTATATCTGGGACAGCTGATCCAGGTCGATAGTTCCGGCTTCAAGGACGAGGTGTTTGATTAGATCTTTGGAGTGGCAGTGGGTAAGGCGCATAGCATGAAGAGTTGATGGCCGATGGAGCAGAAAGGCTCTTCAATGGCGCTGGATGCAAGCCGCGTCCAACCATTCTTGTTAGAAATTCTTGGGGGAGACCTATGTCCAGCAGTGGACTTCATATGGCTGAGATGATGATGATGATGACAAACTATCTTAATACTAGTAATATTTGTGTGAAAGAGTGAAACCCTTTCATTCATACAAATTTTCTCGCTTATAATGTTAATAGAAATACTAGGATTATGGTGAGATTTATAATTTTCACACCCAAAAAGGTACAAAGGCGGCGCTAATGCCTAGGGTAATCTCTACCAGTTAACCGAGTTTATTCAAATCTGTTCAGATTTTCATTAATGCCTATGTTAATTTGAATAAGTACTTAATTTTGTAGTTTTTGTAAAGCTCTAACCTATTCTGAACAACGGATAATAAACGACTCATTTAAATATTTGTAAGTGTACACAAGCAATAAATCTCTTGCAAACAATCTGTCAAATCTTTTCAGATTTTCATTAATGTCTATGTTAATTTAAACAACTACTTAATTTATTTATTTAAGTAGGGTACAATAATTGGTTTATCAAGAAACGTTGTGAAATACGTAAGCATTTTCTAGCGCTTCAAGTTATCTGATGACCATAAATATTTTGTGTGCAATTCGCAAAGAAATGAAAGTGTTTCTTGAGATAGAAAACACACCCCGGAAGGGGAAAAAAGCGCATTAAGTTAATTTAGTTGTTTTTATAAAGCTCCAATCTTTTCTGAGGAAGTTACACAGCTCATTTTAATATTTCTTTCGTTACAGTAAGCGCCGGATCCCTTACAAATAACCCATCTTTGTTTATTATAATTTCGTTATAAACGAAGCTTTAAAATGTATAAACGTCAAATGTTAATAATTATAATTAACGATTTTTGGTGAAGAAGGTAAGGCAATTGTTTGTACATTAGGTACTAAAATCTGGGATCCGTTGAAGGGTCCTGTTGACCTTACAGCAGAGGGTTACGACGGGTTCAGAGAAATAGATCCCAAAAGGGTGGGTTTTACTAATTAATCATTCCTTGAATCTTGTGAATGCTTTAGTTGTTCATTCAAATAATTTCTCTAGTGATGTGGAAAACTAATAAAATTTATTAATCAATACATACAAAATATATAAACAATACAATAAACAAAGTCGCTTTCGCTGTATGTCCGTATGTATGCTTAGATCTTTAAAACTACGCAACGGATTTTGACGCGGTTTTTTTTAATAGATAGAGTGATTCTTAAGGAAGGTTTGTATGTATAATAAATGCATAATATAGTAGAGAAACACTGATAAATTTAAAGGTTTCTAATATGATGTCGTAAATAAGCACGTTTTTTTGCGCTTATATTGCAAACGCTGGCTGAACCCTACGAGATAGACCAAAATAATGTACTACAGTATTGTTCACCTTAAAAAGTTCAACAAAAAAGTCCGCGATGGTATATGTCTATCTCTTAGGGATAACCCAGCATAACCATTTTTATTCTTTACTAAAAAATGGTTATTTACGAAGTGATTTTAAACAATACAGCATTAATCCTTATCCATTTAAGTACCTTAAATAAATTGTGCATTTATTATAGATCAATATGCTTTTTACAGCATGTAGTTTAAGTGAATATTACCGAAGATATTACAAATTTAAAATGCAGGGTCGTAGTTGTTTGCGCCGGGCGGCGCGTGCCTATAAATAGCGCGTCGATGGCCGCGCTTCGCCTTACTTGTCCGATGTAGGCCAGCCCGCGCCGCAGCTGAGCCAGTAAATATAAATTCCCAACTATGACCTCTGAGTTTGTTTCGGACGTTTCTTCTCAGAGCTAGTACTAGGAAACGCCGCGGTCATCAAACCGAAATAAAAATAAAAATTCGATCCAGCCGTCCCTTGCTGTTCTTCTAGCGACACCCTAAGCCGAGGTTCGTACCCCACAGGGGGTGCCCTTAGCGTGTAGTCGCTTAGCTTTTAGTAGCCCTGGCTGGAGGCTTTAAATTCACTTAAGGCAGCCACAGGATAGTCCGGTTAACTAGTACCGGCCTCTCAAGGTCAACTAGGAGATGCCATATTAAAAAAAAACGCGCTTCGCCTTATAGCACTTTATGATTTGCAGCGATCGCACGCGTTTATCGGAGCTCTCTAGCGAGGAAAATATCAAGAATTAATTAAACTGAATAGAATAAGTATCTTTTGTTGTTGATTATCTTTTAATTTTTATTATTATACTAGCGACCCGCCCCGGCTTCGCACGGGTGCATGTATCCATACTATAATATTATAAATGCGAAAGTAACTCTGTCTGTTACGCTTTCCCGCTTAAACCTCTCAACCGATTTTGATGAAATTTGGCACAGACAATCTTTAGACCTTGAGAAAGAACATAGGCTACCTTTTATCCCGGAAAAATTTGATGTTCCCGAGGGAAATCTAAAAAGCGCCATATAACCGAACTCTACGCCGGCGAAGCCGCGGGCGGAAAGCTAGTATAAAATATTTTAATGAATAGGTAATCCAATTTCGATTGCACGAAACTTTTGAATATTTTTCTAAAAAATATTTATGCTTGAAACCATTCGTGCAGAAAATCTAATTAAAGTTAACAAATTTTCACTGAACTGAGTTACTAAGTGAGACTGTAAACAGCATTATATTTTAAGAAATATTTTATGAATATTTTGTTATCATCAAAAGATACACTTAGAGCTCTAAGTGTAGGCAATTCAATATATTGAAAGTACGTAAACAGTATCTAGCTGCTTCTTTGCAATTCAAGGCGACTATAATGCTGGCCACCCACGTTACGACGTACTTACAGAAAATTGGACGTGCACAAGTGTACATTAACTTGTGTGTGGCGACTTAGCACAAGTATTCGAACCACAAGAATCATGCAGTGTTGTGCAAGTCTAAACTTGCTAAGGTATTTCGTGGCTACGTTTATTATGTTAAAAATCCATACTAATATTATAAATGTGATAGTATCTCTGTCTGTCTGTCCGGCTTTCACGCCAAAACTACTGAACCGATTGTAATGAAATTTGATACACTAGGTACGGTTGTAATGAAATTTGATAGACTATCTGTCTAGAGCCTGAGAAATGACATAGACTATACAATATGTAAAGAAAACCCTGTCCGACCCGTGAAGGTATTGTTAGGTATCGATAACTGATTCTACTAATGCCTACAAAGCCGGGCTAAACTTAAAAAAACATCCCCCTAAAAAATAAATATTATTTCGCAAAAAAGAGGTAACTTAAATCATGTGCGGTAGGCCATACAGGCGCGGGCGAAGAGGAGCAGGGCACGCGGCACGCGGCTGCATCGCTATTCGCTCAGAATTATACCGTCAAAAATAATGTTGTCACTTTTTAAAAATTACCAGTTTGGGGAAGTTGGAATTAAATCGCGGGAAAAAAAGATTATTTTAAAATTCACTAGTATTGTTACTATGATGATTATGTAAAATTTCAAATTTTATTTGGTGATGTGTTTAGCCAACCTTTATTATCCTTACGGGTCGGACAGGGTTTTCTTAACATATTGTATAACATCTTGCTATGACCAATAAGAAAAGAGCAGTAACAATTTTTTTTTTCCGAAAACGGGAGCTAACGCGGATGTACAGTCAAGACCAAAAGTCGAGTTACAATCTTACAAAACTATGGCCCCGCAATACTAGTTGTAGTTACGACCTTCTTCTATAATAAAGTTTGATACACACTCATACACTTTGACAACTTGCTGCCCGCTTATGATTGTTAGGTACTACTTACTAATTTCAATGCTCACAGTAAGTGTTTAAATGGCCTAGCGGTTCTCGCCTTGATAGGCGTTCAAGGTGGTTCGAGTTCAAATCTATTAACTTACAAAATATTTTTTAAATGTTTATTGGTGAGTTATGAATGCTGACAACAAAAATATGTAAAAATACCGACCCGCAACTTAACGATGATACTTTATTTTAAGATTTTTTCTATATTAGAGTCATTATAAAAAGATGACGGTAGATTTGAAACAAACTGAATAAAAAATATTCCACTACCTACAATAACTATTATTAACTACAATAACTCAAATAATATTACTTAGCTGTTGTTGGTTGGTGAACATATAGTTACGAGTTCGTGTTATTAGTTTTACTTTTTTAATCAATATGCAGGCATATGCAGCAATATATCTCAAATATCATAATATGAAACCGGCTTTTGTGTAAGTTGTTTTTATTATTATTTGGATAAGTTGCAAACCAATCGCTTGTTGCAAGTGAGTAATAAAATTGTTATTGTTTTAGAGAAATACTGTAAGCCAAAGTCAAGAGGTTGGAGGACGAAGGTGGCTTATGTGTCGAGACAAGTGGAACGAAACAACAATATTTACCGTTGAATAAACCTTTAAATCTTGCGAAGAAGGGACGTTGTATTTGTGGTTTAAAAATAAACTGGCAAGACTGGTGGAGACTTATCGAGCTAACCAAAAAAAAAAACAATTTATAACAATCACAGTGCAGAAGTGTCCTACAAAGTGTTTTAAATATATACCATTATATATCTTAATAACGGACTCTAAACCAACTCGTAAAATAATTTAGCTAAGTGACAGTAATATGTTCGGTTGGCTTAATGGCAAACAGATGTCGCCTTTTGCAATTTCAATACAAATTACTTTTGGTAAATTATAAAACAATAATTTCGGAATTTGATAAGAAATAACTTCGTTTACTTATGAACTAAGAAAGCGTTTGAATATTATAATCTCATGCCTTCAAACTCCGAAAAAAGGCACTGCAGGATGGCAGCACCAGTACCATGCTATACACGCCAAAAAAAAAAAAAATGTAAATGTAATAAGCACTGTTTTGTGTTCTAAGTATAGATTATTTTATGATTGTAATAATATTCAGGTTAAGCTTCAATCCTCTTTTCTTTAAGAAAATGAAAAATTAAGCTATAACCTCTTTAATGATAACATATAATACTATAACTTTCATATCTAAAAACCAAAAATGTTTTTTTATATTTTTTCCATAATAATATCATAAGTTTGTCAAGGATTACTTTTATATAAAATATTACAATGGTGCCATTTCAACGTTTGTTTCATTTATTAGTATAAGTATATCTATACCGAATAATATATAACTTTATAATATATTGCATTATAATATGCTTATTGTTTTATTTTTATATATTTTTTATTATATTACATCTATAGTAAACTAAAACATATAATAAAAACCTATTTTGGCATAAATATTCAGTAAATTTTCCTATTCGTTTAAATATTATCTGCAAACATTTTTACTTTAAAATACAAATCAGTTATCTTAATTTTAAATTATATAATTTAAAATTATGATCCTTAATAATGGCAAATCTTTTTGTTGTTTCAAATGAAACAACAAAAAGATTTGCCATTATTAAGGATCGAACCCACAATCGCTCGCTAATGATAGACCATTGTTAAATGCGGCCGCTAACTTAACTTCAAATGAAGTAACGAAATTTTGCATTACTATAAAGAAAGACGAAGACTGCGATAAAAAAATAATGCGTTAGTGTGCGTGGCCAGTTTAGCGCAGGCGACAGTAGTCTTTAAGGTGGAAATGGACTTCTACAGCTGATAGTACATATTGCTCCCATTATTTTAACAGGCGCTTATTTTATATCAACTGAGTTCTTTTTAATTTACGGGAACCACCGCGCACTGTAAACTGAAGTTCACGCGGACGGAGTCGCGGGAAACAGCTAGTTAAAATATAAAACACCAGCCAACATCGTGTCAGACCACACTCAGTATAGGGCCCATTATTTGCGTTCTTTCTTTCTTTATTTCTTGTTATAGTTGAAAAGTTAGAGGGGAAAGCTTTTTTTTTAATATTTTGGATAAAGTGATTCTCTGAGTTAACCCTTATTAATTTTGAAATACCTATCAAACTATATATCACACGTTATGTTTGAAAAGAAAAGAAAAACTCTCCACACTTTACTTGTATGGGGCTCCCTTAACCCGACCGGATCGACCATTTGCTGCGTCCCGCTGTACCAATGACGCCGCTGTATGTATCCAGGCTGCATTACTCTACAAAATCCGGGACCAATCCAGGACGTTGTGGAGTACATACAGATCAAGGCGAGAAGGACTTTGAGAGTTGCGAGGTTGGAGTCTCGTCACACCGTGAATTTTAATCCCTTTGTGGTGAATTTTGGCCGAAAAGCGTTATGTTCCGGCGATTCCGTGGCCGGATACCTGACACAGCGCAATACACGACGCCGATGCTGCAAAATAATCGTGTATGAGTTTACTTTTACACAAGCTGGAAGGCGAAACACCGGTACGCATGTAATCAGTGGTTTGGTTTCACTTTCGGAACGAAAATTCAATGAAAAAAGAAATCCTTTTTTTTTTTTTTAGTAAAATGTCCAATTTTCCACGAACTTATTTTCACTGTAGCGGCTAGTGAAAACATATGTGTACAACAAGATGCGCGCGCGGCGCCGCTGGCGGCCGGCGGGCCTCTCCCCTCAGTTTGGCCCGGCCACGTTACGGGAACGACGTGCGCTTGCTAGCAGCGCAACGCTCGCGACGCGAAGTCCGAAGTCCGCCCGTCACCGCTTATTTGTCGTGCAGCTGTGTCTTATGTGTGTCGCGTATGTATGTGTGTTATGTAGTGTAATATTTTGGCGTGCACAAAACTACAGTGGACCGAAATGGTTCGGCTTTACGCCGTGCCTGGCGATAACCTGAACGAGGCCCGAAGAATTTACGTATTTACCTACTATGTTCATAATGAACATTACGGGAGCCGGATGAATCACATACGGTACGAAAATCGAATACGGAAAAACAGTTACCACGTTTTTCGTGTTAATGTAAGTGTGTACACTTGTTAATGTAAGTGTGTATTCAATCGATGTAAATTTAACAAGTAATTTTTAATGAAACTGTAGATAAAAATGTGATTAACTTTTAAATACCACATCACAGGTTATGTGTATTGTGTTTTTATCGGAATTGAGTTGTTAAAACTTACGTAGAAAATGGACGGCCAGTGCAAGAGGTTAGTGCCCTTTGCACTGATACGTACCTCGGGCGTATTGTATCTATGAGTTTACGGCCGATCTCGGACAGAAACTTTTTAAAATTTGTGAAAGAAAAAAGGTTTATTTATTTTTCAATTCAGATAAACATATTTATAATTAAGCAAACTACCTATGGTTTTAGTGTCAACGTTTTTTACCCCTCCAGGCTGTATTATAGAGTTTATAAAGTTAAATATGTATATTATAGTATGTTATAGTCTAGTATTATCGTATTTTATTATGGGCTTTTGTTGTCTGAGCCAAATAAATAAATTAAATAAATAACGAAACATTTTTTTACTCTTTTTATTTTACTACGTTGTCGCCGTTATTGATTTACATATTGTTACCAAATTCCAGCTTTCTAGTGCTAACGGTCACTGAGATTATCCGCGGATAGACAGACAGGCTTGGCGAAACTATAGGGGTTCCTAGTTTACTACGGAACCCTAAAAAAGAAAACAAGTAGTCAAGTGCCTTCATACCGTTATTTTCAGTTCCATGATAAGGAACTCTTTAGAAACCTAATATTTGTATTCCAATGATATTGTTTTTGTTCCTCTCAACCAAAACGCCTGGCATCTAATGTCTTCACAACCCTTGGTTGAAAATGGCTAACGCATTAAATCCGGCTTTATCCGCAAAAACTTTTAACACTTTACGATAATTGAAACGACGAAGGAATTTCATTATCAAAAATATGGAGTAATTACCTCCAGCTTAAACTGGGAAGTCGTTAAGACATGCCTACGGTTTACAATATAAATTATGGGAGAATTTACAGGAGCACGTGCGGGAGACGTTAACGGGCCGACGGGGGAAAACTCTAGATGTCCATATTTATATACAATATGTAAAGAAAACCTTATCCGAACCGTGAAGGTATTGTTAGGTATCGGTAACTGATTCTACTAAACTTAAAAGAAAATCTCCCTAAAAAAATAAATATTATTTCGCAAAAGGAGGTAACTTAATACATATGCGGTAGGCAATACATGCGCGGGCGAAGGTGGACAGAGTCGAAATTAGTGTTGTCACTTTTTTTAAAAATACCAAATTTTGGGGAAGTTGGAATTAATTCGCGAAAAAAAAGATTAATTCTTAATTCATTAGTAGGTACTGTTACTATGATGATTATGTAAAATTTCATATTTTATTTGGTCATGTATTTACCTTTATTATCCCTATGGGTCGGAGAGGATTTTCTTTACATAATTGTTAATGTGTTTGTATATATGTAGATTGTTTTTTAAATTATATTTTTAAAACATCGTATCTGGCTTACTTACCTACTTATAAAAACTGAGAGGCAGTTCTCGTTACATTTGTTAGTTTTGTTGATGTAAAGAGAATACGCCTTTTTTTTCTCAATGGGAAATCATCAAATGACCTCTCTCGCTCTGGGTGTGTCAAACTTTTACTGACTAAAACCCATTCGTGTTCCTTCAATTGCCTGTAGGCCAGGGCCGCGGTTTCTTCTTTAACCAACCTGCAACCTTTAACCCTGACCTAGGAAGCATCGGTCTTCGTGGACCCCGTCACGATGTACTGAAATCTCTTTGAAGCGTGCGTGACACACAACGCGCCGTCGACTAAGGCCTGCCGTCCTTACCGGGCGGCGATCTAAGAGATTACGCCTTGATTGTGAATATTTTAAAATATAAGATTTGAATGTCTGGTCACTGTAGATTTTTTTCTTATTTTTTATGATCGATGGTTTAATGAACGATTATTGAGATTGATGCCGATCTCTTGGTATTGTAATTAATAGTTTAATTATTAATCGTTGTAAGTGTTAGAATTATGAGAGTTTAATCACCATTCAATACGCTGTTGAGCAGACGATTTTTTTTTTAATTCTTCTGATACTCGTTGAAAGAATGTTACTTAATTATGGTGGGTGGTGCCATAGTGGTCTACTGATTCGTTGCCAACCCAAAACATCACCGACATGCAGATTTCTTCCTTCAAAAAATAAAAAAAAGGATTGTGTGCCTTTATGAAACCACGGTAAGAATGAAACTTTTTTTACATTATAGACATTTAACTAAAAGTTTTTGGAATAATATTTCATTAAGAGTATAAAAATCACTTTATCAATCTTAATTTTATACTTGGAAAATAAGTCTTATATATTACACGACCAGCTGCTGCGAACTATAGACGCCGCTTGGCCGCATATTCGCTTTGGCTACTCTGACGAGCGACTTTCACTTTATCCCTATTCTGCGGCCGACCGTCACGCGACATGCAACACACAGTTATGTAGTGAAGACTACGAATGCGTGCTCAGTAATGCTCTTTTATTGTGTAAACTTAAGGCTTTTTATAGTACATTATTAATATTGTGTGATTAAATGCATATTGCACACATAGAAAGGAAATTTAGATGGTCCGAATAAAATAAGTACTCCAAGTCAACAAGTGTATTATATAACAACCCGTATGACATAATTAGATGCAAAGTGCCTACAACAGAAACGAAAAAGTTGGAGACAATGTAATAAAAGTTAATACTCTTTAAAAATACTTGTAAAAGTGTCTATACTTACAGAAAATGGATCCATTTATCCTGCTCCACAATTTTGAAATTCGAATCAAAAATGACGGGATATGTTTTAAGATTGACGTGTCCGTGTTTGTGTGTTTAAGTCTGTAGGCATTTTAGCTTTTTATTATATTTTGAAAGATTTTAACCTTTTGAACGCCCATCTATATAATACGCGATGAGTCCTCCTGCGCCACACTACAAATGTATAACGTATCTATAGTAAAACGTAGGGATGGGATTAGTGTCCTATCGACAAATAATATTATACATTTAAAATAATGTTTATTCACCAATTTACGAAGCTAAATAAAAACTGTAATCGTAATTTCATGTTTTATTTTATTTCATAAAAAAAAACAATATGAAAACCTGGATATATTCCCCATAATAAAGAAAAGAATTTTAAATTTATTAGACGTGTGTTCTACAAGGCACATCCCTATTTGTCTCCAAATGTAATCCTTCTACTTCATATCAAGTAGTTGGCGCTCGAGGCATGTCAAAATCCTTTCTGTTCTAGGGATGTCTAGATTTCTATGGTAGGTATATATTTTATATTCACTGTGGTCGAGTTACACGTGCATAAACTCAACCGATTCCTGCATAATTTATTTCGTTTACTTACAACAAATACAATTAATAGAAGCTAAATACGTGGTTTTCTACGTTTTAAAAAATAAAATAAAATGGAGGGTAAATGTCTGTTTTACACAAGACCTTTTTTTTAATGGTATTGCTAAATACTCGCAATTATTTTTCTGGTTTGTAGAAACAAATAGAAAACTGAAGAAAATTTCTAAAACGGAAGTTGACGACTTAACGGAATGTCAAGACGACGAACTATTTCAAAATTCTGATTCAGACTTGAACAACTCGCAATAATTCGTCATATTCAGTCACAATTTTTTTTATAAAGACACGTGCGCCAACTCAAGATGTAAACATTGCACTTCACTAAAATGCACAAAGTCATTATGACCTTGAAACCCGTCCGCTTATGACGTCACATATTTCCTTCTATACACGTCGGTGGCGTGTACGGACCGACAACTTACTAACTTTGTAGGGATGGGTTTTTCAAACGGGGTTTCACTATCGACAATGATTAGAAAACCTATTAATTCTTGATTAAAGTGAATAAAACCTAGTTTAAAGTGTACAATATTTATAAAATATTATATATTTACGTCATTTTCTTGCAATAATAGTATTTATGATCATTTCGACGAGATGAAATATAGCGAGGTCTTCGTCGTGTCCCATCACTGGCTTACTTGATATCAAGTAATTGGCGCTGGGGGCATTAAAATATTTTCTGGCGTTTTTGTTTCTATTGAAAATTAAACAAATAAGAACTTATTATGCGTGAAAAAGTTAAAAATATGGTTGATAACAGGGCAAATTTCCATAAAAACAAAATAAAAGGTCTTGTAAAAGTCGTAAATTTATTTTATACTGTGATTACTTCTAATCAAGTAGTGGCGCTGAGGGCACGAAAATCTCGAACTTGTATAGAAGTGATTGGCGTTCAAAAGGTAAAATCGGGAGCGTGTATAGAATGTATATGTAAGAATTGTGAGATGACCGTATGACAATTGAGTAGGTTAGACTTTTCATTATACTTGATTGACCTTGACTGTTTTATGTTATAAAACTTGCTTCAGTCAGCAACTTCATACGCGTATAAATTCGAAACCCAACCCACACCGTCGCATCAAATTACCTGCCCGTGATAATATTTCGCTTTATTTATAGCTTGTTTTCTTGGTGATATGCTAGGAGTAATAGAGTGCAGTTAGCCAGTAGGTGTTTCTCATGAATTTGGCTTTGAAATGCTTAAAGACTTTTTTTTAATCCATTTGATAATTTCTATCTACCTCTAGCTATTTATTTTTTGTACAAAAAGATAAATAATAATTCAATTAATATTTAATGTACATCTTGAATTTGTAGACAGTTTGGTAGTGAACTCGTAATAAACTTTATATTGGACAACCATTGTTGTGTTCGAAACTTGCTCAATCGTTCTATCGAATACATTGTGAGACATTGCACACGTGTGAAGCTGAATTGATGGCCCAGAACTCAGACAATTGCATTGAGTCATCGATTCTGTGGATTATTGGAGATCGGACTACTGTCTCTTTCAATATTTGATACCAAAAATGTTATAGCAGAAGTGTGTGCAAAATATACTCCAAATTGAGTACAGTACAGTTCAAGCAACATGTATAAGTACGTATATAGCTTTATTTGAAAGTACTTCTTTATTTTGAATGTATTTATTACTAGCTGTGTCCCGCGGTTTCACCCGTGTAAGCTTCGAACCGAAAGAGCTCAGTTGATGTAAAATAAGCGCCTGTTAAAATAATGTGAGCAATATGTATGTCAGCGTTTGTTCCTGCTCTGCTCCTATTTGTCATAGTGGGACGTTTTATATCCTATGTCCTTTCTCAGGCTATAGACTATCTGTGTACCAAATTTCGTTACAATCGGTTCAGTGGTTTTGACGTGAAAGCCGGACAGACAGACAGACAGAGATACTTTCGCATTTATAATACTAGTATGGATTATACCTACATATGTATGTTGTTTCGAACATAATATTTTCCAAGTCATAGGTTTCTGTAATGTGTTGAATTTCACGGTTGTTTTCGTTATTTTGCGATAAAATCCAATTAGATTTTTTTTTAAAGGAAACCTCCAATTATTGCTGAGTGGTTGTTATAATAATTATAATGATTAATAAAGATTGTTACTTTCAAGCACGTAACTCAAATGTTAGGTGTAATTTATCGTTAATAATTAAAGTATTAATTACCCATACCGCTTCATTTTTACGTCCACGTGCCTGCGATAAATTAATTTATCAGTTACTAAATGTATGAAATAGGGTTGAATTTATTATTACCTATTTCAATAAAAAGGCTTTGGGAGTACATGAGATGTAGGTATGTGATTTTTAATGAGTATGGTTTAACATACTTTATGAATGTAATATAGGTAATAACTTGTAAATTAAATACACTCCGTACGTAATTTACAAGTAATTATGTAGTACGCGTTATATAGTAAAGTTTAGGAAAGTACTTATTTTATTAAAATTAAATCTTAAAAAAAAAACTTTTTACTGAAAATGACTACTATGAAGAGATTTAAGGCTCTCTAAAAAAAGTTATCGGAAAACATGTAGCAGAAATATTCATAGAATAAAATAAAATAGAATACTTTTTATTGTGTACACCATGTAAATTACAGAATATAAAATATATGAAGGTGACACAATGGCGAAAAGGATGACACAATGGGCGGTCTTATCTTATTTATCATCATTTTTGTACAGTAACTGGCTTGGAAAAATACAGAATTGGGCAGTCAAGGAAAATAATTGTTGGTCAAATTGACTAATGGCTACCAATTTAAGCTGTCCGCATATTAAAAGCGCTTCTTTGTCAGTTGTAGGACAGCTTTTAATAATGTACAAAGCACAGGTCCGTTCGTGTGTAGTACTGCAGCCACACTTGGGCTGGTGCTGCAAAATGTCACCTGGTCACTTTGGAATCGGTGGAGAGGCGTGCGAAGAGCCTGATTAGCAGCCCAGATTTAATTCAAAACGGTCTCCAAAGCCGAGAGCACAGGCATAGAGTAGCCAGCCTTTCGGTATTCTGTAGGATTCTGTTTGGTGATTGTGCGAAGGAATTGCATGATTTAGCTCGCCCATCTCCGTTCCACTATAGGACGACCCGTCGCACGGCGAGTTTCCACCCTTACGTCGTTAGCACCACTACGATTCGGATGAAGCGTTTCGTCTCCTCTTTAATACCGCGTAGATTGAGGGACTGGAACTATTTGCCAGCAGCGTTGTTTCCGTCGGACTACAATTTAAGTGTCTCCAAGGCTACAGTTTTTCTGATTCAGTGCTGTTTGTGCCACGTCCAGGATTGTTAAATCCGTCTGCAGGACATAGAATAGAATGAATGAATGTTGTCCATTTGTTATAACAAAAGGTTTTATCATTTTTAGCGTGTTACGGTGTTGTCTTGCAACAGTTTAGAAATCCTTAGGGGAGGCCTATGTCCAGCAGTGTTGATGATGATGTAAATTGATAGTATAAAGAGATGAAATACATTTTATGTTTGTGTAGTGGGGGGTTATCTAGTGTTTAAAAAAATAATGGATACTATTTTGCAATAAAGATTAAATTAAATAAATTAAGGAGATTTAGGCTTTGAAATGAGGGATGGTTGCCATTATCTTTAAATTTAAATCACCAGTAAAATTTATTTGTGAACCTTTAAATAGGTTCAATCCAATAAATTGTATAAGAAAATTGAAATTGTATTAACGTGAACAAAATTTTCAAGAAAACTTTCCAACACTTGTTCGTTATTTCTCAGATTTATTAATTAAAATCTATTGTTAAAGTTGTTTAGTCGGTCTTATTATGTGCGTGGGCGTTTTATTATAGACAATTATGCCTTTTTGGGCGAAACTTTACTTAGACAGTCGGTAGTAGAGCTATTTTCCAAATTCGAGTAGTCAGTGCCCGCTATCAGCTTGGGCCATTTTATAAAGTAGCTTATAGGAAAATTTAATTATAGTCATGAACGTAAACTACGCGAGACAGAATCTCCGATACATTCTGTGCATTTTGATACAGTTTGGTTGCGTAATAATGGGAGAAAAGGGGATCTATACTAAAGAAATAATAAATAAGAAAGAAACCAAAAAGTATTTATTGTGACTCGTACAGGAAGATCTCTAAACTCAACTTAGTAAAACAAAACGTATTTTTTTATGCGAAACCTGAATACAGTTTGTTCAGAATAAGCAACTGAATCGATTCCAATCATTTTTCACCATGTTATATTTTTTCCCAAATACATTTAGAAATTGTGACCGCAGTGCGGTTACCAAGCACGCTACGCAGCTTTCGATAGATCATAGTACTACCACAGATTACAGAATACTACATACTACGAACGCCCGCGCAACAGCTGATGTCAGAGGTCAACGTACCGCTCGCCCGCCCAAACTAAGCGTGGACCATATTTTTGTTGGGACAACCAAGTAGAATAGCAATCTCATAACTTTGTGGTTCTTTACTTAAAAACACTGGACACGTGTTTCAGGTTTCGCATAAAAAAAAAATGTTTAATATATTAAAAAAAAAAATGTCAGAAAATTCCTTACGAAACTAAAATACTCCTATCTTAGCATAATGCTTCAATATTTAAAAAGTAATTTCGCAGCGTTGGTATTCTAAATCCATACTAATATTATAAATGCGAAAGTAACTCTGTCTGTCTGTCTGTCTGTCTGTCTGTCTGTCTGTCTGTCTGTCTGTTACGCTTTCCCGCCTAAACCTCTCAACCGATTTTGATGAAATTTGGCACAGACAATCTTTAGACTCTGAGAAAGAACATAGGCTACCTTTTATCCCGGAAAAATTTGATGTTCCCGAGGGAAATTGAAAAAGCGCGATATAACCGACCTCCACGCGGGCAAAGCCGCGGGCGGAAAGCTAGTGTAATTTAAAAATAAAGCAAATTCTAGCATATATATGGTGAAATGACAACCCAGTCAGGGGTCTGGGTTGGCATTCCAGTCTGCTATTTATATAAATTTGTCATTCCAACACGATTCCATTGTTATTGTGCTTAAAAGTTCGTGATTTACTAAATTTATAATGATGAAATGGAATGGTGATAGAATAAAACCCGTACAAGAAATGATTTTCTGAAAACTACAACTCAATTTGAACATTTTTTAACATAGAGTGGAGTGTCAATGATTGACCACTGAAAAGTCATAATGACGCAATTTTTATACAGTAAATTACGAAACTTGTCGAAATCGTTGATTATGAGATCATGATGATTGTCGGTATTCCACAGGTTTGAAACTATTACAATCCTTGAATTCGGGCAAGTATAGCTACGGTATAATATTTCTATCTAAACGCGGTTACATTTTACGAGACTAACACTAATGCACCTGTACTCTCGGCGTCTGGAAGTTAACAGAACGTTACATAGATCACTGATCGATCAGTCTGACACTATTGTAATAGTTGACTAGGGCCCCTGTTCACTATAACGTTTCTACCGTCAGAGTTTTACAAAACTGACCTGAAAACAATTTCACAAAACCTTATTAAATAAAATGTAAGACTGCCAGCTCTGGACGGTGATAAGGAAGGAGAGTAGGTAGACGTTTGCTTAGCAGTGGAACATTAATGGCTAATAAAAAAGAAAAGGAAAAGTAATATAAGTATTGTAAAAAGTTTTTAGATTAAAGAAATAAAAACACATAAAATAAAGTTTCTCAGAGCTGTAAACGTATAACAGATAAATTTGGTCCAACCATATTTCACTTTTATTCTTTATTTTTTATGTTTTAAACTGCTGTTTGAATGCGAACGATGCGATGATAAAACGCGCCAGTTTATTCCTATTCATATTGTTTTTGCCTATTCACTTTAGCCTTGAAGACACTTAAAGTAATCAGACGGGAACACCGTCATAGGAAAATTGTTCCAGTCCCTCGATGTTACGCGGTATAAAATACAAATCGAAACCCTTCGAATTCGATTGGAAGTCAGAGAGATAAAGGTTTTTCGAGATTGATTGATTATTTTATTATGTTTATAGGTTTATAAGATGCCATTTAGAGTTTGTCGTACAATTTATTATGTTTATAGGTCTATAAGAGTTGAGGACAGTGGACTCCTATAATAGTAATGACACTACTACCAGATTTATTGTCGGTATTCCACAGGTTTGAAACTATTACAATCCTTGAATTCGGACAAGTATAACTATGGTACAATATTTCTATCTAAACGCGGTTAAATTTTACGAGACTAACACTAATGCACCTGCACTCTCGGCGTCTGGAAGCGCACAAAACATTACATAGAAGTGTAGGCGGAAGGAACTAGCTATTTTAAATCAACTTTCGATTCTGGAAGTTTCTAGAATATTCGAACTGTTTCTACCTTGCTGCCTGTCGAGAGGCGGTCAACTACAATTTTCATTAATAAATAACAGTGATTCATTGATAACAACAGCGCCTCTAGCGTCCGAAAGTGATACTACAGTTCCCACTTCCAAATAAACAGCGGCCCGAATGTCGAAAGGCAAGCAGTTATTGATATTATTCGTAAACTGTTTATTGATTCCATCACCTCTAGTAGACAATAGAGGTCGCTACTTGTATATATCAGTCACATTTAGATTCCATTTACGTTTTCTCATACAATTGAAAAGAGAACCGTGTATCATGCCTTTATCTAAGAAATTTCAAATTATTTACGGTTACGGGTACACTCAAAGGATAAAATCTTGACCCTGTTTCTATAACTCAATTGTCTTTCTTTCTGTATATAACTAGACAGATAAAATTTTCACAGATGATGTATTTTTATTTTCACCATAAAAATAAAAACAGGATTATTTTTTATATATAGATTATAATGCTACAAAACCGTTCTCGCGCAAGTATGACTTGTACTAGACAGTTATTTTTTTCTTAAAATCAAACAATTTATATGCAAATAAATTGTTTGATTTGGGAGTTGTCAAAAAGTGTTGCAGGTACATAAATATACCTAAATTTCATTGTATTAGAACTTACTGAGATGTTCAATTAATTAATATATTATATTAATAATAATTTATTGACATCATAACACATAGGTACATTACGTGTCCAGTATTTTTAGGTAAAGAATCTATGTACAAAATTTTAAAAAAATATGAAAAACCACAAAGTTTTGAGCTTGGTATCCTACTTGGCTGTCTTAACAAAAATATGGTCAATGCTCCGCTCGGGCAGGTGACCGGTGCGTTGAGCTCTGGCATCAGCTGTTGCGTGAGCGTGCGCGGCGCACTCGGGCTCGCGCAGTGTGGTTGACTGCAAAAATTTTTAAATGTGTTTAAGAAAAAATATAACATGGTGGAAAAATGGTTAGAATCGACTCAGTTGCTTATTCTGAACAAACTAGGTATATTCAGGTTTCTCATAAACAAAAAAAAAAAAACTTTGTATGTCCTATATATAAGTACATTTTAAAGTGAGTTAAATTAAAAAATAGAAATGATTTTTTGTAGGCTTTATTTTATTTTTGCCATCAGGTGGGATCGTGGTCAAGCTTTAGTTGTGCTTGACCGTGATCTTGTCTGATGATAAGCAGTGATGCAATCTCTGGTGTTAAATCGCACTAATTTATTATGACCCTATTTACTCTAGCCTTAAAGACATGCATGATTTCATTCCCCCATATCCGTTCCACCATCGGACGACCCATCATACGGCGAGTTTCCACCCTTACGTTGTTAACACCACTACGATCCGGACAAAGCGTTTCGCTTCCTTTTTTATACCGCGTAAATCGAGGGACTGGAACAATTTGCCAGCGGCGATGTTTCCGTCGGACTACAATTTGAGTGTCTTCAAGGCTAGAGTGAATAAGTTCTTAATAAACTTGTGCGCTTTACCATCAGACGGGATTGCGGTCAAGCGCTACTTTATAATTTATATAAAAAAGACACTTATATTGTAATGTTGTTTGTGTATGTGAGATATAAATATTTGTAAACGCACCCACGATACAGGAGTAATTCCTAGCGCGGGGCAAAGTTTTTTTTTTTTTTTTTTTAAATACAAAAATTATTTCTTATGATAAATTTATATTTTTCTTCCCCAGGTTCCGGACATATTTCCGAACAGCGATCCTGTGCCGCTGGCGCGACATCCTGCGCCGGCGCAAGCGGCCACTACCAGAATCCCCGCCGGACTGTATTTCGCAGTCTGGCAGTCGATCCCGATCAGGTTTTTACTCGTTAACGTAATTATTAAAAGTGATCTTTGGTATCATTCATTTTCGTCAGCAGTCATTAGACAAAAAACAATATGAAAAATATTAAAAGAAAGGGTAAGAAAAAGAACGTAACTAAACTAAAGGAATTATTATAAATGAAAATATAATTATTATTTTTACTTGCATTTAAATATGTTTGAAAAATAGTTTTAATAATACGAATAATGAACTGCACATTTCGCGACTTCTCGAGTTTGATTACGTATTTCGGAACTTCTGGGTTTGATTACCTACGTATTTCGATTTCAATCGAGCGCTTGGTCTTAGTTTTTATGAGATCTGTGCATAATAGGGGTTAATGAGTCCTTTTATACGTACAACAGTCTTTTCATATTAATTAATTATAAGAAATCAAAACTATGGTTTGATTACTCGTCAAATGATCGCCTACTGAATTTCACCGCTGAACTAGTTTGACAATTTCATTTAAATTGTCGTTTGGAGTGTAGTTTTCTTATAAATAAACGCTAATTCACACTTCATTTGTCAGTTTAAGTAGGTAAAGTAATGCATGACAATTCTATTTATAGGTATAGACCGGTTGGACTTTCCCCTCTTACGTAGGTGGAAAAGAGTCCAGACGCACTTTAGTTAATGTATAACTGACATTAGGCTAAGTTATACTTTTACTAACATTACATGGATAATTTATCTGAAATAGTTATTTGATTTTGAATATATGTAGTTCAATGTATCTATTACCTTTCCAATGCTAGTAAAAAAAAAAATATACATACGTTACATAAACATTACTGAGCTACTGATAGTCAACATATGATACTGTGGCCCTTACGTTTGCCGTGTTTTGGTTTGTTGGAATTTTGATACGGAGTCAGAAAAATATGGCGCAAAATCACCGAGCAACTGTTAAACTAAACATATAAAATAAGATGAAAAATCGTTAAGGGGTGTTCGTATCAGTGTGGAATAGTCATAGCATTATCTACAAAGATTATTCATAGTAACGTAGCTTACAAGACCCTTATCCAGTTGAAGAGAAGTGAGGGCTGATAAATATGATGAGGGTCAAGAGAACCTTTCTCGTATCGTACACATGACTTGTTTTTTAAATGAACTTAGTTATGAAATGTTATGTAAAACATAAGATCAAACGATGAGCATCCTTCTTCTCTTTTATCTCATACAAAGAAAAAATTTAAACCGGCTGTCCCGGCGAACTTCATACCACCTTTGAATCAATGTAGCAATTATACTTTAGAAATTCTTATTTTAATGCGTGAAAATTAATTATTTTCATTATTATTACTTGTTTTAGTAAATTATATCCATCCACTAGTTTAATAAATCGAAAACTTAAATTAAATCTAATAAAACGAAGATAACCAAAATCGATTCGGCCATTACTGAGTTATATTTGGTATAACTAACCTGACTTTGATTTATTCATAATAGATTAGTTACGACTAATGATAAAATGCTTTACTGTAATATGTACTGTATTTTAAAATATATCACAATTTATAATTTTAGTATTTTAATTAATATTATATTTGGATTATTTTAAATCAATGTCCCACCCAATCGCTATTTACTCATAATAAAACCTTTATATTAACTAAACCCGTTATAATCAACAAATCGGATTTAGACTCCTGAATCCGGCAGGAGTGTGCTGTCTCGACGTGTCAATATGGGTTCCGTCCAGGGTACGGAACCATGGACCCTATCTTCGCCCTAAGGATCACTATGGAGAGATACAGATCGAAGAACACGCCTCTGCATATGCTCTATCTACTGGCCTTCCACAGTGTCCCTCGGGGTGTGATCTGGTGGGCACTGAGGCCCAAGGCGACACTAAACCCTTCCCCATCACCGCCAGAGTCCACCAGTTCACCGTCCTTAGTCCGTTTCTATTCAGCGTGATATTAGACGTCGTGTTTTTCTCGGTCGTAGGTCATAACATCGGCTGCCGGCGAAGTTACCACCCACCAGACAAAGTCTTGCCGCGAAGCGATTCGTCGTGTTTCGGCATGATGTCTGGTGAAGCCGTACGGAGGACGAGTCTGAGCAGTTGTGTTGCGATGTGTGCCGGGTACGATGCGCCAAATGTTGTTGTATCGGAGGTTTGGTCGTGAAGAGTCTCCAGATCAATCTCCCTCTGGCGCAGCATCGTTTTTCGTGTTGTTGGGTTTAACATTGCATCACCTCGCTCAACTGCCGTCTTCCTTCCTATTCCTAAGTTTTTTAAGTGCATAGGCTTAATAAACTAGTGCGCTTTACCATCAACGATTGCATCACTGCTTACCATCAGGCGGGATTGCAGTCAAGCACTAGTTTATAATAAATAAAAAAAAAACAGTATCAAGAATCGTAAAGACGTACGGACACCGTATCAGTGGAGAATAGTCATAGCATTATCTACAAAGATTATTTATAGTAACGTAGCTTACAAGGTTGGTGCGGCGGGTGAATATGTGGAAGAACTCGCTTGAGAACGGAGGTCTTAAACTCAATGTGGCAAAGACGGTGTACATGTCCAGTAACATGATACACCCTATGTCTGTGTATATAGGCGGAGATATGGTCGAGTGCACAGACCAGTCAAATATTTGGGGTCTATGCTCCACGCTTCCGGCGACATTTATTGCGACATTAAAAGTCGAAACATACTACCAAAACGTGACACGACGCCACGCCACCCGACGCATGTCAGTACGTATTAATTCCATATACTTAGTATGGTCAGAAGCGCATAGCCAACACGCTATGTGACCACACGCCGCAACATCCAACCGATTTGGATCCGCGTATTGCCGGGAGAGGGGGGGACACGCCACCCGACGAATCAGCGCAGTGTGTTTCTAGTTAATATCCGACGTTTTTATGGCGCTTATAATAAAATATATTCTTTGTTAGAAAATTGGTTTAAAATGTCGGATGTAGAATTATTAGTGAAACGGTACTCAGGTCCCCGCGGTTTCACTCGCGTGGGTTTCCATGTTTTTTTTTTTTTTGTATGATCTGCTCCTATTGGTTGCAGCGTGATGTCATATAGCCTAAAGCCTTCCTGAATTAATAGGTTATCCATCGCAAAAAGAATTTTTTAAAACGGAACTTTAGTTCCTGAGATTGGCTCGTTTAAACAAACAAACTCTTCAGCTTTATATATTAGTAGGCTGTACAAAATCTGCAATAAATCTTCTTCGAAATCTTCATCTAGCTTGTTTTCAAGCAGAATCTAATCCATGTCCACGTGACACGTCAATACACTTCAGTCTTTCGTGAGAGACTATACTAGACGGTAGTTGTTGTAGCATTACGTGGCGTGTTGCCTATGTGCACGGCGAGCATCGAGTATTGGCACAACACATGGCGTTGCGTTTTGATAGTATGTTTCGACCTTTAGGCACGCATTTCCGCAGCTTGGGCAAAATGACGTGAGGTGACAGGTGTCATTTTTGACCCCAAAATGCCGGTTAAGCTTAAAGGACAGGTCTATAAGACCAACATTAGACCTGTTCTTTTGTATGGTAGTGAAGCGTGGCCTGTACTTGAGCAACACAAACAGGAGCTGCCGGACACGGAAATGAATATGCTGCGGTGGATGTATGGAGTTACGCGGAAAGACTGCATCAGGAACTCCCGCATCAGTAGTAGTCTTCGTGTCCTACGCTGATACGGTCACGTCTTACGAAAATCGGCATGTTGCCATGTCTTGCCATGGAGCCTCCGCCGGGCCGGAACAAGCGAGGTAGACCAAAGAAGTGCTGGCTTGACGTTGTAAGAAATGACATGCGTGCCAACAATCTCACACCATGTGATGCCAGAGATCGTGCGAAATGGAGGCGTAATTGTAGGAAAGTGGACCCTGGGCTCCAACGCGAAAGCGGCGGATGCAACCGGGATTATACGCTAAGATGATGATGATGATTATAATCAACAATTCATGCGAAAAAAAAAACAAATGTAACATGTAAAAGTTTCAAACGTTTTAAAAACAAATTTGTTCAAAAATATACTATTTATTTTGGGAAATGAAATTTATATTTAGTTTTCCCAGTAATTACTAAAATAACTCAATTCGCGAATAGATTGCCGTATTGATTTGATGTCATTATCAGGTTTCTGTCAATACTTCAGTCGGATTAAAAAGGTCCTCGAAGTCGGATAGCCAGGTTGATTAAAATTGTAACTAATCTATACATATATTAACGTTACTTGTGGTCTGCAAAAAAGCCTTTACATTGCGGAAGAAAAGTTTAGTGAAATTTTAAAAATCACCAAAAGTTGTCTTCCACTTATAAAAGCCGCAGTTGAAAAATTTTGCACTTAATTGAAAAGGGATAAAAAGAAACACAAAGCTTTCTCAAGTAAAAGTACTGCGAAGAAGAAAAAGCAACTTACACAGAGAAATTCTTTTGATGAAAATGTGTCTTTGGTAGCCAGTCAAAGTCGTATCATTGTGTCTTTGTTCAAGTTACACCACAGCTTTTCGAAAGTCTTAAAAAGAAAGAGTTTTTTACTTATTAAGTAATTTGTTAGGTACTTTCCCTCATCTCAGCCTTACTATAATAATAATATTAAATAATAAAAAAATAATTAATTAATATTAAACCAAAAGTGAATCTGTTACACAATCTGTTTTAGCTACTTAAAATTATGCTCAAGAGTAAATCAATAATAATTGTGTCCAATTATTATCATCTGCAGCGGAACTAGGTGTAAAACCTGTGTTTCAGCATGCAGCGCCTCAAGCCCTTGGACTGGGTATGTAAGTGCATACTTACATACCCAGGAAAGGAAACAGTTTTAAACCATGAACATAATTATGACACAAAAAAGAAAGATTGTAAGTTTGAGTTCCTCTAGGTGTGTGTTGTGAATGGTGAGTGTATGTATGTGAGACGGTGTGTAAAAAAATATAGTAATTTTAGCTAGTAGATTATTTAGATAAAATTTACAAACTGTTGATAATGTATGTATATTTAATACAAGGTGTGAAAAAACCTATCACATAGTCATTGTAGTGCCATCTACAACGCCACATGCAAACATCGCGTTATACTGACGTCACGCAAACCGAGCAATAGAATGCTTCGTAACATATGTCGTCGTCCGTGGCGTAGCGGTCAGCACGCCTGCCTGCGACTTGGAGGTTCCGGGTTCGATCCCCGGCCAGGCCATGATGGAAAACGATCTTTTCCTGATTGGCCTGGGTCTTGGATGTTTATCTATACAATATGTAAGGAAAACCCCGTCCGACCCAAAAGGATAATAAAGATTAGGTATACACATGACCAAATAAAATATGAAATTTTATATAATCATCATAGTAACGATACTAATGAATTTAGAAATAATCTTTTTTTCCCGCGAATTAATTCCATCTTCCCCAAAAAATGGTAATTTGTAAAAAGTGACAACACCATTTTAGACAGTATTATTATGAGTGATGCGACCACGTGCTGCGTGCCCTGCCCCCTTCGCCCGCGCATGTATGCCTACTGTGTTGCCTACCGCACATATATTAAAGTTACCTCGCTTTTTCGAAATTATATATATTTTTTTTAGGCGGAAATTTATTAAGTTAAGCCCAGCTTTGTAGGCATTATTAGAATCAGTTATCGCTACCTAATAATACCTTCACGGACAGGGTTTTCTTTACATATTGTATATGTATCTATTATAAATATAGTATCGTTGAGTTAGTATCCTATAACACAAGTCTCGAACTTACTTCGGGGCTAGCTCAATCTGTGTGACTTGTCCGTATAAATTTATTTATTTATACATACATCAACCATCGTCGGGGAAGTGCCCGCCAGACGCAATACCCGTCTGGATGAGAAATCCTCTCTTTTCTATGGAGGATTAGTGACCTTTACGTCCTTTACACACTGTTTCACTTATCTCTAAAGTCAGTCCCTAGCACAAACTGACACTGCATAAATATTGTCTCCATGCGATAAGCTATGTTATCTATACTTCTATACTTAATATATAAAGCTTAAGAGCTTTTGACGTCCTCCGTGGCGCAGCGGTCAACACGCCTGCCTGCGACGTGGAAGCCCCGGGTTCGATCCCCGGCCAGGTCATGATGGAAAACGATTACGACGATTAACGAACGAGACGTTAGTTTTTCAATAATACGCAGTGTAACACAAGCAATAATTGTCATTAGGAATGTTGGGTAAAGAAAGCTAAGTAGGTGACAACTGTTTTAATGTCTTATATACATATAATACGGATCGTGGGATTGCTTAAAGTTGTGTTGTGGAATTAAAAATGTTTTAATTTTTAACCGACTTCAAAAAGGAGCAGGTTACTCAATTCGACCGAATATATGTTTTTTTTATGTTTGTTCGCGCGTAACTTCGTCGTTTATGAACCGATTTTGATAATTCTTTTTCTGTTGGAAAGAAGACATTCCCGAGGTGGTTCCATGATACGATACGGTCCCATCAGGGTTTGGTGGTGGAAGACCAGACAAATCAAAGGGAACTTTAAAAAATTGTAGGGACGGCTAGTGCATTTGTAAGCTTTTGATTAGGTATTTTAAAGCACTACAATTTAATAAGGGTCTGAAGTAGATCTGATGATGGAGCTGAGAGACAGTCGAGAGAACTCCTCAATGATTCATGGCAGCTATGTTATGTTCGTGCTTGATTAATTTGTATTAATAAGAACCCTACGTCTAGATAGGTTGTGACTGGCTGATGATGAAGGCAAAGATCAGTTTAGAGAACTCCTCAACAATTTACAGTATATAATTATCTTGTGTTTGGACTCAATTAATTTATGTTGATGAGAAGTTTGCATCCATATGGGTTATAACCAAAGTCTGCAGTAGATCTGATAATAAAAACGATAGACAGTCGAGGGAAGTCCTCAACAATTTACAGCAGGACAACCACTAGCTACTGCTACTCGCCATGCTGATGTGACAATCAAAAAAATCGTCATCTCTAGCAATGCTCATACATTGAGTCCGGTCCCCAGAGAAATTTTATAAAAATAGGTTCAGTAGTTTGGTATTTAAACTAAAATTACGGGTAAAAATTCAAATAAAAAAGGCGTATTCCCAACTATGTTGGCGGCAGCGTCCAGTCTGACAGGTTGCAGCTGAACTGTACTTTTTGCAACTAAAAATTGTAAAATAAAAACTTTTTTACAAAAAGTACAACCGACTTCCACAAAAAAAAAATCACTACAAAGTAAAAAATAACTAACTACTAACTTTTTTCCACTTTGGAAGCATCTGTCATATAAACTATTCCGTTTTTGAAAAAAAAATTTTAGAGACCTCGATATCATTTTTGAAGACCTATCCATACCCCATACGTATGAGTTAGATGAAAAAAAGAATGAGTTTCAGTTCTAGGTATGGGGACCCCCAATATTTATTATTATTATTTAATTTTTGCATCAAAATCTTAATGCGGTTCACAGAATACATCTACCTACCAAGTTTCAACAGTATAGCTCTTACAGTTTCGAAAAAAAATGGCTGTGACATACGGACGGACAGACGGACAGACAGACATGACGAATCTATAAGGGTTCCGTTTTTTGCCATTTAGCTACGGAAACCTAAAAAGATAAAAGGCTTGATAAAAGGCTAAGCACATGATGATGATTTTCATAAAAGGTTCTCGCTACACTAAAACTGTGGCATAATATTCGAAGCACTGGCCTGAGTCACCTTACACACTGGACGCATATTTACGATCTTATATAAGAATAATAAACGTCTAAGGAATTCATGTCACGTAGTACAAACAAAATTCATTGAAGATGTCTTTTCTTATCCTTTCGACACTTTGGCTATATAAATATTTACGATTACGATAGGTTTTTTTTTACATTTCGTTAGGGTAGAAAACTATAGTCATGAAAATGACTATAGTTTTCTATAGTATTTTTTTTAATATGGGCTCTGTGAAAACAGGGCCTGTATTTCGTTTACGCTTATAGACAAGAGTATTCCCATATACATATAATACATGAAAATTGAATTCATTGAGACACTTCGTGACATTCGAAGTATCCATTTAAACTAATCTGCCCGTCTTTTTTCGGGTCGGCTTCGAGTGCAGCATGCAGCTAAATAACAATATTTTACAAAAGCTACTGCTTATCTGACCTTCTTACCCCGTTACTGGGTACCACGAAATCCCTTGGTAAGACTTGGCAACACCGAGCGGACATTTAATACAGTCCACTATTAGCAAAGAAAAGGATAGGCCCCTCCAAGGATTTCCAAAAGGAACTGTTGGACGTGGCCTGCATCCAGCGCTTCCCTGCGATTTTGCTCAGATCATCAGACCACCTATAGTCACGTCACGTCAGTGTGGCGTTGTAAATACAAAACAATGTTGCACAACTTTATTTATTTATAAATAAAAAATGGTGGTGGAGTAGTGGACTGTATATTGAAAAAAAAAAAATGTTTTATTCCTAGCGGTAACTGACAATTCTACGTAACCTATAATAGGACGAGATATCAAAATCAAAAGATCAAAATCAAAAATTGAAATACGCCGTGGCAGCTAAGAGATGACCAGTCCCCTCTGACGGCGTCCGTGCATGTCCGTGCATGCAGATCCAACACCTTTATAAATGAATTCGAAAGAGAAATAACATCTAATTGTAGTTTTTTAACAACAGGCGGAATTAATTAGAATGCTCTGTGAACCATTATTGATTAAATTTATGACAGAAATATATTTTTTAAATTTATCCATACTAATATTATAAATGCGAAAGTAACTCTGTCTGTCTGTCTGTCGGTCTGTCTGTCTGTCTGTCTGTCTGTCTGTTACGCTTTTCCGCTTAAACCGCTCATCCGATTTTGATGAAATTTGGCACAGACAATCTTTAGACCCTGAGAAAGAATATAGGCTACCTTTTATCCCGGAAAAATTAGATGTTCCCGAGGGAGATCTAAAAAGCGCGATATAACCGAACTCCACGCGGGCGAAGCCGCGGGCGGAAAGCTAGTTATTAATATAAACCTGTGCAGTCGGTAAAATAATCGTAGTACGAGGTGAATTCGAAGCGAATGTGTTATCTGCGCGGGATCACAGCGCCACCTCTGTTATGCTCGATGAAGTTAATAGTTTATTTATCAATAAATACACAGCTTAAGCGCTTTCCATTTTTTTATTAGACTTGTAAAACGAATGGAAATAGCCACAGCTGTTTATGATCATATAAGACTTACTGAATTATATGAAGGTTAGACAGATTTACATGAGCAGGGTTTGTGATCCATGTTAAAAGACCTCGATCTGAAAACGTCCTGGCGTACTTACAAGAGTTATTTTCGCGTTCAAATATAATATTCGACCTTACTGTGCAGGATTTAGGGACAGACGCAGACACTTCAAGTTACTACGATCTGTCCAATTTCTATAACAGATTTTGAACTTTATGGCTGAACCATACAGTAGTAATTCATAGTGTGCGGCGATGATTTTTAAATATGTTTTATTGATTAGGGAACGTTTGATGAGGGTTTTGAACGTTCCATCGCTAAGTTCTGTAACCGGCATTGACAAGTTGTAATAAAAGCGGATGATGCTTAGAAGGAATGACTTGCTATTTTCATGGTATCACTATTTCATTTTTAGAACGTGTATTTATATTACTAATAAATTGTGTTTTTGCTAATATAAAAAGTACTTTCTAGAATAAAACGCAGAATCAAAATGAAAACTCATTTATTCAAATTAGGCAGAGAATTAGCTCTATTCGATCGCCAAAATCACATAAGATAGTCCCCCAAAACACTGGCCACTTGCTTAGTATATAAATTTGTTTAAATTTATTTCCAAGAGCCCAATTTATGGAAATGAAATGAAATGAAATGAAATGAAATCGTTTATTAAGCAAGTAGGATCACTGATCACTTTTACACGTCATGTTTATTTTTTATTTTATTTTTTTAACTAGATGAAGCCGGCATTTCCTAACTGACTACCTCTGAGAAGAAATAGCCGAAACAAACTCAGGGATCATCGTCTTTTTTCAAGTCCAGACATTAAAAATGAAAATGTTTACAATAATTTACCTTATAATTACGCATATTGCTTAATAACAATGCTTAACAGAGCGAGCAGCTCAGTCCCAAGCTTTTTTGTCTTCTAAATAATCTGTGATTTTATAATACCCCTTTTTGCAAAGTTTGGCCTTTATATGATTCTTAAATCGTTTAATGGGTAAGTTTCGAATGTCCATGGGAAGCTTGTTGTAAAAGTGTATACATTGACTCATGAACGAGTTGCCTACTCTGTGGAGACGAGTGTGATGCACAGCAAGATTGTGTTTGTTCCTGGTATTTATATTATGAATATCGCTTATTTTCTTAAAATTCGAGATATTTTTATGAACATACATAAGATTTTCAAATATATATTGTGAAGCTACAGTCAGAATGTTCACCTCTTTGAACTTTTCCCTAAGAGAATCTCTAGGACCAAGGTTGTAAATGGCTCGGACAGCCCTCTTCTGTAAAACAAAGATGGTATTGATGTCCGCACAAGTTCCCCAGAGAAGAATCCCATAAGTCATGGATTGCGCAGATTCCGCTTTTCTCTTACTAAATGACAATTGAATCTTCGTCAGCTACTGATAACTGTAGCTGAACAGCATAATCCACAATACTGTTGAAATAAGTAAAGTTTGGTGTCTAAAACTGTCAATGAGTAATGTAATTCCTGACCTAAAGGGTCAGAAACGACACCGTCGTTGTTGCCCACCATAAAGAAATGCAAAGTAGATTATCTCAGCCACGTGCTCCGACACGGTAGAAATGCGCTACTCCAACTCATTATGATGGGCAAGGTAGAAGGAAAAAAAACACCGACCTGTGCTATTTCTATACTGTCAGAATATTCGATGAGTGATTTCATAATGATCAATTTTGAAAAGTTTCGAATGCTGCTAACAAAATGGCGTCATTATGACTTTCCAGTGACTCCATATTAATAAATGTTGAAATAGCGTCGTTTTTAGATAATCATTTCTACCAACGGGTTTTATGATAATGGAAATTCGGCAATGAGCCAATGACCACCATTCCACAACGAAACAACTAACATATTTGATTAGTCGTTATGAATTTACCAGATTACGAACTTTTTACACAATGACAATGGAGTCGTGTTAGAATGATCAATTTATCAAAATAGTAGACTAGGGCCTTTTTTTTTTTTTTGTTGGGATGGGAAATCATCAAATGACTTCTCCCGCTCTGGGCAGAGCGGAAGGGCGTGTCAGACTTTTACTGACTAAAACCCACCCGTGTTTCTTTACTTGCCTGTGCAACGGCCAGGGCCACGGTTTCTTGTTTAACCAACCCGTAACCCTGACCCAGGAGGCATCGGTCTTCGTGGACCCCGTCACGATGTGCTGACATCTCTTTGAGGCGCGCGTGAAACACGACGCGCCGTCGACTCGGGCCTGGTCCTTACCGAGCGGCGAGCTGCCCACTGCTCACCGCCCGCAGGCCCGCGCCTACGGTGGCTGGGAGTTTGGTGTCATCTCCCGACCAGGGCGTCTCCTGCGGTGGCTAGTGGCGTGAGGGCGCTGGGATTCCCGTTGCCTCACGCGCTCCGCCTCCTCCTTTGCCAGCATCACTGCTTCGCAGAAGGAGGTGACGGCCTGCCATACACTCTCGCTCCGGACCATGGCCTGGACCAGGGTCGGATGCGAGAGATCGCCACCGATCGCCGCTACGAGGACACGGCGGTGCTCTACCCAAGCCGGGCAGACCTCCACCGTATGCTCCACCGTGTCCTCAGGGCGATCCACACAATGGTGACACCCTGGCGTTTCCTCCCGCCTTATACGGAACAGGAACCTCCCGAAACAACCGTGTCCGGTGAGGACCTGCGTCAGGCGGAAGGTGAGGGCGCCGTGGCCCTCACCTTCCGCCGTCCCGCCGCCCCCCGCCGCCGACCGCCGCCGTCCCGCCCCGCGCGCGTCGTCGCGTCGTGCCGCCTTCGGCCGTGGCGTGGGCGTGGGGGTGGTGGTTAGAGTTGTAATGTCGTGGTGGCCTAGTGGTTAAAACACCAGCCTCTCAAGTATGAGTGCGCGGGTTCGATTCCAGGTCAGGCAAGTACAAATGTAACTTTTCTAAAGTTATATGTACTTTCTAAGTATATCTTGGACACCAATGACTGAAGGTGAAGGAAAACATCTTGAGGAAACCTGGACTTTAAGTCTGAAATCGTTAACCCGCATTGAGCAAGCATGGTGATTACGCTCAATCCTTCTTTATATGAGAGGAGACCTGTGCCCAGCAGTGGGACGATAAAAAGGTTGATGATGATGATGATGATGAGGGCCTCTGGTCGAAAGATCCTCTCTTTTCTACAGAGGATGAGTAGACTTAAGATCTTCTTCCTCATACCCGTAAATTGCCACCAAATTTTAAAATAAGATCCGGAAGGATGGGCAGTACTTCACACCAGGGCAGTTTCTAACCTTGTACAAAGCACAGTTCCATTCGTGTGTGGAGTACTGCAGCCACATTTGGGCTGGGACTTATGTCACCTGGCCACTTTGGATTCAGTGGAGAGGCGTGCGAAGAGGCTGATTGGTGACCCTAATTTAACTCGAGACGGTCCCCAAAGCCTAGAGCACAGGCGTAGAGTAGCCAGCCTTTCGGTGTTCTATAGGATGCATTTTGGGGAGTGTGCGAGGGAATTGCATGATTTAATTCCCCATCTCCGTTCCACCATCGGACGACCCGTCGTACGGCGAGTTTCCACCCTTACGTTGTTAACACCACTGCGATCCGGACGAAGCGTTTCGCCTCCTCCTTTATACCGCGTACATCGAGGGACTGGAACAATTTACCAGCGGCGGTGTTTCCGTCGGACTACAATTTGAGTGTCTTCAAGGCTAGAGTAAATAGGCTCTTAATAAACTAGCGCGCTTTACCATCAACGATTGGCGGGATTACGGTCAAGCGCTAGTTTATAATACATAAAAAAAAACCACTTGAGTATAATTGGTAATGAGAACTCGAGACATTTAGGTTTACAATATTACTAGCTGATGATTTTAAAAGAGTGTTCGTGAAATTTGTTGCCTGTTATTCTACACAGAGACAGGTCCACGCTTTTGAAAGGCAAGGAGCTTCGTATTACTAACTGACCGACCCTTCACCCTGACTATTCAAAAGTGCCTGTGAAAGGTTTATTTGGTACTAGCTTTTCGCCCGCGGCTTCCCGCGCGTGGAGTTCAGTTATATTGCGCTTTTTAGATTTCCCTCGGGAATATAATTTTTTTTCAGGATAAAAGATAGCCTATGTTCTTTCTCAGGGTCTAAAGATTGTCTATGCCAAATTTCATCAAAATCGGTTGAGAGGTTTAAGCGGGAAAGCGTAACAGATAGACAGACAGAGTTACTTTCGCATTTATAATATTAGTATGGATGAATAATTAGATTTTCATTTTGATTGAGCTGCTAACTATTTCGATCATACCCCAATCAAAATTGACTGAAATATGATTAAGATAGTTTGGCTTGCTGTATCTTGAACTAAGATTTCACCCATTTACCTAAAACCTTATCCTCTTAAACCTTCCATTAACCTTATCAAACAGAATTGACAAAAAAAGAAATAGCAAATAGGACGGAAAAGCTTAGTATAATATTCTTAGGTTTTTATTTTTATTAATCTATTTATTTCGAGCAACCAGACTCATAGTGTTAGTTACATGTGCCTACAAACTATGTTAGTAATACATTTACAAACAATACAAAAGCAGCAGTGGTTCACAAACTGACAGTCCAAAACATTTCTTGTTAAAAACCCCACATTTTAAAATTATTTGAACAGCGCAATTGATGGCCCCGATAAGTGTCCCAATTTTGAATTATCTAAAAATATTGAAATTGTCAAATCGTAAAATAAAATGTTAATTAAAATGTCAAAATATAAAATACAAAAATACAAAATGTCCAAATTCAAAACAAAATAATAAAAATGTCAATTCTACCTGCCCCAAGATTGATAAACGGGTGCATGTAAGGCCTGCCAGTGCTGCATGAAAGGCCCGTCCAATCTGCTGGCAACAACGGTAAGAAGACTGTTGCCGCTGTCCCGCACTCTACTCGCCATCGAGGACGCCCTCTTGCGCATACTAGCATAAAAACAGTCTATGCGGACGCTCGCGAACATTCCCGACGCGCTGCAAAAGCGAGGCAGCCGCAGCAGCGCCCTCAGCGCGTTATTATATTGAACGCGGAGAGCGCCGCACTATGGGAAAATCGCGTATGTTTCGTCTCAAAACTCCGTATCTCAGTTATTTCAAAACTAAATGATCTGTAATTTTGCATACATATACGTGAATGTATAAGGTTTAAAAGAAAAAATAATAATTTTGAAAATTATGTTTATTAATTTATTTAAAAAATAAAAAATAAAAAAAATACATGCATTTATAAGAAAATATACTTTTTTTAAATTTACTTACATAAAATAGAATTAAATATCATTGTATAAACAGTGTCTAACGAGAAAAAATAATGTACAAAATTCAACAATCTCCTACAGATTTTCGTTGACAGCAAGAAGGGACTTGGCTTCATCGAAAAGTTCTTTCGATATTGTTTCTGAGGTATTTCTCAAACTTGATATATATGGATCAGAAGTGTACAATAAGGTATGGAACACGTCTGTATTGGTAGCCGCTCTTGAACATTTTCTAGAATGATGAAGTCTAAACTTTTTGTAATCCTTGTTGCGGGATTCTTGAGCGTCTTCGGACAATTGTCCGATAGGTAATATAGCATAGTACTCAATGATTTTTTCTCCGTGAATAAGTATTTTATGTACGGAGGAAGGCATATAATACCAATTATAATTATTTACGTACAGTTGGGCGGTACTCTATGCGTATTCACCGAATTTTTTGAATCAATAGCCATTCCAGATGACATAGTTTGTAGTATAATGTACATTCGTTTTATAAGTTCTACGTCTACACCTGTAATGTCTGCAGAGCAAGAGTAATTCTGAAAAAATCTCCGAGCTGTGTTGCCGTCATTACTATTTCCAGTGCCTTGTCGAGGTTTATCGATATGCAGTCCCATTTCCTCCCTAAACCGCTTTTGTACCAGTTTTTTCTTTTCGTCTTTGTTTTTTTATTTTCTGGTGTAGTGGCTGACCACTTTTGGAAAGACAAGTTATAGGAAATGTGTAAAATCATCTCCATACTTCTAATCCAAGCGTGTAGTGTTGACAGTCCATATTGAAATGAACTTTCATTCACATCTCGTGTCCTAACTGCCTCTAAGTTATTCATTTGCCGAGGAGTAGTACCACAAATTGTACAAGAAGCGCTCGAAGGAGTTTCAGTTAAAACTTGTGCTACTTTACCATCAATCATGGTTAAAAATAGGTTATGAGTAATTTCAATTACTTCACCATTCTTATTTATCATGGAAGGAGACAGGTTTTCAATTTGATTTTTGATATCAGCCACAACAGAAGCGGTTTTTTCAGGAGTTTCTTTGGCAAATTCTATAAATATAGGTCTGCAATATCTTACGGATGAGCAAGTTTCATTTTTCCAAATAACAATATTAGTTGTCTCATCTATGAGTTTAATGGGTACAAGTGAAGCAATAAAAAGGTTCGCATCTGATGTGAAATCGCTTTCTTCGGGCAAAACTTGCTTGTATTCACTTTGCCCTGATGACCCGTCACAACCCCATTTGCAGAATAGTTTCAACTGTCTTAAACCGTTTTTGTAAACTGAACCAATTAGTAATATACGTGCCACAGTATGATCCAATAAGTCTTGCAGATTGACTTTTGCACTTATGTTAGTAATGGTTATGCTCGAATCTGGTGGGTAACACATCTTCTTCGCTTCGGCTAAAGTTGGATAAGAAGGAAACACTGAGCAGTTTTTGTCCGCCAAACAAATACGAAGTTTTCCATACTGTTCTTTGTTAAGGTCTAAGTCAATAAATATCCGCAGTGCTTCTTCCTTTGTAAAAGGTATAACATCTTCAGAGTTCTCAGTTATGAATTTAAGAAACTTTTTCTTATCATTTTTTGACGCAGTTCGTATAATATTAACAATTGTGGCCTCCTCCGTCTCACCCATAGACCGCAACTCCTGAGTATATGCATTGAGCACACAGTCCAGTCCGTACTCTTGTATTAATTGCATGTTTTTTCGTTTCTTTGTTTTTTCTGAAGATGCTTCGTATGGTTTCGATGGTCTGCCACCTGCACTGCTTCCAGACGTATTAGGGTCATTAACTGTGACTCGACACTCCAGTGGAACACGAAATTCACCATTTAACCAGTCGACGTTATTACTTTCAAAGCGTTCTCTTTTCCGGGATGCATTTCTCCAGCGTTCGTTACATTTAGATACCAAGTTTCTTTGAATGTAGGAGACCACAGTATTCATATCCTCTGGTGACAAATTGAAATTTTCTTGCAAGTAGTTTTCTATATTATTCCCATTTATCAACAAATTGCACAACTCTCGTTTACTACAAACAAATTCACCCATTATTTTCAAATCAGATAACTTCTGTGAATATTTGAAAATAGGTATTAACTGCTTTTTTAAGGCAACTGAATTTCTGATGAACAACTGTGGATGTTTCAGGGTTCGCCTTTCTTTTATAGGCCAATGAATTAGTGCTATGTGCAAAAAGATAAGAAACTAATATTTGCACTCTTCCCATAACCAACCTGTTTTTAATTTGACCCTAATTGATATAGTGACCATATTTTATCAAATATGGTGGTCAAAACTATATCAAAACCACAAATAACTATAAATAATAATGACCATTTTATCAATTTGACCTTAATAGATAACAGATGATTATGTGAGCAGTAAAAAGATATTGGAAAAAATTATCTCGCGATATGTTTTGGTACCGTGTCAGAAAAGGCGCAAGTATGCGCAACTTTTTTTTTTCTCCTTGTGTAAACTAATGTATAAAGATCGTAATACAACAAATATCTCGACAGCGGCAAACAGCGGTAAACGGGTAAGTCTCGTTAAAAAAAAAAGTAACCTGAAAATTATACCATCTTAAACTACATTGGTTAATTTTAATTTATTTATTTATTATATATAATATTATTTAAGAAACGTTATGAGGAGATTATAAGCATTTCAAAAATGTATAATACTTATACATTTATAAGAAAAACTTTCGAGTAATGTCTCGTTGAATTGTAGTAATGTATTGTGCCAAAATCACATCATTGAACATGAGTTAGCTTTGATGCCTTTTTATATACATTATGGTTAGCAAAAAATAATTAAAAAAATATAGAAAAGAAAGCTTATTTATAAGACTAAATTAATTAATTAGTTCTACTCCATAACAACGACTTTCACGTGAAACGGTTTTGAGACGGCCTTGTATGGGGCTTTCCCATAGTACGCCGTAGGATTTCTGCAAATATGACACCCACAGACTACTCGTATGAAAAGATGTGCAGTAGGCTCGAAACAAGGTGATCTTCACACTCTTGGAGCTGCGAGCAAACCTGCGGGCAATCATATTCGCCCTCACCGACAGCGCCCTCCTTTCTCGTTCAATATCAGCGTCGTCCTTCAGGTCGGACGTCACAATATGGCCCAAATATTTAAACGAATGCACCCGCTCCAAGGACACCCCACATAGCCTTACTGGTGGAACCTCAGCCGGACACTTAGAACCCGCATTGAAAACCATAAGTTCGCTTTTTTTTACATTATATTTTAGGCCATGAGTAAGCGCGTATGTTTCGCAAATGCTTATAAGTTCTCTGAGTCCCCCAATTGACGCACTCAGCAGCACCATATCATCAGCGTAGCTGATGTTGTTAAAGCAAACATCATCAACATAGCATCCAACATGGCGGCCGCTGAGCCCGGCAACAAGTTCATCAATATACAGATTGAAGAGCGTTGGTGAGCTCAATCCTCCTTGCCTTACCCCGCACTCCAACCTGTACGAGTCCGACAGAGCTCCCGACCATTTAACATTATTGACCTGGTTCCCATACCAGTGCCGGAAGATCTTAACAACTTCAGGCGCAACTTGTCTGTCGATCAACTTCCTCCACAGCACCTTGTACGAAACCAGGTCAAACGCCTTGGACAGATCGAGGAAGCAGGCGTAAACAGGCGTGCTCCGATCCGTGTAATATCTGACAGCATGCTTTAAGCTCAGTATAGCACTATCAGTGGACAGCTTGGGCCTGAACCCAAACTGATTATCGTGCAAAGTTAACGTATTGTTTAACTGAGCATTAAGCATGCCGTCAAATACCTTTGCGGTGACTGTCGCTAATGAGATCGGTCTGTAATTGTTTTTGTCTGATATGTCACCTGTTTTATTTTTAACAATTGGTACTACGACCGTCCTCATCAGCTCGTCCGGCAAATACGAATGGCGAAGGCAGAACGTGAACAGCATGGCCAAAACACGTGGCAGGTGGGGACCCGCATGCTGTAGGTGCTCGATGCTGAGTCCGCCATGTCCTGGAGACTTACTCCTGGTCATACACCCTATGGTCTTAGCTATGTCCGCACATGTAAACTTAACTCTTGGATGCGGGACAGTACACTCTGACTCAGCATCGACCACCCCCGAAGGTGGAATACTGCTCGGCTCAACACAAAACTGGGATTTAAAAGCATTAGCAATATCCCTTTCAGCAGACACGCCACCGACGCTGACCGGCAAACCAGGCCTAAGATTGTGCTTTTTTGTAGACTTCCAGAAGTCCCGAAAGCCTTTTTTAGTGTGCAACTCTGCTAGGATGTCCATCTGGATTTGGTCTTGGTGATTCTGGCACCACCTTAACTTAGACTTAAAGATCCTACGAGTGCGACACATTTCCTCGTAAATCACGCCAGACGTAGGTTTTCCACACCTAAGCCACTCATTAAACCTAAGCCTAGCGTACAAGTGAGCCCCGCTGACGTGCTTATTCCAACCCACTACTCGCTTCGTCCTCATACGATTCCCACCAATACCCTGTGTCTCCCTGCTAACAATGGCGGCCTCCGTTAGAGCGGATACCACATCCCGATATAGGCAATCAATTATTAGATTGTGGTCTGAATCACTACACATGCGATCACAACAATCGGACAACATGCGAGGGAAGTCAATATTTCGCAATCGCCGATGGCATTCTTGGCTGTAAGTGTAGATAGCCTCCGAGCTTTTTTCTCCCCACACAACCAAGTTGTCACAGACCATACTACGTTTTACTATTGGCCTAATTATATTAATATCGCATTCGATCAACAACGGGTAGTGATCCGACCACATCACATCATACCTAACGCTAACACTACGAACCGTCTTCAGAGACGATTCTGTACAGAGACAGTGATCAAGCCACCGCCTAGCCCCGTTACAGTCACTGACATACGTGTAAGTGTTCGACGTCAACCCCAGCCTATCCACATCAACGCATGAAAAGTGATTATCACTACAATAGTTCAATAGGTCCGTAAAAAATAGTCCATGCGGATGTGCGTTAAAGTCACCAAGACAATAAACCACCTCCACCCCACTACTGTCCACGATCGCACTAACCAGTCCTAAACAGTGTGAGAATTCCGGTAGGTTACTCACTGCATCCGTGGGCATGTACACACTCATCACTATGAAAGGCCTTTCACTCGTATCAATGCGTATCGCACACACCCTCGAGTTATCACTCGGAATTTTTATTAGATTACTTGTTTATTTCTTTTGACAACGTAACATCTGCTATTTTGTGAAATAATTCCCACCCATATTTCGTAAATTATGTTACTATTTCTTTTGTTTTATTGGCTAGTTCAATATAGCCAGATAAACAGATAGACAGCATTTAGAAAATACTAAGGCTGTATTTAAACAGGATGACTGATAATTTAACGTATTCCTTCCAGGATATGTAAATGTGACCTATTTGCCATGTTTACGTACACGATGGGGTATCGTGCATAGGCAAATTAATGCGATTCCGACAATGACACAGACATTGCGAAGAAAACTAAGATAAATGTGCTTTTCAAAATTTTCGAGTATTCTTAAATTAAATTAAATCAATTAAAATTAGAATTCAAATCTTTATTGTTTCCATATGTGTATTATAGATGGTCAAAATAAAAAATCAATATGAAGGGTTCATATTCATTTTCATTTTGTCGGGCACAGCAAAAAAAGAAGAAGACGGAAGGAGAGCTAAGTGGTAATGTAAACAATTAAATCGATTATAAGTCAATAAATTAGATTATCATTATCATCCTGTTTATCGTCCCACTGCTGGGCACAGGTCTTCTCTCATACAGAGAAGGATTAGATTAAAATTAGATTATATACTTGCTTACTTTGAGGGTTTAGAGAAAAGTGACATTTAGTGACGATTTCTGCTTAATTTTAAATTTTAAGGTGCTAAAATTGTGTCGAATGGGTTACACTTTCAGCTCCTGGAAGTAATGCATGAAATTAGAAGTCCCTCTTTGTTCAACATTTGTCATTATTACGTTAGTATACAGAGGCAACCGAAAACTAGGGAGAATGAAGAATTAAAGACACTGCATGCAGGATTAACCCCGTATTTTACATAATGGAGTGCTGCTCCAAGGAATTATAATTATAGAACACTGACGCTAAAAAGTCATGAACTTAAGAAGCATGCATAATTTAGAAATTAATAGGCAGACATTTTTGTATGCAGGTGTTTACACCAATCTTTAATCTTAATCTACAATTACAATAAAACGCAATGTTTAAATACTTTTAATTTCAGAGATTAAAATCTTAAGGTTTAAATTTTTGAAATTAAAAGTATTAAAAAAAAAAAACAGCTAAAATGTTCGTTTCATAGCCCAATTCTTGAGCAAGGCAATAAGGGTATTTAGCAACTGACTAAAATCAAAAACAAAAATCGAATTAATACTCAGCAAAAAAAGAGAAAATAGCAATTCGATAGGTCAAGGGAACAAAACTTTTATGTAGACAAAATCGTGGGAAGAAACCAGAGTAAAATAAAACAAAAAAAAAAAAGCATTTGCTAAGCACAGACTAAAAAGCACATTACGTTTTTATAATTAGTTATTTGATAAAGTGTTGGTTAAAGTGAATGCAGACTTTTTGAAAGTCTACAAAAACAATACATATTCGGCTTTCAACAAATCCTGTAGTTGCCGAGTACTGGTGTAGAAGACGACTGTTCTCTAAAAGTCAAAGCCGTCAAATAAAAAAAGTATTTTTCATGGTGAAGCGTCTGGCGTGGTGTGAACTAGTAATTACTCCATCTTTTAATAGGCTTTTTACGCCACGATTAGTATGTAGATACCTTTTTTTTTTTTTTTTGTTAGGATGGGAAATCTTCAAATGACTTCTTCCGCTCTGGGCGGAGCGGAAGGGCGTGTCAGACTTTTACTGACTAAAACCCACCCGTGTTTATTCACTTGCCTGTGGGACGGCCAGGGCCACGGTTTCTTGTTTAACCAACCCGCAACCCTGACCCAGGAGGCATCGGTCTTCGTGGACCCCGTCACGATGTGCTGACATCTCTTTGAGGCGCGCGTGAAACACGACGCGCTGTCGACTCGGGCCTGGTCCTTACCGGGCGGCGAGCTGCCCATTGCTCACCGCCCGCAGGCCCGCACCTACGGTGGCTGGGAGTTTGGTGTCATCTCCCGACCAGGGCGAAATTCCAGGGCGTCTCCTGCGGTGGCTAGTGGCGTGAGGGCACTGGGATTCCCGTTGCCTCACGCGCTCCGCCTCCTCCTTTGCCAGCATTACTGCTTCGCAGAAGGAGGTGACGGCCTGCCATGCACTCTCGCTCCGGACCATGGCCTGGACCAGGGTCGAACGCGAGAGATCACCGCCGATCGCCGCTACGAGGACACGGCGGTGCTCTACCCAAGCCGGGCAGACCTCCACCGTATGCTCCACCGTGTCCTTAGGGCGATCCACACAATGGTGACACCCTGGCGTTTCCTCCCGCCTTATACGGAACAGGAACCTCCCGAAACAACCGTGTCCGGTGAGGACCTGCGCCAGGCGGAAGGTGAGGGCGCCGTGGCGCCTCTCTAGCCACTTCTCAAAGAGGGGACTTACCGCCGCTATTGCGGCGTGCCCAGCACTGGGTTGCGACAATCGCACTCTCCATGTTGCCATGAGATCCCGCCGGAGCTCTTTCCGCCGTACCGCAATATCTCGCGGCAACGGAGTTATGCCCCGGCGTTTTGCCTCCTCTCGCCACTCCCACTTGTCGTGGTCGTATCGTGTCGTTGTCGTATCCCCACCCTGTACTTAAACCACGACTATTTTCTTTTATAATACTTGTGTACTATTCTCTTCGTTTTTGTTCTGTGTATAATTAAAGATTTAAAGGTGTTACTTATTTTCATAATTATATAGGCCTTTCTTCCTGTACGCTCACCACCTTTTTTTTATTTTTATTTTTTGTTCGGGTGGGAAATCATCAAATGACCTCTCCCGCTCTGGGCGGAGCGGAAGGGCGTCTCAGACTTTTACTGACTAAAACCCACCGTGTTCCTATGCGCCAGGGCCACGGCGTAATGGGTAAATAATACTTATACGCCTTTTAAGGCGTTACACATACTGACAACATAGCTTTGTTATTTAATACCATCACCTATGTGTACAAAATAATTTTGGATTTTAATTTCAATAAAAATAATGAATTAATGAATGAATTAACGATTTTTCGTGTAAAAATTTAGTCAATTCACACAAAAGGTTTTTAAGTCTGACACTGTTATAAGTTCGATATAGTCAGGAAAATGAATTGCCAATCTAATTGACACCCCACAAGGTAAAGCCATTTCATGCAACCGTCAAAGAACAACACTCGTGATTTGAATATACGAGCAATTTTATTTAGTAGGTAATAATTAATTTCCCTGGCATTAATTGTGTTTTTAAAGAATGTTATGATCCAGGGCCGTGGGTTGCTCGAAAGAGGTGGCCTCTGGCACCAAGGCAAGTGAAGGAACACGGGTGGGTTTTAGTCCGCGCTCCACCCAGAGCGTAAGAGGTCAGTTGAAATAGGGATGTTTCCTGAGTAAAAAAAAATTGAGTCCGTCATTCAGATTATAGAAAAATATTGGATACGTATATTTTGTTTTATCAAATGAATAAAAATTGACAAATAAAAAAGGCATCAAATATCAGGAGTGGTGGCTGGTGACGTCACTGGTCGCTACAAAGTGTAGCGTGCAGTGACGTCACACGAGTTTTTAACGCACTGTGTCGTCTTCATTTTTTGTTTATATCAAAAAAGAAAAAATACGTGTCTAGTATTTTTTGGAAATCTGACTGACGGATTAATTAGCTTTTTTTAGTCAAAAATCTAGAATTTTTCTGTCCAAAATCTTGAATTTAAACTTTAATCAGTAATGGAAACTTCTACGATAATCCCCTTGAAGTATTCGTCTCTACAGGTATCGAGGAACTCAGAAATTCAAGAAGAAGTGCAGTAAACGAATGGCAGCCCTCGTCGTCTCGGATGTACAGCGACCTCCCCTTGCAGAGACCGCATTTGCTTGCTAGCTGCCCTAAGTGTCCACATGGGTTCTATTACGATGGTAAGAATAAACAGTATTTATGGCTTTTATTGGATTTTTTGTAGTTTGTAAAGTGGATGAAAAGAAAGGTTTGTTTGCAGCATGGATGATCTCAAGTATAGTTGTATTGTAAGACCTAATTTACCACAAGGGATCTATTACGATGCTGAGAATCAATAATGTTAATGGCTTCTATTAGATATCGTTTTTGGTGGTTTGTAAAATGGATGAAAAGAAAGGTTTGCTTGCAGCATGGATGATCTCAAGCATAGTTGTATTGTAAGAGCTAAGTGTCCTACAATCAATCTATTATGAAGTAAGAATTAATATTTACAATGGCTTTCATATGATATTGTATCTGGTGGGTTGTAAAATGGATGAAAACGAAGGTTTGCTTACATCATGGATAATCTCAAGTTTAGTTGTATTGTAAGATCTAAGTATCTTACAAGCAATCTATTATGATGGTGAGAATTTATAGTAAAAATAATTTAATAATAGTATTTTGTTGGAATTTGTAAAATGTATGATAAGGGAGGTTTGCTTGCACGATGGATGATCACAAAAGTGGTCGTTGAGTATGACTTGTTCGCATTAGAAATCAGTAAATGCGCTTAGTGCTAAAGATATTTATTTCTTGTACAATCAAGTCATATAAATTCAAGTACACATGACAAGTAAGTACTAAAAGAAACGATGTAATATCAAAACTTAAAGAGACATAGACACACACACATTACACAGACATTTGACATAGGTACAGATTCAAAGTCATCATTGTAATGGAGAAGTGATAAATAGACCGTAGCAAAATAGAACTTGGACATTATCATATAGAGTTGAATGTTTTGTGACGATAAATATGAGAATAGAACGAGTGTTAATATGTCATTTTTCTGACGTATACTTAATGGAATGTCAGCTTGATTTAGTGGTTATTTCCACAAACCTTTTAAATTGTGGTGATAATACTTTTGCAGCAAATCTACAGAAGTGATAGGGATCAGTATCAAAACACAACAAAAGAGAAGAAAATAGATTTTCTCAATTCATAGTCTATGTTAGTAACGAAACTACAACGGGAGTTATTGATACCCGAAAAAAAAAACACATCAAATATGTTCGATTCGACACGATTGGTGCAGTGGCTGAGCGATCGACTGTTGTACCGCGTGTCTCGGGTTCGATCCCCGCACGGAAAAAATATTTGTATGGCCTACAATTAGTTGTTTCAAGTCTGGCTGTTTGTGTACGTGAATTTATCTAGTTGTAAACGCATCCAAGAAACGGGAGAAATTCCTAGTGAGGGGTAAACTTTAAAAAAATGTGAATATATTTAATACATTGAAATCTTGAATATAATTTAGATTTTGGCAATTTGCTCCTACAAAGGCACGAAGCATTAAAAGACCACGCCGTAATAAGGTAACAATATCAATTTATATACTGGGATGAGCAGCCAAAGGAAACACAATTTCTTTAAATCTCTCATATCATAATTATGGGGACACATATTGAAACTGTAGAACACGTATCGGCGAGTTTTTGATTGCCGACAGACACTCTCTCACTTTATTTGATTATCCAATAGAAGTATGAAATAGTATTTCAATGAAATCAAACTAACTGAAACTCATGTATAATATTTTCTCGATAATAATAATTGTTGAAGTAAAACTTCTCGAACATTAATAGGCCACCTGAAAGGTAATGAAAATAGTTTCCATTGTCTTTTGGACAAGCACCTTTTAATAATAAACGGATTGTAATTAGACGCTTGTCATTTTTATTAAATGTTTAACAGTTGATCTAACCACTTTAAAATACAAATAACTAAACGTGATTTTCTCGGTGGTAGGCCGTGGTAGGTAATATCGGCTGCCGGCAGAAGTTACCATCCACCAGACAAAGTCTTGCCGCCAAGCAATTCGTCGTGTTCCGGCATGATATCTGGTGAAGGCGTACGGAGGACGGTTCTGAGCAATTGTGCTGCTATGTGTGCCGGGTACGATGCACCAAATGTTGTTGTGTCGGGCGTTTGGTCGTGGAGGGTCTCCAGATCAATCTCTTTCTAGCGCAGCATCGTTGGTCGTGTTGTTGAGTTTATCATCACCTCGCTCAACTGTCGTCTTCCTTCCTATTCACTAAGTTTTTTAAGTGAATAGGCTTAATAAACTAGCGCGCTTTACCATCAACGATTGCATTACTGCTTAACATCAGGCGGGATTGCGGTCAAGCACAAAAAAAAACGTATTATTACAATTTGTGTCAATCAATTTTTTTTATGGGTGGCAACTTCTGCCGGTAGCCGATGTTATGGCCTACCACCGAGAAAGGTGTGCTAATATATGACTATATGAGCGATATGTAATATGACTGCTGCTACACTTATTTCTACAAACGTGGACATTAGTCTTTTATTACTAGAAGCACAGGGAGCCCTAGTATTCTAAAAAAATACTTATATCTTAGCAAGTTACTACGACATTTAAAATGAAATGTATTCTAAAATATATATCTTGTTCTTTCTTATATTTATATATCATTCTTCACTTTCCGGTTTTTTTTTTTTAATCAATAAGAATTTATTTTTTTACTGGCTTTATTTTGGTTATACGAACCTGAACGAGATCACAATCCATACTAATATTATAAATGCGAAAGTAACTCTGTCTGTCTGTCTGTCTGTTACACTTTCCCGCTTAAACCTCTCAACCGATTTTGATGAAATTTGGCACAGACAATCTTTAGACCCTGAGAAAGAACATAGGCTACCTTTTATCCCGGAAAAATTTAATGTTCCCGAGGGAAATCTAAAAAGCGCTATATAACCGAACTCCATGCGGGCGAAGCCGCGGGCGGAAAGCTAGTAAATACTATAATAAATCTTTCTTTCTTTCTTTAGGGTGAGTTTTTAAATGGCTATAGGTATATGACCTAATCTATTTAGTGACGTAAATCGTCTGCGTCCTCCAGTAAACTGAATCAAAATACAAGAGTTTATCATTAATTTATTTGAATCTTCTTCTTCTTCAGCCTATAGATGTCCACTGCTGGACAAAGGCCTCCCCCAAGGCTTTCCACGCTGATTTATTTGAATAGATTTCTACAATGAAATCTTACTTTAATAGGTTGTTAACATTGTTAGGTAACAAAACTTCCTCACGGCTAATAAAATTATGGATTTATCATGGTTATTATTGTTTATACTAACTGCAAGAGGGTCGCCTACGCTGGTACGGTCACGTCTTACGAAAACCGGCAGGTTAGCTGGGTAACAAATGTCTTGCCATGGCGCCTCCGCCGGGCCGGAACAAGCGAGGTAGACCAAAGAAGTGCTGGCTTGATGTTGTATAAGATGACATGAGTGCCAAAAATCTCACATCACGGGATACCAGAGATCATACGAAATGGAGGAGTAAGTGTAGGAAAGCGGCCCCTGGGCTAAAACGCGAAAGCTGCGGATGCAACCGGGATTACCTATACGCTGAGATGTTGATGGTGATGATTATTGTTTATATTATTAAAATATAATGCAAAGGTCAATTTGTACAAAGACGTCGTTCAATTTATTTTTAGCGGCGGTACTATTTATAAAACTTTTGTCAAAGTAGTCGGCTAATTGCCACTTCAAAACGTTTATTGGTTCAGAGCTTATAAATCCTGTCCCAATCAAAGATAAAAAAATGTAACTATTTTTGTACTCGTGTAATTAGAAAAAAAATCTTTAGAACACTTTTTTAATTGCCCAACAAGACTTTGCTGAATAAAACATGTAAATATTTCTATATAAACAAGCTTCTATTTAATTCGTATTTGTCGTGACACAATATGTAAATTATTATATTTTTGGCTAATTTTGTTTTTTAGTATAAATTTAAAAAAATACTCATATCAATCTCCACATAAATTGTGAGTGTGTGTGTGTGTGAATGCTTGCAATATTTTACACACATTTCACTTTCAAAGACTCTGCAACTAATATCTCTTGCCATTCAAAAAGTCTTTTCTTATCAGTCTTTCAAATTTTTTCTTTTGATCACACAAAAACTCATATTCCTGCAGAATGGCCTCTTCTACACGGTCAGTTAAAGAACTCAGCGCACCAGGCTTAGACGCGTCACGAGAATGATTATCTATCTCATTTGGAAGCCTATTAATGTCCACCTGAAGAGCATTATGCTCGTAATTAAGAGCATCCGCCGCTTCAGTCAGGCGTTTCGTCAGGTCTTCCAGTACCCAACGCCAGTAGGCAATGTCGGACATTCTGTTCTGCAAACATTTCTTGTTCTCATTAAAGTGATACTCATTGGTTTCTTGTGCATAGGTATTGAGCATCAACAGTTCCTGGGTATCATTCACTTGCTGCACTACCTTCGCGTTTAATTTGTCATTTAGGATCCTTAGACCTTCAAGGTCGCAGGCCCCCAGATAGCAGGTCTTGGCGTACATTATTACAATTTTGATTTTCGTTGTATTCAAAGATTGCTGTATCTATAAAAGTTTGTCCATTTTATGTTAGAACTCCCTCTCACTGAGAGGAGGCCTGTGCCCCAGGAGTGGGAACATTATATAGGCTGATGATGATGATTCAAAAGAAGGCTTTTATTATTATTTATTTATTTTATTTTATCATTTATGTACACACAACAAAATACATAAAAATACGACAAAATTAAGATCTGAGTACAAAGGTGCTGCTTATTTCTTAAGAAATTTCTTCCAGCAGACCTGCGAAAGGAGAAGTAAGACAGTAATGTAGACAATAGTGTGTGAGAATAAGAAGGCTTTTCTAAGTTTTTGTGTTGTAAACTCATTAATTTTCTTTTGTATAATACCTTAAGTAGCTTTGCGTGCCATTTATTATTCGCAGAAGTCTTTGAATGCCTCAATATCGCAAAATACTCGTTAATGATGATAGCCATTTTACATAATATTCAATCTAATGAAACGACTAAGCCATCAGAGAAGTTCAAAGAAATAATAATAAGAGTCTAAAATTAAATTGTTTTACTTCGTTTTTACGAATGGTTTGTGTTTAGTCATAATAATATGGATGCGTTTTCCTTTCGTCATATTTATTATATAATCTATACTATATACTAATATATAAAGCTGTAGAGTTTGTTTGTTTGTTTGAACGTGCTAATCTCAGGAACTACTGGTTTGATTTGTAAAATTAATTTTGCGTTGGATAGCTTATTAATCCAGGAAGGCTTCAGGCTATACAACATCACGCTGCGATCAATAGGAGCGGAGCATACCCAACTCCACGCGAACGAAGTCGCTGGCGACCGCTAGTTTATTATATACTAGTTTTCCGAGCGCGGCTTCGCCCGCGTGGAGTTCGGTTATATCGCGCTTTTTAGATTTCCCTCAGGAATATCAAATTTTTCCGGGATAAAAGGTAGCCTATGTCCTTTCTGTCTAAAGATTGTCTGTGCCAAATTTCATCAAAATCGGTTGAGAGGTTTAAGCAGGAGAGCGTAACAGACAGACAGACAGACAGACAGACAGACAGAGTTACTTTCGCATTTATAATATTAGTATGGATTTCGTTAAACTCATTAAGATGTTTGCTTTTTAAATTATAGTCTTTCTAAGAAATAGTAAGCTGAATGTAACTTTTTAATAGGTATAACTGGTTGTGACAGCCAATATCTTGGGAGAAGAATTAATTTAACTTTTTAAATCTCTACACAATTACAACTTTATAGAAGTTGACAGTACTCGGTTTAATAATTTACTGTAAATAAATCTGAAGGAGAGATATAAATCTTTGAAGATATTTCATAAAAATATTTTTCGTGGTTAAATAATAACAATATTGTATTGTTATTACTTAACCACAAATACATTTTTTACATGCTTTATTATGTACACCACATTAATTACAGGACATCAATATGAAGATTTTAAGGCTGACACAATGGGTGGTCTTATGGCTAAGATCGATCTGCTAAGATCGATCTCTGATGGCATGGTTGGCGTAATGGTTAAGCGATTAACTGTTGCGCTGCGTGAAGTGGGTTCGATTCCTGCACGGAACAAATATCTGTATTATCATCATCATCATTAACCTTTTATCATCCCACTGCTGAGTACAGGTCTCTCCACATACAGAGAAGGATTGAGCGTAATTATCACGCTTGCTCAATGCGAGTTGGCGAACTTTTATTCAGTCATTTGTGTCCAAGATATACTTAGAAAGTACATATAACTTAGAAAAGATACATTGGTACTTGCCTGACCTGGAATCGAACCCGCTCACTGATATATGAGAGGCGGGTGTTTTAACCACCAGGCCACCACGACACGAATATTTGCATATAAAAAAAATGAAATGTATTAGAGCTCCAAATTAGTTGACATTAGTTGGTGATTTGAGCCTCCTGTTAAGCAAATAATGCCAGTGTTAAGAGTTTCTGCTCTTCCACAACAGTAGGTATACATTTTTTACAAAACCTTAGTATAATCAACATGCGAGTATGTGTGCGTGTGTGTATATGTGTGCGTGTGTGTATATGTGTGCGTTAATGTATATGTGTGCGTGTGTGTAAACGTATGACCTACAAATAGTTGTTTCGAGTCTGGCTAATGGTGTAATTATGTGAAGGACAACGATACAAAAAAAATACGAATAACCTTTAGATGCAATACGAAAGGGAAGGAGAGACAAACAATGTAGGTAGTCTAAAGAGTACTATTTACATATGTATACAACGTGTAACATAAAGGGTATATACATAACAAAGGCATGGCATCTTTGCTTGATATCAAACGATATTGGAAGGGGTTTTTAATCCTATCTCTTCATGTTAGGAAGTTATGAGGAAAAACACCGCCTATGATAGGCGACTATCATACTAGTCGCACAGAGATATTGAAGACATTTATCGGATTTTGGCAAGTAACGTGACGGGTAACGAGTAGTTATTAACGTATGTAGTGTGCTGCCACGTTTGTTATGATTTGATTTTAAGAAACACACGAAACCGAAAATTTGGTACCAATTTATTGAGTATTTTATTTTAAGTTGAAACCCTTCCGATATCGTTTGATATCATCTAAAGATGCCATGCCCTTGGTATGTATATACCCTTTTTAATACACGTTGTATAACAGATAGAAGTTACGCTGTCTGCGATACATGACTTAACGATATGCCTCGGAAAGTATGTTAAGCCGTTGGTTCTGGGTTTTCATTCGTAGAACTCTCGACAGTCTTTTTCCCTATTTTCAGCAGCTAAACAACCCACAAGGACTGACAACCTGACTTACCAGTGAAAAGGCTCTTAGTAAACTAGTGCGCTTTACCATCAACGATTGCGTCATTGCTTACCATCAGGCGGGATTGCGGTCAAGCACTAGTTTATAATTTATATAAAAAAAAAACTACTTGACCGCAACCCCGCAAACGTAATCGTTGATTGTAAAGCGCGGTAGTTTATTAAGAGCCTGTTAACTCTAGCCTTGAAGACTTAAATTGTCTTCAGACGGGAACAACGCCGCTGGCAAGTTGTTCCAGTCCCTCGATATACGAAGTATAAAAGGCGAGGCGAAACGCTTCGTCCGGATCGTAGTGGTGTCTATAAAGTAAGGGTTTTCTCGGTGGTAGGCCATAACATCGGCTGCCGGCGGAAGTTACCACCCACCAGACAAAGTCTTGCCGCCAAGCGATTCGTCGTGTTCCGGCATGATGTCTGGTGAAGCCGTACAGAGGACGGGTCTGAGCAGTTGTGTTGCGATGTGTGGCGGGTACGATGCGCCAAATGTTGTTGTCTCGAGAATTTGGTCGTGGAGAGTCTCCAGATCAATCTCCCTCTAGCGCAGCATCGTTTGGTCGTGTTGGTCTTGGGTTTAACATTGCATCACCTCGTTCAACTGCCGTCATCCTTCCTATTCCTAAGTTTTTTAAGTAATAGGCTTAATAAACTAGTGCGCTTTACACTCAACGATTGCATCACTGCTTACCATCAGGCGGGATTGCAGTCAAGCACTAGTTTATAATTATTGAAAAAATAAAAATAAGTGTGGATACTCGCTGTACGACGGGTCGTCCGATGATGGAACGCTAATGGGGGAATTAAGAGGGAACTCTGGTGGTGCTTTCTTTATACAAACGTATTCCGCTGTTTTCGTCGTGAATAATGCTTTTAGAGCAATGATTTTTTCTACAATTACGATGTATACACGTATATATGGGTATACGATGTATATACGGGTACGATGCGCCAAATGTTGTTGTGTCAGGAGTTTAGTCGTGGAGGGTCTCCAGATCTATCTCCCTCTGACGCAGCATCGTTGGTCGTGTTGTTAGGTTTAACATTGCATCACCTCGCTCAACTGCCGTCTTCCTTCCTATTCACTAAGTTTTTTAAGTGAATAGGCTCAATAAACTAGTGCGCTTTACCATCAACGATTGCATCACTGCTTACCATCAGGCGGGATTGCAGTCAAGCACTATTATATTAGTTTATAATTATTAAAAAAAAAAACACAGTAATAGAGAAATACGATACATCAAAGTCACGAAATATAACCCACTTTTACCGTGATGTTCAGATGACTATTAGACAAACGTGATAAGTTTTTGAGAAAAAAGAAAATAATAGAAGCATAGGTACACTTTTTCTCTAAATTTTTATATAAAAATAATTGAGATCTGCGTGATTGAGCGTGTTTTGAAAAAGAAAACAGCGGAATACTAAACGTCTTTTAGTCAACATTTTTGTAGGTAAAATCAGCCTGAGCTGCAATTGTCCTTTTCGCAGTTTACCCGTAGAGGTTGGAAGCAACGCGACGGCAATAACTTCTTCAAAGGCCTATTTTCCAAATTCCTCGGTACTAGAGTCCCCTCTTAAGTCACGCAGTTCCAAAAAAGTCCCTCCATAAAAGACACAGACGGCGAATTCTCTTAACTTTAAATGTTCAAAATATAGTCGCAGTCACATCTCGGCGACAAACTAATCTCGGGAACTTCATAATGTTGGGAAAATCGAGGATTTTCTTTAGGGCAGATCGAGACTTAGATCGTATGGTGAATGTTCTTAAGAGAATTGCCCCTCTGATATATAGGTAAATCTGGGTAGAACGGAAACCCAACTCATAAGGAAAAATGCTAAGTAGATTGATTTGAGTCATTCATATACCTGTGTGTTAGATATTTTTTTTAGTATTTCTTAGCGCTTTTTGCTTTTTAAAATGCTACAATCTGAGATCTTCAGAGTCATTTCTAAAAATGTTCTGTTTGTTTGTTTTTTTTTCTTTATAAAAACACGTTGCCCCACACTAGGAACTTCTCCTGTATCACGGATGCGTTAATCCTTTAAAACTGAAACAGACATTCGAAACAGGCTCGATTTCATTACCAGGCGTTTCGGTAATAAAATTTTTTTTGAGAAAAGGGACTTTGCAAGCCGGTCTTCCCGATAGTAGTGTAATTATGATATTGTATCACAAGAACCTCTTTCATCAAGATTTGAGTTTCTTACTTAAAACAATATGTTAATTTACTAAGTCCTAATTACTAATACTTAAATTACTTTGTCAATAATAAAATTCTCTAACTTAAAAAAACCAGAATAATAAAATTATCGATCGTCGATCAAAGTATTGCTACGACGTAGCGGTGGCTACGAATGAATCGGCTACGGTCTACGCGCTACGATAAAACTACTACAGAAAAATTAAAACCATAATATGAATTCAACGTTTTCTAAAAGTTATTTGAACTTTATATAATTATTTTATTATATTATGCACACAAAGTAAATTCATTATGTAGATGGAGATACGAAATAATAATAACTTTATTTTATGCGAAACCTTATGTTTGCTAATACATTTTAATTGTATTTTATTAACTGTATATTTCATCTTGATTTAAACTGTATATGATTACAATAACTACAGTATGACTGATTATTTGAATGGATGAAAGCTTGTTTTGGTTGTGTCTGGAAAGTTTGAGTTAGTTTGTTTCACTGTTTAGGGTTGGTATAGTGTAAATACGATAGTATCTTTTCCAGAACGTCTTCGTTAATAATATCACAATTATCTTCAAATCTGAAATGTGGAGATCCACAAAAGAACGCCTGTAACCGACATAGCTCGAAGAATTGCAACACTTAAGTGGCAGTGGGCCGGGCACATTGCCCGTAGACCGATGCCCGATGGGGCCGAGGGGCTCTCGAATGGCGACCACACACCGGAAGACGCAGCGTGGGTCGGCCCCCGATAAGGTGGACTGACGACCTGGTGAAGATCGCGGGATGCGTGGAAGCGCAGGAGCGGTCGTCGTGGAGATCCCTGGGAGAGGCCTATGTCCAGCAGTGGACGTCTTTCAGCGGAAATGATGATGATGAATCTACATACATATAAATAAAAAATATATAAGTGTATTTATTATCAAATATAATTAATGAATGTTTTGTTTGTTTCAGCCTACATTCATGGACGGAAAGTGTAAATATTAATTTAAAGAACTGACAATATTTACAGTGTGTCGGTTTGTGCCGGTAACTAGACTTTTATTATTGAATGTAAATATTTCCTAAGTGATTGTTTGATTGATGTATTATAAAAATAAGTGTATGTTTACTTATTTTTGAATATTTGTACGGATATAAGTTAATGTTTGATGAGATGAAGTATCGTGGTAGTATAATGGCCAGAAACATTACTACTGAGCGTGGCGGTCTTGTATTCAATCTCCAAGTTAGACAAACAGTTAAGCTAAGTTATACAATATGTAAAGAAAACCCTGTCCGATCCGTGAAGGTATTGTTAAGTATCTATAACTGATTCTAATAATGCTAACAAAGCCGGGCTAAAGTTTAAAAAAATTCCCCCTAAAAAAATAAATATTATTTTGAAAACGCGAGCTAACTTAATGCATTTGCGATAAGCAACCCCTTCCGCGGGCGGAGGGGGGCAGGGTACGCGGCACCTATGACGTGGTCGCATCGCTATTCGCTTATAATAATACCGGTGTTGTCACTTTTTTAAAAATTACCAAATTTCGGGGAAATTGGAATTAATTCCTGGGAAAAAAGGATTATTTCAAAATTCATTAGTATTGTTACTATGATGATTATGTAAAATTTTATATTATATTTGGTCATGTGTTTACCTAACCTTTATTATCCTTATGGGTCGGACAGGGTTTTCTTTACATATTGTATAAGTTGAGTTACAAGGGAACTCTAGTGGTGCTTTCTCTATACAAACGTATTCCGCTGTTTTCTTCGTGGATTTTTCTACAATTTTACACCGTGATTATATGTACGTGCCCGTATTATTTGATTTTTTCCGAAACTTAAAAAAAGAAATATGAAACATCAAAATCGCGAAAAATAACTCATTTTTACCGTGATGTTCAGATTTTCTTGTTCTGTGAAATTGTTCCAGCCCTTTGATGTATGCCGTATAAAAGACGCGGCATATAGAATCTTTGCTCGCTTCCCCTACATTAATCATAATTATCAGAAAATGATTTTTTTTTTTTTCAAATTAAAATAAACATCACTTTATCGTACTTTTGGCAAGTAACGTTGAAAACATCTGTATAAGTAGTGCGCTGACACGTTTGCTATGATTTGAACTTAAGAAAATCATGAAGCCGAGTATTTTCTCAGAGTCACACAAAGGCCCATGGAAAAAGAGCTATGCTCGGAGTTTCTCTGCGTGATCGAATCAGAAATGAGGAGATCCGCAGAAGAACCAAAGTCACCGACATAGCTCTTCGAGTCGCTAAACTTAAGTGGCAGTGGGCAGGGCATATTGCTCGTAGTACCGATGGCCGATGGTTCTGGAGTGGCGGCCACGAACTGGAAGACGCAGCGTAGGGAGGCCCCCAACAAGGCGGACCGATGACCTGGTGAAGGTCGCGGGAAGCCGATGGATGCGGGCAGTACAAGAGCAGTCATCGTGGAAAGCCTTGGGGGAGCCCTTTGTCCCGCAGTGGACTTCTATAGGCTGAAGAAGAAGATATAAAACAAAGTCGCTGTCTCTTTCCCTCGGTCCTTATGTATGATTAGATCTTTAAAACTATGCAACGGAATTTAATGCGGGTTTTTTTTTTAATTTATGGATTACAACATATGATTTAAATGAATATTTTCAAGGATATCACCGATTTCAAAATTGCGGGGCGTCGCGTTTGCGGTGGTATGGCCGGCAGGGGCAGCGGGAGCGCTCGGCTGCCGGCGGGCCACTATATTTTTTATACAACGTTCACAGTTTCTCTGTAGTGTATTTAGTATCAGCGTGCGAAGCCGGGGCGGGTCGTTAAAAATAAGATAAGGAAGTGAAAACATTTGCTTTGTTTGCGTTGCTAAACCATAGTGTAATAAGTTTTATACGAGCATCGTTTTCCTATCTAAGCAAACTAAATTGTGCTACATTCACAAAACTGCTGGCTCAGTTTACCTATCTATATGTCTAGTCATTGGAAAACTTTGCTCAATCTAATTGATCCAAGCGTTCAGTTGGTAAACTTTTGGTTTGGTAGTCTTGTTATCTTATAATAAGTTAAGCTGTGGAACTATTTTATGGATTAAATAGAGGAAGTTTCATTTTACTATTTAACAGAAGGAATTATTTAGTTTTTGCTACCACGTTTCACACCAAGGTATCGCAAAGTAAAATCACTCATAGGATATTTAAGCTCCTATCGTTTTATTGCTTTTATATCATTAACGTTCAAAACTCACATTGGTAGTCGGCGAGTGGGTATTGTACTTTCTGAAGAACGTAACTAATAAGGAATCTTCTTCTTCTCAGCCTATTGAGGTCCAGTGCTGGACAAAGGCCTCCGCCAAGGCTTTCATTCCATTGGGGGCCATAGCCATAATCTCCATGCTTTGCAGGCGGGCCGGGGATCGCAGTAATTTGATTTCCACAGAAAGCTACTGCTCGCTTCGCTGGTGAGAGTTCCCTTAGTCACCTCTTACGACACCCACGGGAGGAAATGGGTTAGTACTATTCTATTCTTGGCACCACACGGAAAATATACGAGGCAATAAGGAATCACATGTCATCATTATGAAATAGTTATTTATGCCACTGTCAAGCAATAATAGCTATTGTAAGACAAGTGCTAGTTTGTGCCACGAAGCAAAGTTGAGTGGCACAATAGACCGCGAGTTTGTGCCACGAAGCGAAGCTGAGTGGCACAATAGATCAACACGAGTATTATAGTAGCTGTTTGCGACAGTGGTATACAAAACTTTTTCTACGACCTTGTAATAAATAAATACAAAAAACCGTCAATCTTGAGAAAAAAGCGCAGCGCGCGCAATCAGCGCAATGTTGTTTTATTGTTGTAATCCCACAAATGTAAGGCAAAGGCATTCATCCATACAGCCTAATAACATGCGATGATTAGTCGTGACGTGAATACGCGCGCTTTTTGGCACAATGATATTTTGATTTATTAATGCCATAGCCATAAAAAGAAATAATTAAAAAGTGTTCTCTCCATCGGTGTAGCTCGCTGTCAAATATTTTTATGAATAAATTAAAAATAAAAGTCAAAGTGTATCAGAATCTATTTAATAGTGATTACAGTGGCGAATAGCATCACATAGTTTATAGTGAGTTATAAATAGTGCGTCTTGGGGCCATAAAACAAAAAAAAAAAACATTCCATAAAAATTTGCGAATTTTTATAGTACCCACCAACAAGTTTACCACCAATAAAAAAATAAGCATCTTAGAGACGGAGCCATCATCTTATCGACCACTGACGGGAATCGTTACAGCCACCACCTAACGCGCGTCCTAGTTGCTCCCTGCTGCGTAAGTCCAAAGCACGCAAGCACAGAACATGCCGGGTGTCAAGTGTGGAGGTTGCGGTCGGTTTGCTTCGGCGCTGGAGGGCGCTAAGTGTGGTGAGTGCCGGGGATTATATCACAGAGCATGTGTGGGGATCCCTAACAAGGCAAATGTTAGCATTAACTGGCGTTGTCCAGATTGTAAGAAAAATATTGTTCGTGACAATAGGGCGGAGACTCCGGTCAGGGGTCCCGTGCAAAGCCCTCCCACAGAAGAAAAAGGGACTCCAGGGTTTGCGGGCTCCAGTGCGCCAAATAGTCCTGTGAAAAGTTCATACTGTGAACTCACGCATACCGTTAGTGTTGCCTCGACGCCCCCGCCGCCTGAGACCCCAACTACTTATGTCACCGCCAAGCAATTATCGTCCGTATCTGGAACGGACTTACGGGTCATTATCGAGGAACTGAGGATGGCGCGTGCAGAGATCCAGGCGTTCAGAAGGGAGATGGAGGTGGAAATGGCGGAGCTGAAATCCACCTTAAATACCTGCAGCACGCGCATCGACGGTCTGGAGGCCAGGGTTGACGCGCTGGAGCAACGCGCTGCTTCGGGGTCCACGAACTCAGCCAGTGTGGACAGGGTGGTAGAGGAATTGAGGAGAGAGCTTAACGACAGGGACCAGGAGCTCCTCGCTAATGACATAGAGGTGTCAAATTTGCCGGAGGGAAAAGCGGAAAACCCCATGCATATAATAAAGCTCATTGCCCACAAGCTGGGGGTCAGCCTTGACGATCGTGACATTGTCAGCGCGGAACGTGTTGGAGGAAGGCACCTCAATGTGACGAGCTCAGCTGGTCCGACTGAGTCTCGTCCGCGGCCGATTGTTGTACGCTTTGCTCGCCGGGACTTGCGCGACCAGCTTCTGGTAAGCGCGCGTGTGCGACGCGGAGTGACCACGGCCGACCTCGACATGTCAGTTCCATCGCAGCGATTCTTCCTCAACGAGCGGCTGACGAAAGCCAATCGCTTGTTGTTTCGTAGGGCGCGGGATGCGGCCGGCCGCCTTGATTGGAAATTCGTATGGACCAAGCAGGGCCGAATACTCGTCAGAAAGATGCCTGGAGATAAGGCGCAGAGGATCCGCACTGACGAGGACTTGTCTCGTGTCTTCGGGACTGAAAAGGAGAAAGCATAATTTTTTTTGTGTTTATTTGTATGTGCATGGTTTTATTAATCATGTTTGTGGGGATATGCATCGTAGCCGTTTCCATGGTGTGCTCAGTCTTGGATTGGAGTTGTATGGAGTTTGTGTCAACATATCAGCCTATTTTAATTTATTTTATTTCATGCTCATGCTCTGTTTATTTATATTATATGTGCAAAGTCTATTTTCAGCTAGTCTATTCAAATCAAATTGTGTATTTCTTGTTCTTATATGTGTCTTACGTATTTACTCTTACTGTAGTGCCCAACTTCACGTCCATAGAACAACTTCATATACTCATTCTTGTCTGACACTACCACATCTGAAACCTATGGCTTTTAGCACTAATGGCTCCCAGTAAACATATTAAGTTCGGTCTACTAAATGCGGGCTCTCTAGGGACAAATCAGGATGAGTTTTTGATTGCCATGGGTAACCACTCTGTGGACATCATGGCTATCAACGAAACCTGGTTACGCAAGGGGGAAGAGGACCGGGCACCTAGTGTACCTGGGTACAAATTCAGGCACGTACCTCGACCTGTGACTACCCGAGGTGGACGTGGCGGGGGAGTTGCCTTTTATATAAGGAGTGGCATTAACGCGCGCGTAAAGACCCATCCTGACCACCCTGAAGTGGAGCAGCTCTGGCTGGGCTTGAACATCAGCAAAAGAAAGCTTCTTATTGGGACCGCATACCGCCCGCCTTGGCAGGACCTGGAGCTTTTCCTTGACGCCATAACTGCCAGTATTAGTGCACTAGCCCCATATGATAATTTGGTACTGTTGGGTGACCTAAATGTTAATCTCTTAGATGCACACAGCTCAAAATCAAAGCAGCTTGCCGACTTTTTTAATTGCTTGAACCTTTCTCAATTGGTTCAGTCAGCGACACACTTCGTGGGTAACAGTAGTTCGCTTATCGATATCGTATGTACTGATGCTACTACAACGCGAAATGTTAGGGTGAACTATATCAGTGAACTCAGTCACCACTCATTCATTACATATGAGTCTATTTTTAAGAAACCCAAGGCTAAATCTAGGGTGATTGAGTTCCGCTCTTTTTCGGACATCATTTTGGATCAATTCCAAAAGGATCTGAACATGATACCATGGTCTACTGTGGGAGATTCACGTGATGTTGATACTATGGTGCATACCTTTAATGCATGCCTGCTTCAGCTTTTTGTTCTTCATGCTCCCGTCAAGAAAAAGACCTTCTATAAGCGACCTACACCTTGGATCACTGACAATATTCGTCTCATGTTCAGGCTGCGGGATGAAGCCAGGGACAGATGTCGTCAAACCAAAGAACCGCACCATAAGCAGTACTACCTAGATCTTAAACGTGAGGCTGCCGCCGCATTGGTGAGGGAAAAAACCGCTTATTTCGCAAAAAAAATCAATGATCAAAGTCAGGACCCCAAACTTTTGTGGCGTAATCTAAAGTCAGATGTACTTCCCGACCACAAAGAAAGGCTGTTGCCAAGCCATTTTGACAATCCAAACAATATCAATGTGGCATTTTTGGATGTTCCAGGAAATAGTAACGATAATGTCTCGTTGATATCCAACTTCCATTCACGCAGGTATAGTCCAGCCGAGTTCTCGCTCTCTGCAACCAACCAGGACACAATTCTAAAGATAGTCAGAGGTCTTCGATCAAATGCCCGGGGTGTTGATGGTATCAGCTTGGAAATGTTAACACTCACATTGCCAACTACCTTGCAGGTCATCACTGATATCATAAACAGGTCTATAGAATCGAGTACATTCCCTGACTTCTGAAAAGGCGCGCAAGTGTTCGCCCTATCCCTAAAATTAGCGATCCAGCCACTTTGAAAGACCTGAGGCCAATTAGTATACTGCCCTGCATGTCAAAGATTCTGGAGCGTGTAGTGTATCTGCAGGTGGTTGAGTACTTGGAGGATAACGACATTCTCCCTGAACTTCAGTCGGGTTTCCATAAAGGAAGAGGCACTGCAACAGCTCTGATGGACGTAGTAGGAAACATCCTAGAGGCACGTGATAGGGGTGAGGGGTCGATCCTGGTCCTGCTGGACTTCTCTCGGGCTTTCGACGCTATTAATACTAATCTACTGTTGTCAAAGCTAACATACTATGGCTTTGACTGTGGCACTGTGGATTGGTTTAGCAGCTATTTAACTGGAAGGACACAGTACGTGCAGATCAACAAAGGGGACGGAACCATTGTTTCATCCCCTCCACTCCAGGTAACCGGAGGGGTCCCGCAGGGATCGATTTTAGGCCCATTGTTGTACATACTCTACAGTGCTGATGTTGCTGGATCTTTTGTCAACTGCAAATATCACATGTATGCTGATGACATCCAGTTGTACATGTCCTGCAAAGGAGATGATGCGGCGTTGGCGGTGCAAAGAGTGAATGAGGACCTACATAGAGTGGCAGCCTGGTCTGAAGAGAACTCTCTGGTTTTGAACCCACTGAAGTCCAAGTTCTTGGTGCTGGGGACTAAGAAACAAGTTGCTGCAATTCTATCTGTCAAACCAGAGATTGTGATTAAGGGGGGGAGAATTGAGCGAGTGGAGCAGGCATGTAGTCTGGGTCTAATACTGGAACCAGAGTTGCGTTTTGAGGCTCATTTGAGGAATGTTCTAGGAAGTTGTTTTTATAGGCTTAAGGTATTATACGGTATACGTAAATTTCTTAGCTTACCACTTAGGAAACTACTGGTTGATAGTCTGATTTTATCTAAGCTCAACTACTGCGACACCGTCTATGGACCCTGCTTGCTAGGTAGGACGGAGAGGTTGATCCAGCGAATTTAGAATGCCTGTGTTCGTTTCTGCATTCATGTCCCTCCCAGGCATCATGTGACACCATACTTAAACGAACTCAATACATTGAAAATGGCAGCCAGGCGGAAACTTCACTTAGCAAGTTTAATGTTCGGTATTGTCACAACTCATAAGCCGCACTATTTATATGAAAAGCTCACCTGGCGACAATCTCTCTACAAATACGGTCTTCGTTCTGTGGTGGGCCCACTAAACATGGCGCAGCATAGAACAGCAGCATTCAGAGGCAGTTTCAAGTTTGCAGCCACACGCTGCTGGAATGATCTTCCACCACCAATGCGAGGCCTAAAAACAATAGGATCTTTTAAGCTATTATTACAGGCACAAATATCAGATAAATAAATGAATAATATGATTTTTCTACACTCACCTCATATGTTTATGGCCGGCGGTGCTTGGTATCAGATGGCCACTGATCATTCGAAAATGTGCAGCGCTGTGGCATGGCATTCGGCCTATTGCTTGCTGGGACTACTGGCAGCATTGCTCCTGTCCACATTCTGTGCATGTTGATAACCTCATCAACATTTTCCTGTCCCATACAAATTTATTAGTTGACATTCTATTTATTAAACACATTTTCATAGTCTCTTTTATAATTACAAATAAAATTCCAATAATCGTATTATTTATGTACCTATTTAGGTTGTGTTGTTCTTATATTAATATAATTTTTGTTTATTTTTTGACCGTATTTCTATTCGGACGTCCGTATCATACCTTCGTGTGTTTTGGAGCCCCAAAGCTCCTTGTATGATGTAGCATGTCGGGTCACCCTCCAGTTTCCAGTTTCCAGTCCCAGGGTTTCGTCTCTCACAAATTACTCACTGATGCACAGATAAAACACCGACACATAACTTATCGTAACTTTATACATATGGGTATTTTGTAGCTCAACTGTGTGGTAATAATTATTGTTAATAGAAATGGTAATAGCAATAATAATAACGGTATCAAGCAATGTAAACAATAATGCATGTTGGAAGCGCGTGGCCGCGTGCGACAAACCACTTACCACAGACTATGTTAAAAAATACTGTCAAATCGGAACCGGACGCTTCTTATTATTGCCACTATATGAAACGTGTCATTTCTGAGGATGATATTCTCGTAGTTTTTATATATTCTGTTTTTAATTTTTAAAATCCTGTTTGTGTTTATTGAAGCTGTTCTCTCACCATTTTTACTGTACTACCGTCTCGATGCCAATTTAATTGTTTGTATGTTTGTATTTTTTGTTGTACTTTTATGTTTTTATTGTTACTGTACTGCCGTCTCGATGCCACTTTTAATTGTTTGTTGCACCGGGTGACGTCTTTACGTCGGCGCCGGTTGTCGCTGAAAACCAGCGCTGGGCTCTGTTTTGCATAGAGTCTCAGCATAATGCTGAGCGACAGCCGTTTTGCGCGGATGTGACGCATGTTTCCCTCAATTATGTCTTATTTTTAGTGTTTTTGTAAACTTTTGCGTCATGTTTACTGCAAATAAACGTTTTTTCTTTCTTTCTTTCTTTCTTTCTTTCAAAAAATGGTCGTAGAAAAACACATGTCTGAAACAACACGTGTTTCAGACAAACATGTTCTAAACATGTCAGGTTAACGCCTCTTACGATGTTTGTCGATAACAGTACTCACTCCTTCACAACTTGTACATGGGTTATAAACCTGGATACAAGCCATATACTTAAATAAGCATTACTTGTAAAATCATAAAAGCAGACAAATCTATATCTATACTAATAAATAAAGCTGAAGACTTTGTTTGTTTGTTTGAACGCGCTAATCTCAGGAACTACAGGTCCGACTTGAAAAAATCTTTTTGCTTTGGATAGTCCATTAATCCAGGAAGACTTTAGGCTACGTAGCATTAAGCTGCGCCCAATAGAAGCGGAGTATAACAAACTCCACGCGAACGAAGTCGCCGACTGCCGCTAGTCGTATTATAAATGGGAGTGAAGGAAATCCTTCACTCCCACTGTAATACTATTTGTCTGCTTTTATGATTATTTCAGTAAATAGTCTCAGATGTTTGAAAGTTACCTTATACCGAACTATTAGAATAATTTATCTAGCGGGATCATGTTGGTGGGTTTGGTTACGGTCACAGTATATCTCATTATAATGAATGCGTAGCATTAAAATGGTTGGAACTAGCCTTAAAGCTGTGGTTAATTATGGTTTCAGAAATCCTATGGTTTAAGTATCGTTTATACATTAAGTTTGTAATATATTGCCGACATTACTGGAACTGAAGAGCTACTAAAGTGTATAACTAAACAATGATATAACTTCTTTGCATTTCACTGACGGCTGACTACATAAAGTAATATAAAAAAATTATATATGCGTATTATATCAGTTTTTGAGTTTACTTCGCTATACAGCAAACATGTGTTTGTTATCAATCCACATAAGACGCCAAAAACAAACTATTTGTACATAAACCACACTGAAATCGTGGTTTCTCTCATAACTTGTTATGTCGCGCCTTTCTCCCCTCAAACATACATGAGAGCGCTAACTTGTGACCACGACCGACTTGCTCAAATAACAAGCGTCTTGTGACAGCGACTGCCGAGATAATAAAAAAGTTAGAGCATATCACGTGTTACATGTAATGTGAAGCGACGAACGGGATTTTTGACAGTTCAACAGCGTCATTTACGTTGTTGAGCATTATGAGCTTAAGAGGGAACTCTAGTAGTGCTTTCTCTATACAATAAACATACTCCGCTCTTTTCTTAGTAGATAATGCTTTTAGAATAATCCTTTTTTTTCTACAATTTTACACCGTAATTATTAATAAATGAAATACCATGCATCAAAATCGCGAAATATACCCCATTTTTACTGTGATGTTCAGATGACTATTAGACAAATGTGATAAGTTTTTGACAAAAAAGAAATAATAGAAGCATAGGAATACTTTTCCTCTAAATTTTGATTACCCTGTCGTGTTTTGAAAAAGAAAACAGCGGAATACGAAACGTCTTTTGGTCAACGTTTTTGTAGGTAAAATCAGCCTGAGCTGCAACTGTTCTTTTTGCACTTTACCGGGAGAGGTTGAAAGCAGCGCGGGGGCAATAGTTTCTTCAAGTACCTATTTTCCAAATTCCTCGGCACTAGAGTCCCCTCTTAAGCCAAAAATTAGCTCCTACAAACTGATTGGTAGCGGTACCTATAATGCTACATGCAAAAACCGCGTCATACTGACGTCACCCAAATCCTACATCCCACAAGCAGAGTTTACTGTGTAACTAGCACGCATACAAGTTCACAACAACAACCGGCGGGCTAGTGCCTGCCAGACAATACCGGTCTCGTCGGGAGATACCCCCTTTGGAGAACCGCGTACGTTACGCTTGACACTTGTAGGCCTAGTATGAGTTTTCAATACGAAACTCGATCGTCGATATCGACCGCGTTTGACTAACTGATTGGCCCGCTTCAAGGTTGTAAGAACTCCCAACCAATGAGAACGCCAAACGCGTTCGATATCGACGATAGAGTCTCATTATGAAAACTCATACTATTATATATACTCATATTGCTTGCTTGACGCTTGAATACAGACCATGACCACGCCTTTTAAGTACAATTTCCATCTTGTGACGTCAACGGTGGCAAAATATTATTACATCGTGTGTTTTGGTACTTGTTGAGAAGTAATTAAGAAGAGAATCGAATGGTAATCAACGAAGTAAATTATTTTTGGCACTTGTTGTGTAAATTGGTGTGGCACGTGTAAATATAGGTCGGTAGTGTATACATAGGTAACTGTGGAATTTTAAACCTCTTACGTAGACAGCCCACTTCATCTATCCAACGATTACTGAACATTATTAGAATTAAAAAAAAAAAACGACTTTTCAATAAAATATCATGCATGCATCATAATAACGCGTGACTTAGTTCGGAACACCCTATATGACAGCCGTTGCGCTAGCGAATGTGGCTGCTGCGCAAGGAGGCGCGGTTTCGATCCTCGCGCAGTGCAAATATTTGTATGCATGAATATGAATATTTTCACTGGTCTGGTCGTGCCTCGGAAAGCACGCTAAGCCGTTGGTGCCGGTTGCCATACGAACATCTAATGGCAATCGATACGGGCTGCTGGAGCCCTCGAAAGTCCAACAATTGGTGTAGTTGCAATGCTTCGATATTGCCTTCGGTTTGAGGAGGTCAGACGGCAGTCGCTTTACGGAAAATATCGAAGTTTAGCCAAAATCAGCAATTAGACTGGTAAAGTGGACCTCAGACTCTAAAGCTGAAAAAGCTTTGGATGCGACTGGGATTAACGCTGAAATGATGATGACCCTATATGTGAGCCCAGTCGGAGTCTTGTGTTCCAAGGGTAAGCAGAATGGTTCGGCAACATCTTTAGCAAAGTTCATTCACCCTAGCTCAAACATTAATAAATTACATTATTTTTTTCTAAAATATTGTTTTTCTGTTTAGTTGTCATTGGATAGATGAAGGAGGCTATCTTTCTAAGAGGAATTTTATGGTGTACTCATTGATTTTCATTTTCAATAGCACATAATGTATTGAATAGACCCTGGATGCATGCACAGCAATGAAAAATGCATACAAGTGAATTATTTTTCTTACTCTAAGTACAAGGGCAAACTTATGCTTAAAATTGTTATAAAATTATATTCCTAACCAATTTTGGTGTTTAAAGATGTCATTAAATAATTAGCTTATCATAATCCTCTAAGTACTATGGAATCATAAAATATGGCCTAAAAGTAGTGTATTACCTGCATTAGGTATACGGAGATATATTATTTGCATTTAAATTTACATAAAAATATGGATGTTGTCAAAAATTTTGTACTTGAATGGTCATTCTTACGCTCATGTAAATTCACGATCATCGAAGTTATCACAATAAAATAAGTAAGTATCTATTCATTAATTATGCATTCATCTTGAATTAATATTTTTTGGAAGAATTCATTAATTTAAAAATTAATTGGTTAAATTAAAGTTTGTCGATATAATTTAAATAGGTAGATATTGTAGATAGTAATAAAATTTATTATAAATTTGATACAATTGTGTAAATGTTTAAGAGTAAATATGAGCTCAGTATTAAAGTTTTTATACTTTCAATTATTATAATAGGTTAATATTTATTGATAATGCCATAAGAATATACTTTTAGTATTAATTTTAACTTACATAATAAGAGATAAATTATTGAATGTTATTATTACCCTAGGTTTAAAAATTATAGTTTTAAATATTTTCTAAGTTCTATGAGACAAAATAGCACATTTGGCAGCTAATTAATGGAGGCCAATATGTTTGTTCGTGGCATCCACTTATTAGTCATATAAAATATGTTAAGAAAACCCTGTCCGACCCGTGAAGGTATTGTTAGGTATCGATAACTGATTCTACTAATGCCTACGAAACCTGGCTAAACTTAAAAAAAAATCCCCCTAAAAAATAAATAACTTAAATAAAATAAATAGGTAATTTCATGGCAACACAGGCACAGGTCATAACCTCAAGTGACCTCATGCATGTAGGTATAGGTAGTTTATCCACGTTTATCGAGTCTCGAAAGAAACAATGATAGTTAGGCAGCTCGTGAAAAGAACTTTTTTTTAAGTAAGAAGGTCGTCTGACTCTCCGAATGTATCATTTCATTCGATGAGCACAATGGCTGTGGCGAAGATGTTGTTCCATATTTCGTTCACTAAGAACGATACAGGCCTGGCACCGTCGCATGAGATTAGCACGGACATGCACATAAACAAAAATCAAGTGGTGTCAAATCCGCGCTGGCCACAGTTGGTCCGCCTTTACCAATCCACTGCTCGCCGAACTGATAATGGAGGTACTCACGTGCAGGTCGACAAAAATATGGTGACGCACCATCATGCTGGAACCATATTGACCGATAAGTAGCCATATCCAAATCGTCCAACACCTGACCACAACACCGCTAATTGCAGTTGCTACCTTCCATCAGCATGTTATATTACTCTACGTTAGGAAACGACATGATCACACAATACACGAATAGTCTACACGGAAGCAATATTTACGCGCAACTGATAATTTAAAGTAAAAATGATTTTTATTTTATAAAATTGTACCTACGCGGCTGGCCTCGCGGCATCCTTTGAGTACTTAAATAGAGATGTGTAAGTAATCAAAATATTGATTTTCGATCGAAACAATTTACTAGTCTATTTTTGTCATCGATTTAGTATTGTAGTTTCTCATTCTCATTCTCGATTCAACATCGCATGGAATTGTTTAGAACTTTTACAAAACTCAAATTAGTTAGGTACACTGCTGTAAATTAAAATTATGCCAAAGTTTTAATTTCAGTTTCTGTCTCAATATCGATGATATTGACCGTTAAAATATTTGTAAAACTTTACGCGGATATTGGCATTCTCACGGTTGCTTCGCAATTTGTCTTAGCCAACATCTTATATGTTAGGCAAAATATTCACATGTACACCAAAAACAGTGAGATCCATAATGTTAACACCCGAAATAAGGACAATCTGCGAGCCCCTTTTCACCGACTTCAAAAGGTCCATAACTCTTTTGTTGGGCTTGGTATAACTTTTTATAACAAGATATCCTCTGCTTTGCTAGACTTGCCTTACAATGCATTTAAAGCACAAATCAAATCCAAGCTTTGTTCAAAGGCATATTATTCTGTAAATGACTATTTAAATGATAAGAATAGCTGGTCGCTCTGATTAACTCAGGACAATGTTTGTGTTCCTTCTCCAGAATTAGCTTACTGACATATTATATGAGTTCATATAATTTGCTTTTTACATTGCACAAATATGTCAGCTGTCACGCCCTTTATGCCAGGGTCTTTTATTTAGGTACGTAAAAAGTTTTTACTTTTACATTTCCATTTTAATGATATTTTATTTTTTGTTTTGCTCTTTTGGTATTTTGGCGTGGCTAGCTGGCATATTTATATATAAACTAGCGGACCCGGCAGACGTTGTCCTGCATATGATATTTCAAGTGATTAGGGTATTAAAAAAGTATGAAAGCAAAGACCAATAATATTATTATAATTCTTTAATTTGAAATAACATCATATTTTCGAAAACAATTCGTTATAATCAATAATTGCACAAAAAAGTTGTTAAGATGCGACGAATGTTTTACAATAACCGCTGAAACCTTCAAGTTTTGCATCAAATGCGGTCACAATTTGAGCCGAGTAATACGAATTGGTGGGGCTAAGGAACAAAAAAATCGAGTGAAGCAACTACTGTTGTTAAAACGGAAATACATGCGGTGGTTTCCTTCTGCGAAACAGTTGTCTCGCAGAAGGAGGCTGCGGAAAGGGAGAGGGAGATCTCGTCCTCTCACCCGACCCGCAGCAGGCGTACCGGGCGTCGTCGGAGGGCGGATAATGCCCTCTTCCAGCCCCCCTAAATGGGTCCAGGGGCGATAGACTCGGGGACATCTGTCGCCCCCCAAACATCAGGACCCGAGGTGGCGGCGCGAAGTGTTCCACGCGCGCTACTCTTAGACGTCACGGGGGGAGTCCTACACCTCACTCCCCCCCCTGACCCGAGGAGGCCCACGGTGGTGGGCCAGCACCAATCGGGGGTTGCGGAAGCAGTATTAGTTCTCGCAGCCCCCGGTGTAGTTGTGAGACGGAACACCCGGGTGGTTTTTAGTCAGTAAGAGTCTGACAGACCCCGTTGCCCGCCCCAGGGCGGTGGACATCCATGAGGATTTTCCACCCGAAAAAATAAGAAAGGTATATAGATAAATAACCTAGATACTGACTGCAGCGCCATCTGCCGGGCTGATTTGTGAATCTTAACCATCCAGGGCGTCATCCAAACGCAAACAAAAAAAATCATTCAAATCAGTCCAGCCGTTTAGATGCAGTAGGTATAGATAAATAATCTAGATACCAACTGCAGCGCCATCTGCCGGACTAATTTGTAAATGTAAATATCCAGCCCCCCACTTGAACGTATAAACAAAAAATCATTCTAATCAGTTAAGCCGTTTAGGATAAATATTTTAGACACCGACTGCAGCGCCATCTGCCGGGCTGATTTGTGAATCTAAACCATCCAGGGTGTCACTCAAACGCAAACAAAAAAAAATATTCAAATCAGTCTAACCGTTTAATTGCAGTATAGATAAATAACCTAGATACCAACTGCAGCGCCATCTGCCGGGCTGATTTGTTAATGTTAATTTTCCAGGCCCGCACTTGAATGTAAAAACAAAAATTCATTTAAATCAGAACTGATTTAAATTAATTTAAATCATCAATCACCAATCGGGGGTTGCGGAAGCAGTATTAATTCTCGCAGCCCCCGGTGTAGTTGTGAGACGGAACACCCGGGTGGTTTTTAGTCAGTAAGAGTCTGACAGACCCCGTTGCCCGCCCCAGGGCGGTGGACATCCATGAGGATTTTCCACCCGGAAAAAAAAAGAAAGGTATATAGATAAATAACCTATACACCGACTGCAGCGCTTCTGCCGGGCTGATTTGTGAATCTAAACAATCCAGGGCGACACCTAAACGCATAAAAAAAATTCATTCAAATCGGACCAGCCCTTCAGGAGGACTTCGTATGTACGTCACTGAAGTCCTCCTGAAGGGGGTGGGTATATACCCACGGAAAGCATTGTCATCTATATTTTGTAACAAAGATAGCACACCTCTCTCTACCCCTAAAGTTTCAGTCTCTTAAAGTTAAATAAAAAAATTAAAATATTTATTTATTTCTACCTATTTTTTTCTCTTTTAATTCTTAAGTACAATTTTAGTTAAATAAAAAAAAATATATTTTTATTTTTTTCCCCTTTTAGTTCTTATGTACAATTTTCTTTTTAAGTGACTTCAAAAACTATAAACTTGTCTAAAAACAAAAAAAAAGAAGTTGTGTCTGCCTGGGTTGAACCGAGGAACACCAGCCATCGCGGGTAGAACCATACCACAATCGATTACGCCACAGCCGCAATGTCAAGCCGCTCGAAATTAGCGCCCCTGTTGTGTATGATATTGCGAAAGAGAAAATTTGAAAACATACGCTTCCCCAAACATAAGATTGAGCTAGATCGATTTCTCGTCTCCGAAAACCCCCACATATCAAATTTTAGCGAAATCGTTAAGGCCGTTTCCGAAATCACATGCTTTTTCAAGCAATCAGCGCCATCTGCCGGGTTGATTTGTGAATCTAAACCATCCAGGGCGCCAGTCAAACGCATACAGAAAAAATCATTTAAATCTGTCAAGCGGTTTAGGAGGAGTTCAATGACATACACACGTACAGCAGAATTATATATATAAAGATATATTTTATAATTTTTTTTTCTCTTGCACTACTGTACCTACATAGTATTGTATAAACTATTGTGTTTTTTTTCTAAATGAACAGACAGCTGTGCTGCTGGGGAGTTTCTTCCGCCACTTCTTCTTCCCAGCCAAAGTACTTAGGAAGTGTCGATGGGTGGGCGTTTTGGGGGACTGTCTTATGTAATATTGACGTTCAAAAAGTGCTGATTCTCGGCCTAGTTTGAATAAATGACTTTTGATTTTGATTTTACTAAAATTGTGTTTCATAAGTCCTTCTCGTTTCTGTTTACTAATACTTGTGTTATAATAATGTTATTAGTAATTAATCGATAAACAAACAAAAGTACTTATAACATTGGGTAATCTGTGTTTTTAACAAATCATTCAACCTGATACAAGTTTCGATTAATAGCGATAAAAAAACGTTATTACGCAAAAATTAGTGCATCACTAATTATTTCTTTTAGGTCGCCGACAAACCTCACGCGCGACGCCGCCAAAGAAATAAAGAATCTAACAAAACAATAAAAGAAAAGCCGACAGTTATGCCTAAAATGGCATTTTTTTTAAATGCCGAAAGATTGTTTCAAAATTGATTAGTTTTGTTACTATGATGATTATGCAAAATTTCGAATTTTATTTGGTCATGTGATTACCTAACCTTTATTATCCTTATGGGTCGGACAGGGTTCTCTTTACATATTGTTTAGTATTTTTTCCTATATTGATACTAATTTAATATCTGTATGCTCAATGATACTTTTGAAAGACCAAAGTTTGTGATTTCAAATAGCGACAACTCTTTCCGAGCGCATTTTTGAGCACTGAACAACTTGCTCCGTGGTATCGATATGGAAATAGTAAATCAGGACATGAGGCACTTTTACCATTACAGGAATCTATTGTTTATAGTATCAGGTCATCGATGAGGTGGACCGAACAAATCAAGTCGGCAGTTGGGGAACTGTAAATAATGTGCTCCAGACTATCGTCCAACAGAGATCCTAAACGGAGAAAGATTGCTACATCAGCGTCTCGAATTCAGTCAAAGGGCCAAAGGCTAAATAATAACAACTACACAGGTAAATAGATCTGTATTGCTTCAGTTGGTCTTTATATGCTGAGAAAACTCCATGCAAAATATCATGAAAAATTTATTAAGCAGTTGGTCCTGGCTGTGTCATCAGTGGACCTTTGACAGTCATTATGAGTAATGAGCCTGAAACTCCGACGGCCAGTTATACCTTAGAGTTCGTATTTCTCAATAATTGTGTGGTTGTGGACATCGGATATTTAGCTGCATCTGAATAAACTGGAATCCAAAACCTCCATTGCTAGGAAAAGACTAAGCAGATAATAATAGTTTCATGGCGTTTTCTTTTTTTGCCTAAAGGTGTTCAGTTTCTAGTTCCACGTTCGTTTACCCACTATTATTTTTTTATTAATGCTGTACAGTACTAACTAGATAAGCAATTGAAAGTTAAAAAGACAAATGTGTTAAACGTAGATGTACTTACATTCGCAACTTGACAGCTTAATGTGAGTCTCTTTATAATTCTTCGCAGTCAATTCGATGGGCATTAACTTACTCATTAGTGGAGCACAAACATGATTAAATTTTTGAACGTAAATCCTGTTATAAGCATTGCCGAGAGTTATATAAAACTCATGGCTATATTCTAATTTATATTTTGTTATAATAACAGTTAGGTATGTTATTGTAATAAAATACTAAAAGTTGAAACGTAAAGTTCAAAAAACTACTTACTAAATTAATTACTAAAGACTTTACGTTAAGAGGATAATTACATATATCATGAATGGGCTCCTTTGGATAATACATATTATGCATAAGGCTTAGTTCACATGACAACAGCTTTCGATCTTCACAATATTTTAATTAGTAAACCCTCTATAAATTTTTTAGCGTTCTTGAAACAATAAGTAATTAAACGTAAAACGTTTAATGGAATCGTTAGCGTTTGCAAGAGTCAGGTAAGTGACGAGCACTGTGATTTGAACATAGCCTAAAAATATGACGGTCTGAATGGTATTTGTAAAATTTGGCATGGGCAATATAGGACTGCTTCTAATATCCTTAGAGTATCCCAAAAAATGTCCCTTTTTTAACTTAATAATTGACGTGTGCGTGTAAGTGATGCAATTGTTTTATTAAGGGTCTATTATAATATTACACGAAGGTTTCATTTGTTAGCTAATTTTTTTTTAACAGTCTATATAGTTAGATATGAAATCGAATCTTAATACTATTTCCAAAAAAAGAAAAGCTATCTGTAACTATAACTATGTTTAGCAAAATTAATGATTGTTAGATTGAAAATACAATATTGATTAGTCAGAGTAATCCTTCTAAGGAAGTTTTATTCGTACATGTATCAAAAACTATCCTAACTTAGAAGGTCCTCTGTTGCACGTGCTATTCAACGATATTTTTGTAAATAAATTGGGAATATCTAAGTGTAAGTATTGTTCGCTTTAATGTTAAAGAAATGGTATTTTTTGACCAATAAAAATCCGAATTCCTGAAATATTTGTTTCTTTTTTACCCTACAACTCTCTATTGATTGACTGAAGGTGAAGGGAAACATCTTGAGGAAACCTGGACTTTAAGTCTGAAATCGCGAAACCGCATTGAGCAAGCGTGGTGATTACACTCAATCCTTCCCTGTATGAGAGGAGACCTGTGCCCAGCAGTGGGACGATAAAAAGGTTGATGACGAACTATCTATTAGTAACAACGGCTACATATCAAGCTTTAAATAACTAGTATAGACAGGCGTTTGATTGATCCACGTGCATGTCTTAGTAGCGAAAAATATGTGGGCTGAGCTTGTGATGGCACGGCCGGCACTATAGATTTAGGATTTCATTGCTACGCAATGGCACAGTGGTTAAGCTATTGACTGCTGCGCTGCGTGTCGCGGGTTCAATTCCCGCGCGGAACAACGATGATGTTTGTAAACGAACGTTTTTGTCTGTTGATCGACCTGTATATATGTATCTTCTTATTGTATGTTATAATTGCAAGCCTAAAAGGTGATGGTAAGCAGTGATGCAATCGTTGATGGTAAAGCGCACTAGTATATTAAGGGCCTATTCACTCTAGCCTTGAAGGCACTTAAATTGTAGTCAGATGGAAAGGCGCTACTGGCAAATTGTCCCAGTCCTCCGATGAACGCGGCGATATAGCTTTTATCCCTATATTTTGCTCCGAGGAGGCTGATGCACTGCAGTGTCAAAGCAGGTCCATCAGCATTCTGAATTCGTTAGTGTATTGGATGTGAAGAACGCTGTATGATTTTTAAGTATAACGAAGATACAGTATAAGATTACAAAAAAAAAAAAAATACCTGCTACAGATATACTTATAAAGCACTATTTTCTTTTTGTGAGTGCTTGACCACAATCTTGATAAGCAGTGATGCAATCGTTGATGGTAAAGCGCACTAGTTTATTAAGAGCTAATTTTTAATTTATTGTCTACATAATTCTTTATATCACTTCAAAAGAAGTCCAAAAAAATCATAATTAAACACATAAATTAATATCATCAGTCTTTATCGTCTTACGTTTGCGGCGAGGCAAAGATCTCCCTTTCCTTTTCACTCAACTCCTATGTTAATATGCATACAACGTGGATTAGCTTATGATGGGCCAGCGCTGTCAGACTCCGCAGACGACAGTGCCTCCAACTGCTATAGACACTACCTAACTATTATTATATGAAACTACTTATAGTATATTAAATATTGATTGGCGACCACGCACCGGAAGACGCAGCGTGGGTAGGCCCCCGACAAGGTGGACCGATGACCTAGTAAAGGTGAGGGGAAACCGCTGGATCCGGGAGGCGTAGGACCGGTCATCGTAGAGATCCTTGGAGGAGTTCTATGTCCAGCAGTGGACGTCTTCCGGCTGAAATGATGATGAAATAATGTTTCGAAAATTTAAGACTTTTCTTTTTTTTATTTGTTATTGTTTACGTTTGTTATTTACCACCATTTCCGAAGTAGAACCTTTTAAACATCGATCATGAACCAATATCTATAAAGGTTGTGATGGTTCCGCCATTTAGGCCTGAAAATTTTATAACATTCCCTGTTCCACGCCTTTGGCGGTTGATTTAATTAAAAAAAATCCGTAAAATAGATGAGTATTCTTTATTTTAACCAGAACCACAAACAATTTTCAAAAATAACTACTAGTCAAAAAAATACATAGGTAGGTAGGTAGACTTGAAAACCCACAAAATGATTCGCTAGAATTAGCTATCAAACTAAAACAATTAATATTTTTGAACATTGTCGACAGTTGTTTAGAAAACTTATTCTCCAATTTCTACTGTAATTATTCTACAACAGAAAATATTAGCGCAAATTGAAAATCAAAGCCTTTTGTGTGGTTGACGTATCTTTCCTGGAATTAACTTCATTGTGATGAGAAGGAATAATGGAAATACCGCTAGGGAAGTTTTAATTGGAATATAGATGAATACGTATCAATATTTTGACGTGGCAATTATATAAATATTTTGTTTTGGCAAATGCTGGTATATCTACACTATAATTTATTATAGTACGATAGTGACTCTGACTGTCTGTTTGCTACGATATCATGCCTTGAAGGGTTGCCAGAGTGGCGTCATGGTGCCCACCTTTCGTAGGCGAAAGAACCCGAAAGAACCGAACCCGAAGATCCCGATACAACTATGTCCGGGGTGGGCCTGCATCCTAATGCAGGCCCTCCTCAAGTCAGTTTCGGGATGTTCCAGTTTAGGATGAGGTGGGAGGAAACGCCCGGGTAATACCACTGTGTGGATAATCCAGAGGACACGGTGGAGTGTTTAGATTTGCGCCTAGCTGATAATAATAAGCTCGGCTTTTAGGTACTACATGAGACTTAAACATAACTGGTATAGATACATACCCACACATACATACTCACACACATGCACACACACACACCACACCCACGCTCACGCACTCATACAATTAAACACGAGAAGAGCTGAGCCTTCAACTACATAGTATTTCTATGCCTACGTGAAGATTCCTTGATATGCAATGTAAGTCAAAATGATACGAAATAAATTTATTTTACTTATAGACCTATGAAGAACAGAGTGTAAAATACACTCATATTCCATAGAAAAGGTAGTTGTCCCTCTGTTTCGGTCTTTATGCGACCTATTATTTACATTGAATCTTGGCGGAGTTACCAAATAGGTCCAAGGAAGTCTTCTGTAAATATACGATCGAACAATTTCTGACGAGAAATTATTTATTTATAGACAGTTTCCGTCCGTTGGTCTGGTGTGGGCATAGTTGATTTCCTTTTGTTATTAATCGTATATATTATATTTATGGTATCAGGGACTATCGCCTCTAGACGCGGGTCTTGTTATCATGAATTCAGTACGTTATTTTGATCCTGCGTAAAAATACAAAAGGCCAAGGCTAAGGTAAGCCTAGAGTGAATAGGCTCTTAATAAACTAGGCGGGATTGCGGTCAAGCGGTAGTTTAAAAGTTATAAAAAAAAAATCGTCAGTTATTTTTAGAGAAGTAATCTGATTTTTTATACATTTAATTGGGATGTTACAGAGGCCTTAATAGAGTAGAGAGAGAAATAACAGCTGGGTCGTTCGAAGTTTAAGCTAGTTGCGGTTTGAGGAAGCGTGATCATGCGTAACATAAATAAGGACGTTTCGATCTCTCGGAAAGCTCGTTAAGCCTCTGGCCTCGACTGTGTGTTCAGATTGTTTGAATAGTAGACCTTTGACAGTAATTACGGATCCCGTCAGTTATTAACTATATTGCACTAAAAATGAAAGAGTTTTAGGACTCTATAATCTTCTAGGCGATCTCATAAATTATACCCGAATGGTAATTTTATAACGAGGTATCAGTAGCACCTAACGGGTTTCATTTTGACAGTTCAGCAGCATTCACTGCGTTGTTTAAATTGTTGAGCAAATAATTTTTTGAGCATATGAAGCAATGGGCTAGCAATATGCTTCAATATGATACCAATTGATAGTAATGGTTTGTTACGCAATTAGGGTACAGCTCCTCTAAACAGTTGCTTGTTTGCTGCCTGGCAGGGACGATAAGATGGGAGAAAAAACATAAAACTCTTAATTCTACACTATATTAAAACCAAGGTGCCCATTTTCGTTTTTAGACCTCCCTTAACAGTCCGTTCTTAACTTGTCGAAGGTTCGCATATGCGGATGGGGAGATGAAGTTTCGTTATAACTGATATACATTGGCATCACAAACAGTGCGTGGAATATGCGAATATTAAGCACTGTAAGCCAAGTATGTGACGCATAACTTAGCCTGAGGTTTTGCCATTTATTGAAACGGTGTGCGGCACACGCCTCGAACAATCTTGTGGAATTTTTTTTAGGTTGAGAACAATATTGAAATTGATATTGGGTCATGTTTTCTTTGTTAATGCCTTATGTCACAAACTTCAGATAGTGAAGAAAAAAATCCCTGTGGAAATAACGTGTTTTTACTTCCATACTGTAGTGGTTTAATTTATTTCATCAAAAGTTTGGGCCTATCCACGAAAATCGCCATCGAGAAGGTTCTCACAGGTGTGCGGCCCAATTGACTACTCTTCGTGGGAATTCGCAACATAATTAACAATGCAATCTCTGACATAGTGAGCACTTATATCTATGTGTTTTATCCTTCTATGTGCTACGTCTGGACTTGGTATGTACGCAGAATAACCCAGCAGATGTGCTGACAAAACCATTAGCCGGATCCACCCCGAACGATCCAAAGCGCTCTGATCGCGCGCGGCATGGAGCGCGCTCCACGGAGCGTGAAGTGTAGACGTGCCGCGCGTGATCAATGTGCGCGGTGCTCCTAGCCGCGTGCGATCCATTTGCTGTCGGCTTTTGGTCACGCACAGAGAGGCCTCAGACGCATGGCGCGCGCGGTCTGGGCGGTTATAATTTTGAACCGCGTGATCCGCCAATACGTCAAATTGAACGAACGCCGAAAGTCAAATTGATTTGCAGTCATTCTTGCAAAATTAGCTTCAGCTCAATCAACAATTATCTCTTTGTAAAATGAGTCCCATATTCCAACCGGTTTTTAAAAATTGTTTTAACCCAATACTGTCTTTTTCGTTTTCGTTATTTTTGTCATAAATATACAAGTAAATTGTAGCTTGCTGCTGCTGCGGCTATATCTCGCCGTCGTTGCACATGTGACTCCATAGCCAAACAAAATTCAACTGGTTCATTATGGATCGGCAGGATCACGCTGCAGCAGCCACTCAGGATCGCAAAAGATTGCTGTTGAATCGACCTAGAACGATCGACGCTCCACGCATCACGATCTTGAATCGCGGATCGCGTGATCACCGATCCATTTTGGATCCTTTGGTGTGGATCCGGCTATTAGGCCGTGTGGCATTTACCGAATGTGTGCCCGATCTGAGTTTGGGTGTGATTAGTGTTGTGTGAAGTGGGATATCTAATGATGAATATTGTTTGAGGAGGAAGTGTGGAAACTTTTCTAAGTTAAGAACAATATTGAAATTGAAATTCGATCATGTTTTCTTTGTTAATTACATAAGTATGTCATGAACTTTAGATGTAACTGCCTCCGCGCGTAGCGGTAGCGAACGCGACCGCTGCGCAAGAAGGCGCGGGTACGATCCCCGCGCAGTGCAAATATTGGTATGCATGAATATGAATATTTGCACTGGTCTGGTCATGCCTCGGAAAGCACGTTAATCCGTCGGTCCCGGTTGCCATACGAACATCTAATGGTAGTCGTTACGGGTTGTTGGAGCCCTCAAAAGTCCAACAATTGGTGTAACTGCAATATTTCGATATCGCCTTCGGGTTGTGGAGGTCAGAGGGCAGTCGCTTCACGGAAAATGTCAAAGTTTAGGCAAACTCAGCAATTAGACTGGTAAAGCGGACCCCAGATTCCAAAGCTGAAAAAGCTTCGGATGCGACTGGGAGAACCGCTGGAATGATGATGAACTTTAGATGTAAATAAAAAAATTCCTTGTATAAACAACGTGTTTTTACTACTATACCGTAGTCTGCTACTTTATTTTATCAAAAAATCTGAATGTAACTTTGGGCCTCAGGACTGAGAATCCAATTCTGTTATTTACAAAAATTATATGACTTGTATTTCTTCTGTGGATCCCTTGAGTTTAACATAAATTTAACCAAACGAAAATCATGGATTTATTTATTTTCTTTTTATGGATTCGTAGCATGAGTACTTCAGTTACATTTAGCATTAACGAAGATTTTTTTAACGCTTACACGCGATTCCACCTGATGGTAAGTGGTGATGCAATCGTTGATAGTAAAACGCACTAGTTTATTAAGAGCCTATTTACTCTAGCTATTGTTTTTCTTTTTAGGCGACGTTGAGGCGACATTAGCTTCAATACATAGTATAAAACAAAGTCCCTCTCTCTTTCCCTATGTCCCTATGAATAATTAAATCTTTAAAACTACGCAACGGATTTAGATGCAGTTTTGTTTTAATAGATAGAGTGATTAAAGAGGATGGTTTATATGTAGGTATAATAATATCCATTAAATAGTGGAGAAATACTATTATTTTCGAGGTTTCTAATATGATGTCTTAAATAATTAACACAGGCTAAACCCTACGAAATTCATTAAAATAATGAACTAAGTATTGTACACATTGAAATGGCCTACAAAAAACTCATCGATGGTATATTTTTTGTCATTTACCGCCACCCCGACCGATTTTTCTGTAGTGTATTTAGTATCAGCATTGCACCCGTGCGAAGCCGGGGCAGTTCCCTATAGATAACCGTGTAGTATAAATAATCCACGTAGATTTTGAAAGTTATTAGCAATTCACAGACCAGATTCCCAGACACTGTTTTCTTCCTTTCTTGCAGCAGATTTCTCTTACCATTAAATTCCTAACGAAATTAGATTTTCCAGACATTCCCAGACTGTAAATAACACCATTGTCTGAACATTCGTTTTGAATGAATTTTACACTGCTCCTCTCTGGTATCGATGTTTAAATTGACATTTAGATTCATTTCATTAGGAATCTGGATCGACATCATATTGCTGAAAATCAAAAAGCATTACTTTATTTGAAACAGAATTTCAATTTCAATTGATATTGAAGAAGAAAGATAAAGTTCTCTATCTTGTTTTATCAAGTATTCTTCTACGTATATAGCTTCTTTGAAATACGATGTCGCTACTCCTCCAGGTCGTTTGCTTTCATTTAAAATACACAATGTTAGGTTGTTCTGAAATATCTAAAGAAACTGAAAGTATTCAGCAGTTACGTTCTGCAATTAACAAACCATTTGGATAATTGTTTTAGTAATCGAAATAAACTATAACATTTTGTCTATAGACACTTTAGAAAAATATTGAAAAAAAAATAGAGGAAGGGGTTAATTTATAGAAAAACACGGATCATTATTATTCACTACTTTCGAAACGAACGAATGGATTGTTCTTGAAGTTTAGCCATCTTTATGCAATAAAAATGATGTGAACATACAAAATACCTCTGCATTCCATCATTTGAATTCCTACATCAAATTAGAATCAGAAGTGTATCAGAGTGTCAATTGAAAAATGAGTAAAGTGTTCTAAAAAGTCATACCTACACAATGTGTTATGATCTGATGCACATTGTCAATGAAGTTAGCATAGAATCAATTACTCAATTGATTTCTCTCAATTTAAATATAGATGATTATTTTATCGTGACTTTTTCCAAAAAAAAATCTTATTTGCATTCCATCGCTTTGCCTGTCGATCTTCTTCGCATTGCATTATGCTTTAAGTTCATTATTGCCTAGGATTCTTTCAATCTTTTTCCCTAGGATTCTTTCTGACTTTTTCCTAGGATTCTTTCGGACTTTTTCCGTAGCGTGATGTAAATTAACCTACAACCTTAGACAATTACTAAACTTCTAAATGCATTTTTTTTTATTTGCGAGTTGGAACAAACAAACGCTTCAGCTTTCCATTAGTAATTAGCGGCCGCCAGCGACTTCGTTCGCGTGGAGTTAGTTATGCTCCGCTCCTATTGGTCACAGCGTAATGTTATATAACCTAAACTCTCCTTGGATTAATGGGCTATCCAACGCAAAAAGAATTTTTCAAATCGGACCAGTAGTTCCTGATAATCTCAGGAACTACTGGTACGTTCAAACAAACAAACTAACACTTCAGCTTTATATATTAGTATAGATAAAAGACAGAAATAAATTTGAAACTATTAAAAATACTATTAACTTGAAATATGTATTTAATTTAACTTTCAAGAAGCCTTTCTAACATTGAATTGTACCAACTAAATAGTTTGACTTTGACACTGAATTTTGAGCAGTTAATATTTTAAGCTTTTAATAAAAAATAATAAATGCTGGCTTTTGACGGTACACCAGTTGATGTTATACTTTAAAATTAATTTATACTCAATATTTGAATATCACTATTAACCTTATTAAACCGTTTCTTGATATTTGGAATCGATGGTAAACTGTTTCGATTCTATTTCTGTTGCGATTCGAGACTGGTATTTTCACTTCAATTTAATTAAACCAGTACCACTTAGTATTTATTTTAAGGTCACCTTAACCCAGTTAAAACATCTGTCGGGTTTTGGATCAACCCGCTGTAAAGCGAATAGTGATATGGAAATATCGGTGAAAACTTGTAAATTGCCTTTAAAAGCATATCATTTAAGAACGCTGTTTATATTAGCGATAAGTTTCCGAAAATAATAAAACAAAATGACGAGGAAACGATTAACAAATAACAGACTATTTTCCGCTCGAAAGAATAATAAAAGTACTAAAGATCCTGGTTCTGGCCGCGAGTTGTTGGTAAGTGATACTGTGGCCTTTGACGTACAGGCAAGTGAAGCAAGACAGAGGAGAGAGGAGGCAGGATACGGGTGTGTTTTAGTCAGTAAAAGTCTGACACTCTGACGTCCGCTCCGCCCAACTGGGAGAGATCATTTGATGATTTCGTATCCGGAAAAATCCCCAGTTTTTTGTACGAGCAAAAGAGATAAGTAATATACAGTATGTTAAATAACAGAGGGCGTTCCCTTAAACTCGTTAATATATATCATTAATAGATTAAAATAAAAATATCAGCATAGAAAAATAAGCATAAAAAAATCCGAATAAAAAGAAATTCTAATTGGAAATAAATTTGAAACCTCCTGTTTTAAATCAAAATAGTAGTCGTCATGTATAAATAAATAGCGACGTTGCCGTCTTTCATGTTCGCGTGTACAGTGTGTTTCTTTTACATGTCAATTTAAAATTTTTATTGAATATTTTCTTATTGGAAAAATTTTTAAAACATTTTGTTTTCGAATGGAAATATTTTTTTTAGCATGTATGTATGCTATACTATTTCGGGTTAATGGGAACGCCCTCTGTTAGTTAACATACTGTATATTAATTATTAGCTTTCCGCCCGCGGCTTGCGTGGAATTCGGTATATCGCGATTTTTAGATTTCCTTCGGAAATATTTTTCAATAAAAGGTAGCCTATGTCCTTTCTTAGGGTACAAAGATTGTCTGTGCCAAATTTCATCAAAATCGGTTGAGAGGTTTAAGCGGGAAAGCGTAACAGACAGAAAGACAGAGTTACTTTCGCATTTATAATATTAGCACAGTCTAAAAACCATACAGTCGTCCGACGAAGACGTCTAGACAGAGCAATCGTGCCGGGTGTGAGGGACGAGACGCGGGTAAGCGACACCCGAGTTGCGAACAAAACGATGTTCGTAGCTCGGTATCTATCATTAAGGGCTAACACGTGTTTGTTTTTTTATTTGTTTGTTTTATAAGATATGAGTGTCAATTTTGAGTATATTTGGGGTGCTTGTAACGAAGAAGCCATCTTTTTTTGATATCCAAAATGGCGGACGTCATTTTTTTACAATTTAATATGGGTGTCAATTAAGTAAATATCATTGTGGTGCTTGTTACGAAAAAGCTATCCTTTCGGAAATCCAAGATGACGGACGCCAATTTAACTGTATATTAATACGATATGGGTGTTAATTCCGAGGTCGATTGGGGTGCTGGTTACGAAAATGCCATCAAAATAACTTTAATCTGTCTCGAGTTGTTCTCTTATTAAAAATAGCACATTAATTAAGTATAATACAGCTATCGATGTTGATCTGCAATAAATAAATAATTACATAAATATTGTTTATTTGTGACAACCCTGGCCGATGCGTTACTGTCTAGACGATGTCGGCATTTTACACGAGATCAAAGGCGTCGACCTACTGTATGATTTTTATACTGTGATATTAGTACGGATAGTTGATTGCAAACTGTTTACACCATTTTGCTAGTCACCCTTGACGACTATGACAGTCTATACTAATGTAGTCGTCAACGTTATCTCATGTAAATACGTATGTATTCATTGCACTGATTTTGACAGCCTCCGTGGCGTAGCGGTAACAAAAGTGTCCGCTGCGCAAGAAGGCGTGGGTTCGATCCCCGAGCAGTACAAATATTTTGTATGCATGAATATGAACATATGCACTGATCTGGTCGTGCCTCGGTAAACAGGTTAAGCCGTTGGTCCCGGTTGCCATACGAACATCTAGTGGCAGCCGTTACGGGTTGTTGGAGCCCTCTAAAGTCTATCAATTGGTCTAAATGCAATGCTTCGATATCGCTTTCGGGTTGAGGAAGTCAGACGGCAGTCGCTTCACGCAAAATATCGAAATTTAGCCAAAATTAGATAGACTGCTAAAGCAACCCCAGATTTCAAAGCTGAAAAAGCTTCGGATGCGACTGGGTTTAACGCTGAGACGATGATGATGATGACTAAGAGAAATTTGTAATTCTTGGAGTGATTAATAAACTATTATTATTATTTGTTGCTGCTTTTGGAAATGACATTCTCGCATTTCAACCTATTTGTAGTCTGCTGAAAGGCTTGGCTATAGACGCCTCAGTAAATTAAGGCCCGTAGCCGAGCTCAAATTTCGAAATACTTAAAAACTAAGCGAAGATACGTTAAGGGCACCTCAATGGGGTATCGAACTCGGCTTAAGAATTGTCTAGAAACAGGACAGGTTGGATAGGAATTACCTATTAAGGGACAAAGTGTCGTGAGGATACCGGCTTGTCCTAGAGTCAAAAACTTCAACGACATGTGACATCTACCAACCCGCACTGGGCCCGCGTGGTAGATTACTGCCGACTCCTTCTCACTGAGAGGAGGCCTGTGTTCCAGGAGTGGGGCCAGGCTGGTTGTGATTGTGGACGAAATGCGGCGCGGGTTGATATGAGCAACAGTCGTGTCTACTGGCAGAGACAAGAGCTATAGCTAGGTTTTTGTGGGGTACAGAATACGGTATTTGACTAAAAAAAAACTGATTAGTCCGTCAGTCAGATTTCCAAAAAATACTAGACACGTACTTTTTTCTTTTTACATATAAACAAAAAATTAAGACGACACAGTGCGTTGAAAACTCGTGTGACGTCACTGCACGCTACACTTTTTAAAGAGCAGTGACGTGACCAGCCACCAGTCCTGATCTATGATGCCTTTTATATTTGTCATTTTTTATTGATTTGATAAAACAAAATATACGTATCCAATATTTTTCTATAATCTGAATGACGGACTAAATAGAATAATTTTTTTCTTACCCAGAAAACATCCCTATTTTCGCCGAAAGACTTACGTTTGGTATACCATAGATACTAGCGAATACGCACCTTCGCGCCTTCACTGCTTTTTGTTAGTTGTAGTTGCTCGCTTCTGGGGCCTATCACTAAGTGTGCCTAGTTCATCTCAAAACTAAACTTTTTACAAAGAATTCAAATACTAAACGTTTAACTACTACTAAAACTTGCTCTGCGCAAAGCAATTTAACTTTTACTACTTTAAAGAATAACTTCAATTGCGAAGTGGGCTGTTAAATTCGGTACCAGTGATAATTTCTTACTAGGTATTCCCACAGCAGCAAAACCAACTCTTAAGTACTCTGTAACCCGTTTAGAGCCCAAAACATTGTTGAAACTGCTATAAAAGAACAAATAGGTACGAATTCATGAAAAGTTTAAATTGTACCAAGCATTAAGCGGTTTAGGCAATAAAACATTCGATACAGCTTTAAGCACTAGATTTTTATTGGTTTCCAATACCCGTTTACAACGGAAAATTGAGTTTGTCGTTGTTAATATACATAGCTATGTCAAGGGTATAAGCGACAGCCTTCGTGGCGTAGCGGTAGCGAACGCGGCCGCTGCGCAAGGAGGCGCGGGTTCGATCCCCACGCAGTGCAAATATTTGTATGCATGAATATGAATATTTGCATTGGTCTGGTCGTGCCTCGGAAAGCACGTTAAGCCGTTGGTCCCGGTTGCCATACGAACATCTAGTGGCAGTCGTTACGGGTTGTTGGAGCCCTCAAAAGTCCAACAATTGGGCTAATTGCAATGCTTCGATGTCGCCTTCGGGTTGTGGAGGTCAGACGGCAGTCGCTTCACGGAAAATATCGAAGTTTAGCCAAAATCAGCAGTTAGACTGGTAAAGCGGACCCCAGACTCAAAAGCGGAAAAAAGCTTCGGATGCGACTGGGATTAACGCTGAGATGATGATGATGATGTCAAGGGTATAAGCAAATTGATCAACTATTTTAATATTATTATGTTGTTAATCTTTGGCATCTCTTTCTCCCACAAAGCAAATTAAATCAGGATGTCTTCTAATTTCCCCGATTGAATTAAACTTCACCCGCTCAAGAGCTTATATAACTGAGAATATGTTATTACGTAGATATCAGAAATAACGTAGTAACGGTACGGAAACTCAAACATAAGACTCAAATCAACTTGTCCTGAGCAAACGAGGTAAATCATCCTCGTGCGCCTCTCTGAAACCAGGTCTTTGCCCTGAAGCGCTACAAAATGACATAGCGCTACAAGAAGTCATATTTAAGGCACAAAAAGGTGCATAAGCTCGATGTGTGGTCTGAAAATTGACGATAGCTGTGTACTATTTTTTAAGTCGCTGAAAATTATAACCTTACCATCATTGTACATTTATGAAATTACGGTTTTTGTCAAGACAAACATAAGATTGTTTGAAACGGTGTCAACGTTACGAGATGTTACAATTCGTAGCCAATATGTCAATAGTTTAAAAAATCAGCGTTGTAATACTGCTTTAGTAAAAAAGAGTGTTCTTTGGAAAGGCACCGCGCATCTACAACAAATTACCAGTTGGCATAAAAAATTTGAATGTTATACAATTCAAGACCAAATTAAAACATTTATTAATTGAGAAATGTTATTATACAACTGATGAATTCCTAAATGACAAATTAATGTAGACTTATTTATTTTGACTCGCGAAATTACTCCGTATTGTGACATTTGTGACTTTGTTTTTATTCATTAATCATTATTTAGTTTCATTTTGACATTATATAATTAATAATTTGTTTTTTGGCTCTACCATGATTAGCACGATTGACTAAAAATTTTTTAATGTTTTGTATGCAAGTGTAAACATAAATTTAAGAACTGTATTCACTACCTATATTATACAAATAAAATTGATTTAGATTTTTGATTTTGATAATAAATAAATAATAATTAATACAATACCATGGCTATTATTTATCAAACAAGTTTGACGATCCTGCAAGTATTTGTCGACCTGTTGAACAGATTATAAGAAGGCCTACGACACGTTGCGATGTTATCGTACTTAGCTCATGAGGCAGCTTGAGCTTTACAAGATGAATGTATGTAACTCTAAACACCTTCTTTGAGTCGTATATCGGGGAATGGAGCACAGTCCTTCGCTATCCAAGATCTCGACAGATCCAGGGGAATGATGAACCTGATTGGATTAAACCTAACAGATTTACATGCCAGACTGTCAAAGGTCTCTGAGATATCAAGCGATATAGCATTGTCGTGTTAGGACAGGGAAGAAAGGGAAGGGGGGAGGAGGACAGATAAATAATTTATTAAAAACAGTAAATAAAAAAAATGTATTAAAATTGATTTAGAAAATGAAAATGGAATGGTATGGGTGAAGTGAGGCAGAAAAAAACTTTTTTACAAAAAAAAACAACCGACTTCCAAAAACCACTACAAAGTGAAAAATAACTATTTTCGGAAGTCGGTGTCTTTGGCTTTGTATGTATATTCATTTTTGACACCGACTTCCGAAAATAGTTATTTTTCACTTTGTAGTGGTTTTTGGAAGTCGGTTGTTTTTTTTTTGTAAAAAAGTTTTTATTTTACACTTTTTAGTTGTTAAAAGTACTATGTATTCAGTTGCATCCGGTCAGACTGGAAGTTGACGCAAATATAGTTGGGAAACGACGTAATTTTGTTTACTTTAATTTTTACCCGTAAGTATTCCCTCAACTGCCTATAGTCTTCATCATCAAATTTACTGCAGACCATTATTTTAACCCAATGGGTGCCAAGGTCTCATCAATATAAATGAATTGGGTCCAAATACAAGGTAGCTACTGTAAATCTTTTAGGAGTTCCCTGAAGTCACCTTTGTCATCATCATCAGCTAATGACAGTCACCACCCATCTAGGTGTAAGGTTCTTGTCAATACAAATTATTCAAGCACAAACACAAGGTAGCTGCTGTGAATTGTTGAGGAGTTCCTTCGACTGTCTCCCGGCTCCATCATCAGATCTACTCCAAACCTTTATTAAATTGTAGTGCTTTAAAATACTTAATGGAAATGCTAAGAAATGCACTAGTCACCCCTGCAATTTTTGGAAGTTTCCCTTGTTTTCTCTGGTCTTCCACCATCAAACCCTGATATCCTTATCATGGGACCACCTTGGGAACGTCTTCTTTCCAACAGAAAAAGAATTATCAAAATCGGTTCATAAACGACGAAGTTATGCGCGAACAACATAAAAAAAAAAAAAAAAGCATATATACGGTCGAATTGAGTACCCTCCTCCTTTTTGAAGTCGGTTAAAAAAAGGGTGAAAAGTTCAGTCGGGCAGCAGAAGCAGACGCAGTACGGCAGTAGGAGCGGCGCTTGCGGTAGCAGCGTCACTGGCAGTAGGAGCGACGCCTTCAGTAGGAGCGGTTCCGGCAGCAAAGGGCCGGCAGCTGCAGCTGAGGAGCGGCTCCGGCAGTAAGAGCAGCGCTGGTGGTACGAGCGTCACCGGCAGTAGGAGCGAAGCCGGCAGTAGGAGCGGTTCCGGCGGAAAAGGTTCAGAAGCAGCAGCTGAGGAGCTCAGGAGCGGCGCCAACAGTAGGGGCGATGCCGACAGCAGAAACGATGCCGGCAGCAGAGGGCCGGCTGCAGTAGAAGACGCGCCAGATAGCAGAGGCGCCATCGCCAGCGAGTACCCCTGAAAGGGCTGCCGGAGGCAGCGTTTTTCTAAGACTCAATATTTGAAGCTGCTTACTTGAAAGCCAAACCTCCACTGACAATGGTCAGTGGAGGTATAGCTTCCAAGTAAGCAGCTTCTTCAGAAATCCTCTTAGAGCAGTGGCCCTGCGAGGATTTTTAAAGAAACCTCGGAGAACGGTTGCAGGGCGAAATTTAAATATTCAAAAATATAGACGAGGGAACGGTAATGTTACTGTACATAACATTACAGCATAACTTCCACATGTTTCTCCAAGGCCCAGTAATGCGAAGAAGAACTCCAGTTGTTTATACAACTACGACGATAATCATACTGATGGTCATTGGGAAAGTTGACAGGATAGGTTAGAGGATAAATAGATTATCATTTTTCAGCTCCAGAATTTTAGGGCCTCCCTATATTGGTTTTTAAAGAGGTGAAACAAGCACATCAAGACAGGAGCCAATTCTAGAGCATAGCTTTTCAGGACTCTTGCATTTTGTCAAATCAGCCGTTATCTAGCAGTCTAGATATAAGTCTAAATTATTAAAGACCTTAAAGAACTCTTTTTCGAACACTTCAATGTAGATCTGCAATACTGAAAATCTCAATTCACCTAATTGAGATTTTCAGTATTGCAGATCTACATTGAAGTAATTTTTGACAGAGGGGTAAATAGATTTGCCTTCTCTTGCTCTGCATGGGCCAGCGCTTCATCAGACTTCAGCATAAAAAGCACGGAAGACGACAAAAGTTCGTCTTAAACGATTAAAGTGTTTTTAGGGTTCCGTAGCCACATGGCAGAAAACGGAACCCTTATAGATTCGTCATGTCTGTCTGTCCGTCTGTCCGTTTGTATGTCACAGCCATTTTTATCCGAAACTATAAGAGCTATACTGTTGAAACTTGGTAAGTAGATGTATTCTGTGACCCGTATTAAGATTTTGATGCAAAAATAAAAAAAAATAATAAATATTAGGGGCTCCCCATACTTAGAACTTAAACTAAAAAAAAAAATTCATCCAACACATTCCTGTTCCTTATGGATAGGTCTTCAAAAATGGTATCGAGGTTTCTAAAATATTTTTTTCTAAACCGAATAGTTTGCATGACAGCCGCTTCCAAAGTGGAAAAAAGTTGCCCCCCCACCCCCTCTAACTTCTAAAATAAGAAAATGAGAAATCTAAAAAAACATATAATGTACATCACAATAAAAACTACCAACGAAAATTATTTTGAACGAGATCTAGTAAATAGTTTTTTAATACCTCGTAAATCGTAAACCGATTATTACTGTGTAGGTAATCTTTCATACAAATAACTTAAATTCTTTAATTTCATAAATCAATGGTACGAAATGAGAATTCTAAAAAAAACATATAATATACATCACAATAAAAACTACCAACGAAAATTATTTTGAACGTGATCTAGTAAATAGTTTTTTAATACCTCGTAAATCGTAAACCGATTATTACCGTGTAATCTTTCATACAAATAACTTAAATCCTTTAATTTCATAAATCAATGGTAGGTACGGAACCCTTTGTGCGTGAGTCAGACACGCACTTGGCCGGTTTTTTTTTTGTTTTTCAAATTTTGTTAAGTGGTAAAACAAATTAATGTTATTATAATACAATAAGGCTCGGGTCCATATTTCCTGATACGTGCGTGGTTGTAAACAAGGCTTAACCTGCTACTGCTAATATGGGAAACAACAAAATGTTAACACGTGCGATAATTTCCCAAAGCTCAAGGCGGGTCGCCGCAAAACCATAACACCATAACAGCTGAACCTTAGTAATTTGTAATTAATATTTTCGGATACTTGAATCGAGTATAAATGAATATAAATAAATGTGTTTGTATAAATGAAAAGCTAAAATTTGAAGGGAAACTTAATTACCCATCTTTTTTAAATAGCCAATGTTCTATTATAATACTAATTTTCTTTAATACAGCGGGAGAGAGATCAAGCGTACAAATTGGAAAAGACGACATCATTTGATCTGTTACTTATAGATTAAAAAGTTATAAAAATATTTTGAGATGCCGATGATGTCGACTGTCGATAATGCTTTGTAACTATCGAATTTTTAATTTAAAAATTGTGTTACAATCTTTCTGACCTTTCGCCAATTTATCGTAAGTTAGAAATCCAGGTTATCTGTTTAGAAAAACTGCTGACCGTGATACATTCGATGGACTGAAATCTCACTTCGCCTAACAAGCTGCAAGCTGTCAATAGTCTCAAAACCTAGAATTTGAACTGACAGTTTACACGGTAATTTTTTTACAGAATGTACTTATTTCTTATAAATTATAAACTAGCGCTTGACCGCAATCCCGTATGATGGTAAGCGGTGACGCAATCGCTGATGGTAAAGCGCACTAGTTTATTAACAGCCTATTCACTGTAGCCTTGAAGACACTCAAATTGTAGTCCGACGGAAACACCGCCGCTGGCAAATTGTTCCAGTCCGTCGATGTACGCGGTATAAAGGAGGAGGCGAAACGCTTCCTCCGGATCGCAGTGGTGTTAACAACGTAAAGGTGGAAACTCGCCGTACGACGGGTCGTCCGATGGTGGAACGAAGATGGGGGAATTAAATCATGCAATTCCCTCGCGTACTCCCCAAAATTCATCCTATAGAACACCGAAAGCCTGGCTACTCTACGCCTGTGCTCTTGGCTTTGGAGACCATCTCGAGTTAAATCAGGGTCACCAATCAGCCTCTTCGCACGCCTCTCCACTGAATCCAAAGTGGCCACAATTGTGGAAAGGCTTTTTTTAAACTTACGACTCAACTCGTGTCTCGGCTACGACACATGCCACACGCATGTCGGTTAGATTAGTTTAGGTTACGTGACAATTAATGTATAGAGCTCGTAGTCGTACATGCTCTTAAAGTCAGAAATATATCGAGCTTTGTTCAAAAAAAATTGGCGATAATACCGTCATCTTGTCGCCCTCTATAAAATCTTTATACTTATGTTCTGTAATTCATATTGCGTACATAATAAAGAGTACTCTATCTATTCTATTCTATTATTTTATTAATATAAAGGACGTGACACCAAATTATAAGAAACAAATAAGGAAACTTACAGAACACACCCAAACATTACACATATGTGACATATTCTAATAACTATTCTCCACAGAGGAATTCGCAAACCAAGCTCCGAGATAAAAACTAATAGTATAGTTCAGGGTTCACTGGCTTGGCTACGGTAAGTAGTACACTTACCGTTAGATTGCAATACATTAAGTAAACTAATGTCGCCTCAGCTGGCTATTATCATGCTTATCGTATTATCTGCTGAGTAATTGCGTAACACAATATCAGGGGCCCTATTGTTTGCTATAACAATAGTGTCAGAATAGTCAATCAGTGATCTCATAATGATGGATTTTGACAAGTTTCTTAATCTAATAACAAAATGGCTTCATCATATCTTTTCAGTGGTCAATCACTGACACTCCATTCCATATTAAAAAATGTTCAATTTAAGTAGTAATTTTTAGAAAATTATTTCTACTACCAGGTCTAATAATAATGGCAATACGGCAATGTTACTCTAATAACATTCCATTACGAGACGTCTAACCGATCATAATGAATTTAGCAGATTACGAACTTTTAGCACAATGACAATGGAATCGTGTTGGAATGATAAATTTATAAAAATATCAGACCAGGGCCCCAGTATCAACGAGTTTAATTTTGCCAGTTCAACAACATACATTTACACTTTTGAGCAGACACGTTTTTCGAATATATTGACAGCCTCCGTGGCGTAGCGGTAGCGAATGCGGCCGTTGCGCAAGGAGGCGCGGGTTCGATCCCCGCACAGTGCAAATATTTGTATGCATAAATATGAATATTTGCACTGGTCTGGTCGTGCCTCGGAAAGCACGTTAAGCCGTTGGTCCCGGTTGCCATACGAACACCTAGTGGCAGTCGTTAGTAACGACTGCCACTAGGTGTTCGTATGACTTTTGAAGGGCCAACAACCCGTAACGACTCGTTACGGGTTGTTGGCCCCTCAAAAGTCTAACAATGGGTTTAACTGCAATGCTTAGATATCGCCTTCGGGTTGTGGAGGTGAAAAGCTACGGATGCGATTGGCATTAACGCTGAGATGATGATTTTTTGCATGTACAAAGCAATAGGCTCGCCTCCAAATAATTTAGAATGAGATTGATGGCATAAGGGCACTACATTAAAATATTTTGTAATAGTTGTGCTCCGCGGTTACACCCGCGTAAGTATTGATCCCGTGGAAATATCGGGATGAATTGTTTTCTTTTGTGTTTTTTTCAATAAAATGTGATGTTAATCTACCTTCTCAATTTGTTTATAACAATTTACACTTTATTACAATTTGCACTCTGACTCCTAAAGTAGGCCTGTGACTTAGTCAGTGATTCTCCGGAAGAAACAAAGCTATATTTCCAGTGATATCGTTTTTAATTATTGCTGATTAAATATTGATACACTGTTTGTTCCGTTCCCGCAGACAAACCGTGAAAACGGTTTTGCGGGGCATAGCATTTATCCTATTGTACAAGTGGATATTAAGAAAATAAATAATAATATATAATAATAATACGTTTTAACAATATGCAAATTCGTGACAAAGAAATAGATAATTTTTAAAAGAGAACAATCATATGAGAAAAAATAACGAAATGGTGAGTGTAGGCTGCAGGAGTATGAGAAACCGTGGCCCTGGCGCATAGAAAAGTGAAAAAACACGGGTGGGTTTTAGTCAGTAATAGTCTGACATGCCCTTCCACTCCACCCAGAGCGGAAGAGGTCATTTGATGATTTCCCATTCCAAACAAAAAAAAAGACTTTATGTGTATGAAGGGACGTTTGTGTGGATGGGTGAGAGCGTGCATGTTCTGAACAAGTGTAGCCTTGTCTTAATATATTAGCAATAAAGTCCTGTAAAGAAGTTTGATGATCTGCTATCTAAGTAACACGTTTCAGTTTCGTAAAAATACAGTAAAAAACACACACACAGTTACAAACACACACACACACACACACAACAACACACACAGCACACAACACATACAGTTCAAAATACAGTAGAAATGAATCCTTTTTCTAAATACAATGAAATGATAAATTACATGGATTGCGAGAAATAACCTGAAACAAATTTGCGGAACAATTGAACAATTTGTCGTATGAAAATTGTCCTACATTTGGAATAAAGTCATCGACCGGCGTTTCTCAAATACCCGCGGAAAAGTTTCTCTTGTGTATTGCGTATTCCATTTGCGTATATTCATCCTTAATTAGTTTGTTTGAGAACCAAGGAACTTTAACTATGACAGAACGGAACAACGTGATAGAATTCTTGATATTATGTGATGTTAGTGTTTCATTATTATAAAACCAATGGAGGCAAAAAACGTAGCTTTTAAAGTCCTCCCACTAGATGGATCGAAGACCTTGGTGAAGGCCGCAAAAACACCGTTGGAGGCAAAAAAAAACAACACCGGTCAAAATGGAGGCGTTTTGGGATACCTATACGTATGTATAGCAATAGACGTCGTTCGCCTGAAATGATGATGATGACATATATCAACTAGCATAATTTGTTATAGTTGTTTACTTTTGTAGTTAAACGTCTGTCTGTAATTAAATAACTTGACAACGATATTACTCACGAACGCAAAACCTAGAACGGTATTAGATATTTTTATAAATCACAGTTAAATACGTTATATCCGATTCCAATCTAGCGTAATAAGCATTTTTTTTTTTGTCTAAATCTGTCTCAACTTGACAAGCCTAAAGCCTAAATTTAGGCATGTTTCCAAGGAAAGAAATAAAATATCTCCCGAAAACTAGTTAAACCCAAAAAATATAAATTTCGTTTACCCGTAATAAATTTATTTTGGCTCCCACATGGGACACCCAATATTTTTTCCGACAGTTTTAATTCATATTTCGAACACTAGGTATTTTTACAAGTAATAAATAAGTCAACCAGCTGTTGTCTCGTGCTACTCGGATTACGTTCGACGTTTTATTACATTCAATTTTTGCGTAATCGAGGCGGCCATCTTTATTTATGAGCTTGCTAATTTCACGCTTTAATACTACACACTACAACAATTTTAGTAATATTTCCGGCACGGGGCAAATAATTTTATCATGTTCTCAAGGAAATGGGGATGTTTTCATGGCCTACTGACCTCGCACCTCGCTTTGACGATAAAGGTCAAAAATATTGGACACAAAATATCTGAAACGAATAGCACTTATTTCCTTCCACTTTTGTTTCCTTTTTTGTAGCCAGAGTGTAATTTGGCCGTCTTTGATGTAACACAAAAAGCTACTTTCACTTGTTTAGGAATCGACGTAGTATTTTACTATGGGGAGTTGTTATTTTTTTTAATAAGTTTGCTATACCACGGAAAACCTTTCAGCAGCGCCTTTATGCTGTTCCAAACCGCGACCGCATTACACGCGCCGGTAGATGTGGGCAAAAACCGCAACGAGAAAATATTTTTCCGGACTGCCGGATCAAGTGGGTAATATTTTATACACTCTGTGCGAGGCAGCATAGGTACGGCTAAGGTCCCTTTTTACTTAAATATCTGCGAAGTAATTACGTAACACACTGCCACTAGCTGGCTTTGATTTTGACATGTCAACAATAGTTGATAAGCAGATGCAATTTTCGACCATGTGAAGCAATATATTAATTAATTACTGTCTCCGTGGTGTAGCGGTAGGAAACGCGGCCACTACGTAAGGAGGCGCGGGTACGATCCCCGCGCAGCGGAAATATTTGTATGCATGAATATGAATATTTGCATTGATCTGGTCATGCCTCGGAAAGCACGTTAAGCCGTTGGTCCTGGTTGCCATACGAACACCTGATGGCAGTTGTTACGGGTTGTTGGAGCCCTCAAAAGCCCAACAATTGGTTTAACTGCAATGTTTCCATATTGCCTTTGGGTAATGGAGGACAATCAGCAGTCGCTTCACGGAAAATATCGAGGTTTAACCAAAATCAGCAGTTAGACTGGTAAAGCAGACCCTAGACTCCAAAGCTGAAAAGCTTCGGATGCGACTGGGATTAACGCTGAGATTATGATGATGATGTGAAACAATGTATTGGCAATTTTTTCAAAACGATTAAGATTGGGATTGGTGTGGTACGCAATTGGGGTACAGGTTTGTTAGTAAACAAATCCACGTTTTCTTGGAAAAAAAAATGAAGTCGCAAGGACATATAATATTTACTATTTCCTTGGGCGAATGCCAGGATTTGTGGCTATGGAGCTATCGTAAAATCTAACGGACCTTTGTTTTCTACCAGTGTATATATGTACATAGTTTCACTCAGTAAATGCGCTCTATCAGTAATTGGATTGCTCTGTGATATGTGAGCTAAGACTGAAGGTTATCTGGTATAAAATGCAAATGAAGCTGTCGAGTGAAACTATGACAGACAACATGGCGATGTACTGTAATAGACACCGTATGTCCTTTACTTACGCACTCTGTCAGCACACAGCGAAAATTATATTTATTTTAAGCTTTTTCTCGGTGTTAGGCTATAACATCGGCTGCCGGCAGAAGTTACCACCCACCAGACAAAGTTTTGCCGACAAGCGATTCGTTGTGTCATGGCATGATGTCTGGTGAAGCCGAACGGAGAACGGATATGAACAGTTGTGTTGCGATGTGTGCCGGGTACGATGCGCCAAATGTTGTCGTGTCGGGAGTTTGGTCGTGGAGGCTTTCCAGATCAATCTCCCTCTGGCGCAGCATCGTTGGTCGTGTTTTTGGGTTTAACATTGCGTCATCTCGCTAAACTAACGTCTTCCTTCCTATTTACTAAGATTTTTTTTGGGTATAGGCTCTTAATAACCTAGCGCGCCTTACCATCAACGATTGCATCACTGCCACTAGACGGAATTGCGGTCAAGCACTAGTCCTTACTAATATAATCGAAAAGTGAGTTTGTTTGTTTGTTCCGCTTTCACGCTGTAACTACTGAATCGATTGCTTAGATATTTTGCAGACGTAAAGTTAGAAGCCCAATTAAATAATAATTTGATATTCCCTAAAAACTAAACTTACTTAAAACTAAAAAGCGCGATAAAACCGAACACCACGCGGACGAAGCCGTGGGCAGAAAAGCTAGTATGAAAGTAAAAAAAAACCGGTCAAGTGCGTGTCGGACTCACGCACAAAGGGTAGTTTTTATAGTAATGTACATCATATGTTTTTTTTTTTAGATTTTTCATTTTCTTATTTTAGAAGTTAGAGGGGACCAAGTTTTTTCCACTTTAAAAGCGATTGTCACGCAAACTATTCGGTTTAGAAAAAAATATTTTAGAAATGTCGATATTATTTTTGAAGACCTATCCATAGATACCCCACACGTATGAGTTGCATGAAAAATTTTTTTTGAGTTTCAGTTCTAAGTATGAGGAGCCCCCAATATTTTTTTTTATTTTCTTATTTTTGTATCAAAATCTTAATGCGGTTCACAGAATACTTACTAAGTTTCAAAAGTATAGCTCTTATAGTTTCGGAAAAAAAATGGCTGTGACATACGGACGGACAGACGGACAGACAGACATGACGAATCTATAAGGGTTCCGTTTTTTGCCATTTGGCTACGGAAACCTAAAAAAGTACCTAGTAGTTTTGTACTATCAATTTAGCTCTGCAATTCTTTTATCCATAGTTGGAGCGTAAAGATTTAAAAAGCCACTCCGCCTACTTAGTCGGAGTGGCTTATCCTGATCCTTAAATGCTTGACTGAGTGAAGCTATCAATCATGATAAACGTCCGTGCCAACACTGAATAAAATTTAATTTTGAAAGAAAAAAAGAAAAATTGTTTATTCCGCACAAAGGAAACCTATATTACAAATAAATAGTAATAAAAAATACTTTAAATGTAATATTGTCAAAAGCCTCGTACTCGAACACGAAAACTTATAAAAAATGTTGGCCTGATGTCAGAGCCAGGGTCAAGGATATCACACATTATTCACGAACTATCTTATTAGTATTGGAAGCATATTTTGATAAATTAATGCTTTAGGAACCACTGCAATATAATATAAAGTATTTATTAGTATATTGTTAGGCTTCTTGTCATTCCTTAGGCTACTCGTAGAATAACAATTAAGGAGATCCAAAATTATATAACTGATTTGAATTCATCACAGAAACCTATACTGCAATAAAGTTTTGTTTTAGGGGCTATGGGACTCGATAAATTCAAAATTTTCACAGAATTCGTATTTTAAAGATTGAGAGTTCTAAAGAAAAAGTTAATCCGACTTCGCCTGTTGGCAATCGGATTCTCCTGCATTGATAGCGATTTCTGACTACGAGGTCCTCCTCGTAAAAACACTATGGCGCCTAACATACGGAACCGCGCACCGACGCGGTAGTCTGTGAAGCGGATCTCATATCACATTGACCTCTACTAAATCCGTAGATTTATTTATTAATTTAATTCAAGCCACTAGGGCTCATAGAAAATACAATACAAACTATAACATAAAAATACATATAAACTAATATATAAAAAATATCACAACAAATACAATACTATACTATTAAAACTTAAAAATACTATAAATACATATAACATAACAACTAAAACTACTGTACACGGATCATCAGCGTCGTGATTCGTCGCGTGTGACTGGTGTCACGCACCCGGCCACGAAACCGGCGATACATAACACCCTTCGGCCATAGCTCCCGCTCCATGGGTACCTACTCTTTGGAATGGGCGACTAGCTTCACCTTATTGACTGACCGACCATCTGACAATTCAAAGGCGCCTGTAACTGATTTATTTGAAATAAATGCTTTGATTCGATTTGATTTGAGGCCTTCTTTCAGGAACTTATCTAGATCATGCGTCGGTACACGTACCACGAAGGACTTGAAGAACGTGCTATAGCGCGGCTCCAACACCTCGACCCTCACAGTGCATTTAGACTTGACGCGCAGATACTCCACTATCTCCCTATCTCCTCAGCCTTCGTGGAGTGATGCCTACACACACACCGGTGTGTGTGTGCGGACGGCAGAGGGGCGGCGCACCACACACGGGACGCCGCATAACCGCGTGGATCATCATGGGTGCAAGACGAAGCTCAGAATATTCGTGCCAGTGTCTGTGAACAAACTGGTCAAAACCGTGACAAATCCATCCGCGCGGACAGGCGCGTAAACCGCCTTACCGCGCGGAGAACCGCTACGAAATCCGCTTTACCGTCGCCATATGGCAACTGTAGAATGAGCCACTCGCCCGTGACACGTGAATTAGTTACTACGCATTAACTCGCATTATGTTCAAATTGTCCTAAAGTTTGTATCAGATTGGAAAACTAAACAAACAAGACAGTCTATGAGCATCAGAAACAACAAACAAAACAACAAACAACTTGGCAATGCCGCCAGTCTCTTGGGTACATTACCAGCCGACAGCGATCAGGCATGAACTCTGCTTGTGCGAAGCAGGATTCGCGTAACATGGGTCTTGTTCGCATGTGCTGAAATAATTTCGCATATGGCATTATAGATACCGCTGAAATAATTGAATATCTACCTGCCAACAGTGACTAATCAAATAATAGGGGATGGAAAGGGTAGAGTATGACGGTTTCATTAGGAACAACGACAGACCCAAGAACAGAACGACCACTAACATATAAGATATAATTATTTTGGGTACGAGTACGTACACTCGTATTGTTACCAACAATCAGAAGTAAACACAATAAGTAACTGGGTTATTACGCCCAGAATATTAACAAGGAAGTTATGTATCACTGAATACCACAATATTGATCTAGTTAATATTCGGCTTAAGTTGTAAACCAGTTAAACCCGTTAATCTATACGCGTGCTGCGCAAAGCACGTGCACAAATTTAGATATCTCACAAACCGACATTGCTTTACTTGTGGTTAACGAGTTTACAAATCCGTTGTGAATGTGTGAGATAGTGGCGGTGGATCGACTTGGTGTGTGTGTGTGTTGTAATATGCTCACGCTACATGTCTTCACTTTCACAGCGTATTTGTACACTCGGTTAACACAAGTTAAACGCGCTTAGCTTTTAGAAAAAAGAATACCTACTGTATTAATAAGTCGCTAGTATTAGGTACAGATTTCACGCGAACCACTCCCTGATGGCTCATGAACATATCCAAACGTAGTCATCCTATGTTCCTAAGATGCACGTGAACTGCAAATGTTAAGGCACTTTCATTGATGTGCATTCAGCTCTAAGTTTTATTAACTTTTAAAGTATCATAATAGGGTAAAACTGTTTTCGCTGTGTGAACAATCAATGAATATTATTGAAAAATATTCCCTCTTGTAGTACGTGGCATTGTTTACGCAAGGCTAATGATCTATTTCACCTTCTACCAGTCTTTGAAATCATTGTTATTACACAATCAGCTTGTAACGTTTCCCCTGATGAAACAGAAGCCTCCTTCATGACAAAGAAAATGGGCTATATAATCCATTAGGCGGATCCAGTGCGGGTTGATGGTCTTTGAATGTTTGGTTCAAGGACATGCGGGTCATGAAATAAATTAGACATATTAAAACTTTTGTCAAGGTTTAATGCCACAAACTAAAAATCCTTAAAAATATCGTTACTACATGGCCACCACTGTAGTATTTATCATTTTTGCCATCTAGCAACTTTGCATTCGGTTGACAGGCGTGCGGACAGGCTATTTGATGACCCAGATTAAGTTCAAAACGGTCTCCAAAGCCTGGAGCACAAGTGAAAAGTAGCCAGCCTGTCGGTGTTCTGTAAAATGCATTTATGCACCCTTATGTTGTTGACACCACTACGATATGCACGAAGCGTTTCGCCTCGTCTTTTATATCGCGTATCGAGGGACTGGAACATTTTGTCGGTGGCGATGTTTCCGTCTAACTACAATTTAAGTGTTTTCAAGGTTAGAGTTCATAGGCTCTTAATAAACTAGCGCGTTTTACCACCAACGATTCTATCACTGCTTAACATCAGGCGGGATTGGGGTCAAGAACTAGTTTGATGATGATGTACGGAAGCGATCATATGAGCAGGATATATTAAAGGTGCGCAAGCGTTCGCGCTAACACAGGCGCACACACTTGGCCTTCCCCTCCTTGGGCCAGTGGAGAACCGCTACGACTGGGTCGGTTGCAGTGTCTGGCCGGCGGTGACTATACACCCTCCACCGCCGTCCTAGGCCATCCACCTTGCCTTGCTGATCCGCCGAGTCCGCCAAATCACATTGCATATATGCGTTGTATTTGCCATCCTCGCCGAGTCAGACTTTTTGTGATAAACGGGAGGGAGCCGCGTTTATGGGATGGGATGATGACGGGAAGGGAGCAGGAAGGGTGGGATACTATAGCCACAGAAAAAAGGATTATGAACTATAGCAGCTCAGGGAAGGCGGGATCGCATGCTCGCGCACTCAGCTACCCACTATCGGACAGATAGAGAGGTTTGAGCACCCTTTGCCGAAAAGACACTGCCGCCGATTCTGTTGTTCACAAATTAAACTAATTTTAAGTTCAGTCTTTTCTTTCTATTTCGTTAAGAAAAGGACAGAAGATAAAATGTCAGTTTAGACCTGTCAAATTAGTGCTCTCCTGACGTAAACTAGCGTACTTTTAGACGCCATGTTTATTATAATCTGTCTATACTATAGACTCTATAAAGTATCTTAATTTGACGGGATTAAAATAAAATATTATTTCTATCCTTTTCTTAACGAAATGGAAAGAAAAAGATGCACATAACTTAAAATTGGTTTAGTTTGTGAACAACAGAATCGGCGCCATTATCTGGATTATACAAAAATCCATTCATTATTTCACTACTATTCATTATTTTTTCCAACTATGTTGGGTTCGGCTTCTAGTTTAACGGGATACGGCTAGATAGCAGTATTTTACAAGAAGCGCCTCCCTATCTGACATCCACAACCCCTCCACAACCCTTTACCCTTTGGTAGGACTGTTTGTCAGACTTTCTGTTGGAGCTTGGTTCATAAAGAACGTTACTGGCCGTTAGGTTTAATCTGTCACATAATGATTTTCTTGTCTTTAAAATATGATGTAGTTCGGAATAAATGAGACGAACAGATGTCTTTCTGTGACAAATCAAAATCAACTAGCGGCCGCCAGCGACTTCGTCCGCGTGGAGTTAGTTATGCTCTGCGCCTATTGGTCGCAGCATGATGTTATATAGCCTAAAGACTTCCTGAATTAATAGGCTATCCACCGCAATAATAATTTTACGTCAGTAGTTCCTGAGATAAGCGCTTTCAAACAAACAAACATACAAATTCTTCAGCTTTATATATTAAAGTATAGAAGTATAGATACTAGCGACCGCCAGCGACTTCGTTCGCATGGAGTTAGTTATGCTCTGCGAATATTGGTCGCAGCGTGATGTTATAATTATAGCCTTCCTGAATTAATGGGCTATCCAAAGCAAAAATAATTCCTGAGATTAGCGCGTTCAAACAAACAAACTCTTCAGCTTTATATATTAGTATGAATATGATATAGTTCGGAATAAATGTCTAAGACGAACGGATGTCTTTCTGTGATATAATATGAACAATTTAGATATCGGCATTAGGTACTACGTGTGGACTCTGCACTAAGCTTATTCCATTATGTACTTTCGGCCTTCCAACTACCCGGCTAAAAAACAAAAACAATGGCTTCCGAAAACAACGGTTGATCATGCGTGCTTGAGGCATGGAGGAATTTAGGTTTTGTTAAGATTGTCACCCATCCAGAAACCAACCGCGGCAAGCAAAGCTTAACCTTATCCACATTCCAACATTCCATACGATTCACGTTAAAACCAGCACATTTACTTAGAAAAAGTCAAATACATTACAATAAAAGTCAGTGAGAAAAAATAAAAGACAATGGGTAAATGCCCTGAAAAGTATTGATCAAGTAAGTGGTAGGTACGAAATCTCTCACACATGATGAATTCCCTATAGAACCTAACGGCTTTAGACTGGATTACATAGGATACCCGAGACGCCTTTATAACACATCGTTGTCTTGTCAAGACATTGTTTTCTTTAGTAACTGAGGCTTTTCTTGAAAGTTGGAACGAATTTTACAAAAGATGAAATGTGTTATCTTATTTGATACTAGTTTCATTCATCAAAATACGATAATCGTCACTTTTCTTTTAAACTTTAGATGAAACGGAAAAGTGTGAAACGTAATTCTAAGTTTAAAAATACAGGATGACGCACAATCAGATACCAAGAATTCAGCACCGTCATGATTCTTGACCTGACCTTTGACCTAGAGCGTATAAATATCAAGCAGACCAAAAAAAATGTTGTTTCATACGTCCAGGCTGGCGATTAATTTACCACATTAAACAGTACAGTGGTTATGGAAACTTGTTAGCAGTTGGTATGATAAAGTTTTTCAATTCAACTGAAAATATAAAATAAAATTTATTGAAAATTATTGATGTAGCTGTGTGGTACCGGGCTTAGAATAGAAGAATCCCATATCCTCTCGTGGGTGTCATAAGAGGCGAATAAGTGAACTCTCACCAGGGAAGCGAGCAGGAGCGCTTCTCCTGTGGAATATTATCGTATTCCCAACCAGCCTTCCAGGCGTGGCAAATGAGGGGGTCATTGTTGAAAGCCTAGGGGAGGCCTTTGTCCAGCAGTGGACCTCTATAGGCTGAAGAAAAAAGAAGAATATAGCTGAATAATAAAAAAATATTATTTGTATCAATAGCTTGATAATTTAAAAGTGTCCATGGAGTTTCTTGCCCGTTCTTCTCCATAGGTACCTACTCTTTGGAATGGACGACTAGCTTCATCCTACTGACTGACCGACCTTCTGACAATTCAATATCTTTTGACATATTGAGACTGAGATTAGACTCTGAACGTTCTTCTAATTATGAGAATTGCTTCTGTGGATAGTAATAGACTTCTTCAACCTATAGAGGTCTACTGCTGGACAAAGGGCTCCACAATGACCGGTCTTGTGCTGCCCGCATCTATCGATGGATCGGACGGACTTACAAAACTTTAAATTCTGGCTCTCGATATCACAATCTCCTCTCCATTCTATTTGATGTTTTATAGTGTACTAGCTTTCCGCCCGCGGCTTCGCCCGCGTGGAATTCGGTTATATGGCGCTTTTTAGATTTCCCTCGGGAATATCAACTTTTTCCGGGATAAAAGGTACCCTATTATTTAATCCGGACTACTAACTTTACGTCTGCAAAATTTTAAAGCAACCGGTTCGGTAGTTACGGCGTGAAAGCGGAACAAACAAACAAACTCACAGATTTTTTGTATTTTGTTATTTATAATATTAGTATTTATCCTTATTAATATTATAAATCAAAAAATACAAAAAATCTGTGAGTTTGTTTGTTTTGATTTGAAAAACATATGCAATTTAAATGTGGTAGAAGGGCAACTTTCAAAAATGGTAGTTTCAGGTGCACTATAATGCTTCCTGTCAAGTTTCCTCTCACTTTAAATCTTATAAATTCTCGGTGGTAGGCAACAACATCAGCCGCCGGCATAAGTTACCACACACCAGACAAAATCTTGCCGCCAAGCGATTCGTCGTGTTCCGGCATGATGTCTGGTGAAGCCGTACGGAGGACGGGTCTGAGCAGTTGTGTTGCGATGTGCCTAATGTTGTTGTGTTGGGAGTTTGGTCATGGAGCGTCTCCAGATCAATCACTCTCTGGGCCAGCATCGTTGGTAGTGTTGTTGGGTTAAACATTGCATCACCTCGCTCAACTGCCGTCTTCCTTCCTATTCACTCAGTTTTTTGAGTGAATAGGCTTAATAAGCTAGTGCGCTTTACCATCACTGCTTACCATCAGGCGGGATTGCAGTCAAGCACTAGTTTATAACTAATAAAAAAAAAAATGTGTCATCATACATAATCAGCCTATAATGTTCCCACTCCTGGGATACCGGAGTCCTCCCGATGTGATGAGTTGGTCGTAATCTACCACGCGGGTCCAGTGCAGGTTGGTAGATATCACATGTCTTCGAAATGTTTGCTTCTAAGACGTGCCGGTTTCCTCACAATGTTTTCCTTCACAGTTTTGTTCATCATCATCATCATCATCTCAGCGTATAATTCCGGTTGCATCCGCGGCTTTCGCGTTGGAGCCCAGAGCCCGTTTTCCTACTAATACGCCTCCATTTCGCACGATCTCACGATATTGTTGGCACGCCTGTCATCTCTTACAACGTCAAGCCAGCACTTCTTTGGTCTACCTCAGTTGTTCCGGCCCGGCAGAGGCGCCATGGCAAGACATTTGTTACCCACGTAACATGCCGGTTTTTGTACGACGTGACCGTACCAGCGTAGGCGACTCTCTTGCAGTTTGTCTTCTATGTCACGGATACGGAGACTGCCATAGATGCGGGAGTTCCTGATGCGGTCTTTCCGCGTAACTCCACACAACCACCGCAGCATATTCATCTCCGTGACATGCAGCTCCTGTTTGTGTCGCTCAAGTACAGGCCACGCCTCACTGCCATACAGAAGAACATGTCTAATGATGGTCTTATAGACCTGTCCTTCACCGTTTTTTTTTTGTTGTTGTGAATTACGATGAGTGACGATTTTAGTTATGTGGCGCCATTCCTTACGGACTGCAGCTTTCTTCTGTAGAATTCTCCACATGGTCATTAAGAGTATTTACATCTTAAATATGTATAATTGAACAAACGCCTTAACGTACCTTATACAATTTCTTAGCCATTAAATATGCCAAACCTAAATATATGGCTTTTGTGACTAAGCTCGATGAAACTGTAAAGCTTATTAATGAGCTCAGCTGTCGCTATTGGAACAACCACTTTGGTATTGTTAGCGAACTTAATAAGCCTACCTATAATTATATGAGTTCATATAATTGGCCCCGATTCCCCGATTCACAAACAAAAGGGCGGGCGTTTTGGAGGATTTTCTTGTGTAATATTGACGTTCAAAGTGCTAATCTTCAGCCTAATTTCAATAAACAAATTTTGATTTTGCCATATAAATTACCCTATTATTTTTTGGTAAGTAAATTCTGATTCGTTTCACCGATATCGTGATTGACTCAAAGTACATAACTACAACTTTGTCTATGTTACAGTGTCCATCCCCATCAAGTGCATATGGCGGACTGTCAGTAAGTATTGTACGTTAATGCATACACTTTCGAACATTATATTTTACCGAAAATTATGTTAGATATTTCAACATGAGGGATTTAGAATGTTAACGTTAATGATAAATGATTTATTTTCTGTAAGTGGGTTTGTACACGGCCTACGCCTCGTGGGTAGGTCACCGACATGGTGGACCGACGACCTAGTGAAGGTCACGGGAAACCGCTGGATGCGGCCTATGTCCAGCAGCAGACGTCTTTCGGCTGAAATGATGAAGAAGGTTTGTATTGTAGCGGTACCTACAAACGTCAAAATTAAACAACGCGTCATACTGACGTCACACGAATTCTACATCTCGCAATCAGAGTTTACCGTGCAACTAGTATACAAACCAGTTCCAAATTTCAACCATGGGGCAAGTGCCCGCCAGACATAACACCCGTCTGGTCGGAGGATCCTCCCTTTTTTATGGAGGATGAGTGAACTTTACTGCCTGTTCCTCATGCCTCTACAGTATAAACACTTTAATGAGAAAACTATGTTTCATCATCTTTTTTTAACTAGATGAGTTCGGCGTTTCCTATCTGACTACTCTGAGAAGAAAGGCCGAAACAAATTTCTGAGTTTGTAACCCCTGGGTCACAGTCTCTTTGAAAGTCCAAACATAATCTTGGTCGGATTATATGAAGACCATGTAGAATCTATGTCTGAAATGGTCTTTTGAAGAAAGAACCACACAGGTTGATGGAACCGTCTAGTCAGTGCACGCATTTGTCAGAAATCGTGCAGCTCAACTCAAAACTGAAGGAGCTCAACAATTCGACGAACAATACCAAAGAAAGGACATTTGGGTAGACCACATAAATTACTCCAGCTGCGAGAACACGACAAAAACTAACAGAACAGCGACAATAAAAATAAATAAAACGACCCATATAGTCTTCACATTAACAATAAATAATAGAATTTTTTACGAAGTTAAGAAATGCCACTGTATATATAAAATGTATCGTGTAAAACTGTATATTAAAATAAAAATACAGACAGAATATTTGAGGACCATGTAGGTTGGTGGTTGAGATGGCCGTTTGAGGAAACAACCACACAGATTGAGTGGATCACTGCAGTCAACGCACGCATTTCTCAAAAAATCGTGCAGCTGAAGTCAGCACTTCAGGAACTCTTCAATTTGACGAAAAATACCAAAGATAGGACACTTGAGTAGGCCGTGTAAATTACTTAATCCAAATAATACTTATCAAAGTATTACCTACATATTAATATGATATCATTATATGTATTATACAAACATTCATCAAGCAAATAAATTAAATTACATAATATTTTATTTAGGGAATGTTCATGCCATTCATGTCAAAAATCTTAGATATCGCCAGAAGTAAAAAATAAAAGAGCAAAAATTACAAATACAAAATCAATATTCACTTTCTAAACTTATTGAAGCAGCACAATATCCCAAGTTTTTTGTCATCAATATAGTTCTTTACAGTATAATGGGGTTTGTGGAATAATTTTTGCTTTATACAAGATTTGTATTTATTATGACTTAGTTCTTAGATGTGGCTCGGAAGTTTATTATAAAAATGGCGTCTAAACGGAGTAACCACGTATTTTCTTGAGTCTGATTGACGGCACAACAAATTTGTTTTAATTTCTTGTATTTATTTATGAATATCATTATATTTCTTGAATAGATTAATATATTTTTATGTGCCTACAAAAGAATATCGTAAATGTGCTGAAGAGGCACAGTCACACATCTTTAAATTTTTCCCTAAATTAAATGATACCTAATCATTACTTATCTTATACAACCCTTATAAATAAGGACAACAGCCTCATATAGTAACCATCTCTATATTATCTCGTATAACTTTACTGCGCCATTTGGATTGGTGTCACATTATTTTTCAAGTTATTCTTCGCAAGCCCTTTTGGGTATCAAATATACACATATTGTAGGAGCTCATCAAAAATAATAATTGGTCCGCTAACTTGGGTATGCCTCCATATTGGATTTTTTAAATCACAGTCACATAGCAAAGTTTGTATACACGTGTCCAGTATTTTTAAGTAAAGAATCTATGTACAAAATTTCATAAAGAAATCATGAAAAGTTGACCATGTTATGAGCTGTTATCCTACTTGGCTGTCCCAACAAAAATATGGTCCACGCTCCGGTCGTGCGGGCGAGTGGTGCATTGACCTCTGGCGTCAGCTGTTGCGCGGGTGTTGGTTTTACGTTTCGCGCTCGGTAAACACATTGCAACAATTTCTCAAAATCTTAAAACTATAAAGCCTCCTCCTTAGAGACCTCCGTAGAATGTACCTAACTTTCTACTATTACATTGGAGTGAAAATGTTCAATTTTAACTTGCACAATTTGAAATAATCAATCATTTAAGATCGATCAATCAATTAGATCAATTTAAGAAATAACTATATTTAATCAAACTAGACAACAATATTCTAAATTTAGTCTCAAGCTTATTAAGTAACAAATTAATTAATTGATGTCAAAGTATATCGCGTCAGTTCAAAAAAAGACAGATTAAAAAAAATCTTCTTTTTCTTCAGCTTATAGATGTCCACTGCTGGACAAAGACCTCCCCCAAGGCTTCCCAGGCTGACCGGTCTGCCCACTAACACTTAAGTTTACCTACTCAAAGAGCTATGTCGGTGACTTTGGTTCTTCTGCGGATCTCCTCATTTCTGATTAGATCACGCAGACAAACTCCGAGCATAGCTCTTTCTATTGCCCTTTGTGTAACTCTGAGCCTTCCTATGAGGCACCAATGGAATATAAATATATATCGTGGATGGCGGGATCGTTTTAATAAGAGTTGCTCATTTAACTTACATAGTAGTGGGGCAAACGCTGTGACGTTATTTTGTAATGGCGGCACGAGGACAGTATCGTTTTGGAAAGTGATTGTCGAACGGTCACTTCGCATTGAGACGCGGACCAGGGCACTCAGGGGTGAAACTGTCGGTTTGCCTATGAAAATAACTGTTACTTCCAAGATTGGAGAGCACTTCTTTAATTCAAAACGCATCTACGAAATTTAGCCATAACCACCACACCAAGATGGTGACGACCTTATCGCTTCGCCGTCCTTGATATTTGTACCTCGAAATCAGCTGGCGAAATGATTTATATAGACAGCTGAGGACTAACATAAGAAGACTGTAATTTTAATATTTCGATTTATCATGCCAGAGTGATGTGCAAATGTCAGAGGGGTAATTCTCGTAATCATAAGAAAGTTCAATTTGTGACAAAAATACTTCTATTTTCGGTACTTTTGACAACTATTTTATTTAATTTACGATAATAGGCTTTCAAAATGACGAAGTGTTGTTTAATTAGAAAACCCAAAATCCAATCTTCTTCCTCAGCCTATAGATGTCCACTGCTGGACAAAGGCCTCCCCCAAGGCTTTCCACGCTGACCGGTCTTGTGCTGCCCGCATCCATCGGCTTCCCGCGACCTTCACCAGGTCATCGGTCCACCTTGTTGGGGGCCTCTCTACGCTGCGTCTTCCAATACATGGCCGCCACTCCAGAACCTTACTGCCACATCGGCCATCGGTTCTACGAGCAATGTGCCCTGCCCACTGCCACTTAAGTTTAGCGACTCGCAGAGCTATGTCGGTGACTTTGGTTCTTCTGCGGATCTCCTCATTTCTGATTCGATCACGCAGAGAAACTCCTAGCATAGCTCTTTCCATTGCCCTTTGTGTGACTCTGAGCCTTCGTATGAGGCCCATTGTGAGCGACCACGTTTCAGTTCCGTAAGTCATCACTGGCAACACACACTGGTCGAAGACTTTAGTCTTGAGACACTGTGGTATCTTGGACGACGAGAAGATGTAGCGTAGCTTCCCGAACGCTGCCCAACCGAGCTGGATTCGCCGAGACACCTTTTCTCGAAGTTGGACCTACCTAGTTGGACTATTTGTCCCAGGTATATATACTCGTCAACAACTTCGAGCGCAGAGCAACCAACTACAATTGGAGTGGGTGCGACATGAGAGTTCGACATGATCTTTGTCTTATCCATGTTCATTTTTAGACCCACTTGTTGGGAAGCTCTGCTGAGGTCATTGAGCATTTTGCCCAAGTCTTCCAGGGTCTCAGCCATGACCACGATATCATCTGCGAAACGGAGATTAGTGATGTACTCGCCATTGATGTTGATGCCAAGTCCTTTCCAGTCCAGGAGCTTGAAGACATCTTCCAACGCAGCAGTGAACAATTTAGGAGATATGACATCTCCTTGTCTCACTCCACGCTGCAGTTGGATCGTTTTCGAGTCCTGATCCTGGAGACGGACTGACATGGTGGCGTTTTTGTATAAACACTTTATCACCTCAATGTATCGATGGTCAATTTGGCACCGCTGGATAGACTGTAGCACCGCCCAAGTCTCAATCGAATCGAAGGCCTTCTCATAGTCCACAAACGCCAAGCGTAGTGGTTTGTTATACCCCTCGGACTTCTGTATAACTTGCCGCAGCGTATGAATGTGGTCTATAGTGCTAAAGCCTTTTCAGAAGCCTGCTTGTTCGGGAGGCTGGAAGTCGTCGAACCTGCGAGCGAGACGATTCGTGATGACCCTAGAAAGCAGCTTGTAGACATGGCTCAGGAGGGATATCGGTCTGTAGTTTTTCAGGAGGGTATTGTCACCTTTTTTGAAAAATAAAACCACCAGTTTCCTGTGCCACGCCTTAGGCGTTTCGCCTTTAAGAATGACGGAATTAAATAGCTTCTGAAGCGCTTTAAAAACCGGTTTGCCACCCGCTTTCAGAAGCTCAGCCGTAATTCCATCATCTCCAGCCGCCTTATCGTTCTTGAGCTGTTTCAGGGCCATACCAATCTCGTACAAGCTGACGTCCGAGATATCGTCGGTGTAGTGTCGGGTTAGTCTGGCTCTAGGATCATTAGCCAGGCTTACAACAGGTGCGTGTGTTGATGTGTATAACTCTTCGTAGAATTTCTCAATCTCACCCAAAAGCTCGGGCTTGGAAGTGACGATCCTACCATCCCCAGTCTTCAGCTTCGCAAGTAGGCTTTGTCCAACAGACAATTCTCGTGCGAACACTTTGGAGCCTTTGTTCCGCTCGATAGCCTCTTTAATACAATTTGTATTAAATTGGCGTATATCGCGAGTCAGGGACTTTGAGATTTGTCTGTTAAGGCATCTGATACGCGAAGCGTCATCAGGGGATTTTAAGATCACCTCCCGTCTTTCTTCCATTAGCGGAGATCGAGGAAATAATATAAGTGGGAACGGAGATCTTCTTCTGTCCTTTTGAACGGAGGGTTTTGTAGAACTTAGACCCTTCCGTTTGGAGAGTTTCCACAAACCTGTTGTTATAGTCGTCCACATCTACGCATTCACCGAAGCATTCGAAGCGATTTTGTAGTTCGATCTGAAAGCTCTCGGGGTTTTGGAGTTGTGTTGACGCTGGACGGAGCGTAGACTTCATAAGTCGAGAGCGTTCGAGCCTAATGTTGAGGTTCAAGATACCTCTAACAATACGGTGATCACTCTCGGTTTTAACGGCATGGATCACGGAGATATCGTTGAACACTTGCCTTCTCGTCCATCCAAAATCCAATAATCAGCCTATAATGGTTCCTCTCCTGGGACACAGGCCTCCTCTCGGTGAGAGGGAGGGGGCCGCAATTTACTACGTGGGCCCAGTGTGGGCTGGTAGGTGCCACATGTCTTCAAAGTTTTTGGCTCTAGGACATACCGATTTCCTCACGATGTTTTCCCTCCCGTTTTAAGAGCAGTGGTAATGAAATAATTTACACAGAGTAAAGAACCTGACGGGGTTCGAACATACGACTTACAACTTGTAAGTCGCGACCGATACCACTAGGCCATCGCTGCTCACCTAAATCCAAAATACTTCAAAATCAAATCCAACAAAACTAGTTCGCAAAAGAAAATGAAAGGTTTCTTAAAAAAGAATTGATCCTTTTCAGATTAAGCTAAAGATGAAATGAAAGTGTAATCCGTTTTTATCATGAATCATTATCATCATCCTTTATATCATCCCACTGTTGGGCAGAGGTCTTCTGTCATGCTGAAAATGGTAGGCGATCTCAAACTTAAAGCCCTCAAGATGTTTTCCTTCACCTTATAATCAGTCATTGGTGTCCAAGATATACTTAAAAAATACATATAACTTTATACACTAGCCCACCACTACTATCATGAATCATGTATTTTTAATCTATACTAATATATAAAGCTGAAGAGTTTGTTTGTTTGTTCGCGTTAATCTCGGAAACTACTGGTCCGATTTGAAAAATTATTTTGCGTTGGATAGCCCATTAATCCACGAAGGCTTTAGGCTATATAACATCACGCTGCGACCAATAGGAGCGGAACATAATTAATTCCACGCGAACGAAGTCGCTGGGGGCTGCCAGTAATCTATATCTATCGTGTCACAATGTTGCCTTACTCCTCCGAAATGGCTTCAACGATTTGTATGCGATTTTGTGTACATATTGGGTAGGCTTGAGAATCGCATTAACATTTATTGTTTAATTGGTAAAACAACGTTTGCCTGGTCAGCTAGTATAAAAATAAAAATGAATCACAGGAATGTATGTGCGCGCATAACTTCCGATCGACTGCTTCAAATTGGGTAATTGTTTTGATTTGTGTTTATTATTGTCAAAACAAAGTTTGTATAGAAGAAATAGGAAAAGAGAGGTATTATTTTTCTAGATGTACCAGGGGAAACTGGTAAAAAAAATGTATTTAAGATTGTGATGGTGGCGGTGGAATAAAACCAACGATGATGACAGATAGGGGTTTATTTACTTTACTTCAAACACTTGACAGATTTTAGCAAACAAAGTTACACTGAGGCGAAACCTATTTGTGGTTCTAGGGATGGACTGCGGGGCTATCCTATCCCTTTACCTCCTAGCTAGGCAATTCCTGAGGGCGACGGGGCCTCCGCTCAGGCCAAGCTTGACTTATGACAACAGTGGTGACTGCGGGGCTATCGACCACTGCGCCTCCTAAGTAGCGAGTGCGCTCGGTCCTCCATGAGTGACCGATTATATAGTCGGTTTGACGACAGTAGTGTGTGTCTTCATCATCTAATGCTTGTATGTGGTTGTGAGTATCACCTTCACACGTTGCATGATAATTGTCGCTAGTAGTCTGTTGTGTTTTACTCAGATGGCATAGTCTTGTGCACACAGTCAGGTAAATGGCGTAAGTAGTCGTGTTACAAGATTTTATTAATTTGGGTTATAATTTGAAATCAAAATAAAAGAGCGGAATATCTTATATCTATCTTCTGGAATCATTGCTACATTATTAGAAGGTTGGCGAGTAGTTTATTCAACATTCAAATTGCCATTTTTGCAAACAATAGATGAGTTGTGTGCAAAGATTGAGCGTTGGTGTAAATTAATAATTTGGGTGATGGCGCACTAGCGTGAAATAAATCTGCACTGAATCGAACAATAAGCTTTGCGTTGCAAAGAAAACCTCTTCGGAGGTGCTATGATTTTACTAGATGAAGATTTTCGTCAAACGCCAACAGTCATTCCCGGTTAATAGCCGCTGATGAAATAAACACTTATCATCATCTCAGCGTTAATCCCAGGCGCAACCGAAGCTTTTCAGTTTTGGAGTCTGGGGTCCGCTTTACCAGTCTAACTGCTGATTTTGGCTAAACTTCTATATTTTCCTTGAAGCTACTGCCATTTGACCTCTACAACCCGAAGGCGATATCGAAGCATTGCAGTTAGACCATATTTTGTTGAACTTTTGACTTCCAACCCTTCCAAGCCCGTACTGCCTTTAGATGCCCATATGGCAGCTTAACGTTTTTGCACTGCGCGGGGATCGAACCCGCAGCTCCTTGCGCAGCGGCCGCGTTTGCTACCGCTGCGCCACGGAGGCTGTCGATGAAATAAATACTGAAGTCATTATATTAACGGATATAGGTGACAAATCTCAAGTTAATAATGAATTTGCCAATAGGCATTACAAAATATCATATCGGTGGAAGTGTTTTCAAATGCATTATTGGACTATATTCCTACTCCCTGTTTATTCCTAATTCCTGTGACTATTAGACTATATTGGAGATTCCAGTAATACTGGCGTCATTACGTTTCTAGAACATGTTTATCAATGCACAACGTCAAAAGCAGAAGTAAGATTGAAAGTGTTCCCAAATAATGGCATGAATTTCAAAACCATGTTTGGTCAACGAGCCATTAAATCAGCAAAAAAGAAGGATTTAGATGATTTAAATATAACATTTCAGAATAAAATTAATAGATAAATGCATTCATTTTAGTCAATCAATTTAATTATCAATCTAAATGAAGCAATCAATGATGTAACTGAATTTTCATTGGATTTACTAGGGCTACCGCCATTAATTTACTGCTTCAGGTTGAAACTGTCATAATTATGTTACGTAATCTGAATCAGCCAAAGTTGTGTAATGGAACAAGACTCAGTCATATAAAGTTATGAAAATATTTATTGATGTCGCTGTAATCATAGGACTGAACTGACTGAAGGTGAAGGAAAACATCTTGAGGAAAGAAATCGCCAATGCGCATTGAGCAAGCGTGGTGATAACGCTCAATCCTTCTTTGTATGAGAGGAGACCTGTGCCCAGCAGTGGGACGATAAAAAGGTTGAGGATGATGATGATGGTGATGATGATGATAAATCATAGGAATGTTCACAAGGATGAAGAATGAGTTTATTCTTTTATTATTATTTTTATAGTCAGCGACTGTATCACCCTCGGGAAGCTGAGATAGACGAGCATTAATATTAAAACAAAATTGTCTGAAGTTTAGAAATTATTCACAAAAAAGAATGTAGGATTTCGGAACGAAGTTCGCCGGGTCAGCTAGTATAATTTTATTCAATGGGGCCGGTTCCCTTGGTCACAAACTAGACTAAACTCAGTGCAAATGTTTCTTTTTCTTTCAAAAGTCATTTATTCAAACTAGGCTGAGAATTAGCACTTTTTGAACGTCATATTACATAAGACAGTCCCCCAAAACGCCCACCCATCGACACTTCCTAAGTGCTTTCGCTGGGAAGAAGAAGTGACGGAAGAAACTCCCCAGCAGCACAGCTGTCTGCTCATTACAAAAAACACAATAGTTTATACAATAATATGTAGGTATAGTAATACAAGAGAAAAAATAATAAAAATATACAAATATGCCAGCTAGCCACGCCAAAATACCAGAAAAGCAAGTCTTTCAGTATGAAAATTACAGCAGAAATAAAACTAGTAATGTTCAAATTAAAATATTCCATAGACTGTTTTTTTTTTGGCAGGAGTGTGAAATCCCCATGGACGCCGAGGCTGCCTCACTAGTGAGCCAGTCTGGGCAGTGCCGGACTTTTACCGGCTAAAACCACACTCCTGCCCCAAGACACGATTCTCTCCAATGTTGCGGTCGGAGGTTTATTTTTCTTATTTCCTTTACCTTTTACCGATGTTTGGCGGTATCTTCGTTTAGACTTGATTAAAAACGTGGTGACCAAAAATAGGTCAGGTGCTGGCTTCGATTTGATTCGACTAAATTTCATAATTTTGGGAAAGATTTTTTTGGCAAAGTCGTCCTACGGGGACCTATATTTTTTTTTTTAATAATTATAAACTAGTGCTTGACTGCAATCCCGCCTGACGGTAAGCAGTGATGCAATCGTTGATGGTAAAGCGCGCTAGTTAATTAAGCCTATTTAGTTAGTTCGCGCTAGTTTATAACTTATAAAAAAAATCAATTAAAAAAACTTAGTGAATAGGAAGGAACACGGCAGTTGAGCGAGGCGATGCAATGTTAAACCCAACAGCACGACCATCAGGGTAAGCAGTGATGCAATCGTTGATGGTAAAGCGCACTAGTTTATTAGGCCTATTCACTTAAAAAACTAAGGAATAAGAAGGATGACGGCAGTTGAGCGAGGTAATGCAATGTTAAACCCCAGACCAACACGACAATACAATGCTGTGCTAGAGGAAGATTGATCTGGAGACTCTCCACGACCAAACTCCCTACACAACAACATTTGGCGCATCGTACTCGCCACACATCGAAACACAACTGCTCAGACCCGTCCTCCGTACGGCTTCACCAGACATCATGCCGGAACACGACGAATCGCTTGGCGGCAAGACTTTGTCTGGTGGGTGCTAACTTCTGCCGGCAGCCGATGTTATGGCCTACCACCGAGAGACCTATAAGAGACCTTATTGATATTTTTCGTTGAGGTCAGGTGCGTTGTATTTGCAATGCGTGCGTATAGAACGATATGTATGGACGTAAACAAGGCGAAAGGTGTAAAGGTGTGTATGTATGTATACTATAAGGATAGCAGATGGCGTTCTGTAGTTTTATGGCTACCCCCACGGGAACGACGAGTGAGTTTATGTATGTAAATATGTGCGTACTTAAGTTTACAAATTATGCGATAGCAACAAGAAGGCTTAACATATGCAAATTTTGTTATGCTCTAGTAAAATTCCATGCTGAAACAAAAATATAGAACGCTTTGACCTTCGAGCATAGAAACCTATTATGTATATTACATAATTTTAATTACATTTACATAATTTTAATTTAATATGTATTAGCTTTCCGCCCGCGTGGAGTTCGGTTATATTGCGTTTTTTACATTTCCCTCGGGAATATTAAATTTTTTCGGGATGAAAAATAACCTATTATTTAATCCGGACTTCTAACTTTACGTCTGCGAAACTTCAAAACAAATGGGTCAGTAGTTACGGCGTGAAAGCGGAACAAACAAAAAAACTCACTTTCCCATTTATAATATTAGTAAGGATAAGGATGTAGGAGGTGGCGTGTTTGTCTCTCGTTATTATTACAAATATTTAAGTCAGTTAAATTAACGGATTACACAAAACTCAATGATACGGAATGCGAGATAGTTCTTGAGTACATGTTGTTCACGTTGCAAGTCCAATGTTTTAATAAACATATGTCGGGGACAACGATATCATTTTAATCAAAGTTACTCATTTGATTTACGTAGTAGTGGGCAACCGCTGTCACGTTATTTTGTAATGGCGGCACGTCGACAGCGTCGTTTTGGAAAGTGGGGATTGTCGAAGGGTAACTTCGGTTTGTGATGCGGACTAGGGCACTTCTCCGGGGTGAAACTGTCGGTTTCGGGCCCTATCTCTCCGCCGTCTCTGTCACCGTCACATATTTCGCCTCCACCACCAAAAAAAATAAATAAAATAAATTCATTCTAAACTCTGTCGAGCACCACGAAATAGCGATGGTGTTCCGAATTATATTTATGTTTAATTATTTACTCAAACCCAATTACTAGACCCAATGTGATATTATAGCACAGAACATTTAGAGTGCTTCAGAGTTTTTTCTATAGCAAATTATGTAGGCAGCTATTCTAATGAACTTACCCAAAGCACTACCGAATTTGTACAACTCATCAACAATTGTCAAACACGTATTATTTCGACAATGTATACTCACCGGCACAGAAAATTAAGGGGAAATAATTAGGGTCAACAAATAATTCGCCCGCATCGGTCTCAATATAAAAAAGTACCGAAAAAGCACACATCGTTGCCAAAAATGAGGGCAGTCCCCAGTCACGTGAATTGTTGACCAACAGGTTGGCGATACCTTGAAAAGCTAAGTGAACAGTTAAACCTCATGGCCCTAGTGTTAATAGAGATAGAAATGTTTTTCATTGATTTCAAACGATTCATAACCTTTTTGTTGGGCTTGGTATTTGACTTAATTTTTTTTTTTTTTTTACATATTATAAACCAGCGCTTGACCGCAATCCTGCCTGATGGTAAGCAGTGACGCAATCGTTGATGGTAAAGCGCACTAGTTTATTAAGAGCCTATTCACTCTAGCCTTGAAGGCACTCAAATTGTAGTCCGACGGAAACGCCGCCGCTGGCAAATTGTTCCAGTCCCTCGATGAATTATATTTGATCTCATTTTAGTTTATTTAGTTTTTTTTTTTTTATAAAAGGTTATTTATTCTTTGAAAAAATATTGTGATGTTATGACAGTCATTTGTCATGTTGACTACTGAGTTTAGTAGTGTTAACTACATGATAGGGTTTTTTGACAGGATAGCTTAGATGAATGTCACGCTTATTTTTCATTGAACTTTTAAATTATTTATAGTGTCGTTTACTAAATAAAAGCGCGTGATTTATGTAGTAAAAAGTGCATTCTGTGAATAATTCATAAAGAACATTGAAATATCGCAGCATAGTGGCCACATCATGGCTTTGCATCAAATCTCCTCTTAGTCGGCTAACGCGGCCGTTTTTTCAACTGTCATTGGCGATATCCGCCATTATTGTAAAATATTTTTTTTTAAAGAATTTCTATAATTTGTTACACGTGTTATTGGCAAAATTGTGGTATCTAACCACATGGGCCATTGAAGAGTTGAAGTAGTATTTACTCTAAAGAAAAGAAAGGAAGAAAAGAAAGACTACATAATAAAATATTTTTAAATTCTCAGTAATATGAGAACATGATTCTTATTTTTTCAGTAACAAGAAGAGATGACTTCATAATTACATACTCAAAATGTAGCGCTTTCAAAATACTACAGAGTAAAATAGACTGCCCCCAGTTGTTATGTCAGTGTAATTTTAACATTGTCCACAATATTCCGCAAAACTGTTTCAAAGTCCAATTTCAAGACACAGACACACTCTCTTACGATTCCTCTAACTTTTTACATACAACAAAACAGAAAAAAAACTGGAGAATTTGTTCCTCTATGCGCGATATAATAGACAAAAGCGTCCGTATTCAACGAAGTCACCATGGTGATGGCATAGTTCCGAAACTAACAATATCATTTTAGTCCCTTCAGACAGAGAAGACAAAGGACCAGGAAAATTCTTCTCTGATTAGTTTTCTGGTAGATATTTGCTACAGGATAAGAGGCCTTAATGTATACTAATACAGTCCTTTTTTGTGAGGATGGGAAATCAATAAATGATCACTCCCGCTCTGGGCGGAGCGGAAGGGCGTGTCACACTTTTATTGACCAAAATCCACCAGTGTTCCATCACTTGCCTGTGCACCAGGGACCTCGGTATCTTTTTCGAACAATCCGAGGTTACCACTACAGTAATCCGATCCGAATTTTGGGCACGATAGCTATTTTTTTTTTATAAATTCTAAACTAGCGCTTGACTGTAACCCCACCTGATAGTAAGCAGTGATGCAATCATTGATGGTAAGGCGCGCTAGTTTATTAAACCTACTCACTCAAAGAAACTGAGTAAATAGGAAGGAAGACGGCAGTTGAGCGCGGTGATGCAATGTTAAACCCAACACCACGACCAACGATGCTGCGCCAGAGGGAGATTGATCTGGAGGCCCTCCACAACCAAACTCCCGACACAACAACATTTCTTCCGTACGACTTCACCAGACATCATGCCGGAACACGACGAATCGCTTAGCGGCATGACTTTGCCTGGTGGGTGGTAACTTATGCCGGCGACCGATGTTGTGGCCTACCATCGAGCTAATCTCCATGGAACCATCTTATAAGAGAGATATTGAAGTGTACAGTCACCAAAGTATGTAGATGATTAACAGGATAAGGATCTGCGGCTGTATTTGAAGTTCACTAAATTTCTCCTTCGGTGACAGCAAACGCAGCCGCTGCGCAAGGAGGCGCGTTCGATCCCCGCGTAGTACAAAAATTTGTATGCATGAATATGAATATTTGGTCTGGTCGTGCATCGAAAAGCACGTTAAGCCGTTGGTCCCGGTTGCCATACGGACATCTAATGGTAGCCGTTACGGGTTATTGGAGCCCTCAAAAGTTCAGCAATTGGTCTATCTGCAATGCTTCGATATCGCCTTCGGGTTATGGAGGTCAGACGGCAGTCGCTTTACAGAAAATATCGAAGTTTAGCCAAAATCAGCAATTAGACTGGTAAACTGGATCCCAGACGCCAAAGCTGAAAAAGGTTCGGATGCGACTGGGATTAACGCTGAGATGATGATGATGGGTGACTGCTACCGAAGTCTTCTCTCTCTTTCCTTATTCTCATATACCGACTATGAGGCCTTTCAACATGACCGGAGAGAGATCAGCCGATGATTGTGAAAAATTCTTTCCGAGAAAAGTTAGGTGAACTATGATTTTAACTAATGGATCAACACTATTCATCATCCCAGCGTTAATCCCAATCGCATCCGAAGCCTTTTCAGCTTTGGAGTCTGGGGTTCGTCTTACCAGTCCAACTGCTGATATGGCTAAACTTCGACATTTTCTATGAAGCGACTGCCGTCTGACCTCCACAACCCGAAGGCGACATCGAAGCATTGCAGTTAGACAAATTGTAGGACTTTTGAGGGCTCCAACAACCCGTAACGACTGCCACTAGATGTTCGTAGGGCAACCGGGACCAACGGCTTAACGTGCTTTCCGAGGCACGACCAGACCAGTACAAATATTCATATTCATGCATACAAATACTTGCACTGTGCGGGGATCGAACCCGCGCCACCTTGCGCAGCGGCCGCGTCCGCTACCGCTACGCCACGGAGGCTGTCAATGGATCAACACTATTGACGGGATTTAAGAGATGATAAGATAATCGTACTGCTACTTTCATGTCGTTGTTTTTATGTAAAAACAGGATGAATCTCCTTTTATTTTTCTTATACGTATTTATTCCTTGACAATTGGTAAAGAGTTTTCAATGTAACATAAATAAATAATTGATTTCAGAACTGAGTTACGAAGCCGGTCTATTTTCTCGTCAGCTTTCCATTAATTTAATTGATGAAGGTCTTCCAAAATTTGTATTTGTATTTTACCAGTAGGTTGCTACAGATATAGGTATTCCGTGTAGCCAACTGGTAAAATCTGCTATTTAATTTTATAACCGCCAGACATTTGGAAGTTTTCGCTTCGGTTTATCACGGTTCCATTTTAACACTTCTTACCCATTTGATCGGGGTTTAGTAACTGCAACCAACTCGGCTCGAACATGAATGGTTACAGTTTTACCCTAAACTATAATTTATTGAATATCATTCAACCCGTTAGTTCAACGACCGCTATTTAGTTAAACGAAGCGGTTAAATTAACGGTTAATTAAATCAGTTAATTGCGACATATACATTATACATTCGCAGTTATAACTATATGTAATTTCGTTTTAAGCACTGTTGAGTCAAAATAAATTACCTCAACATCTGGTGACAGTACATACGAATAGGATTTTGAAACGATTCAAATGCCAGTGGAGGTTATTATTTCCAAATATACATTCATTTGATGTATTTGGAATTGAAACTTGCCTTTGATATTTCAAACGGAATGTTTTCAAAACAATATCATGTTTACCACAAGCTCTACTGATATATGTTGGAGCTAGGTTTTGTCGATATGATTTAAATAAACATCACGGTGGATCTATTAGTGATTTTGTATAAATAATAGAGAATGATATTAATATCAGCCTGTATTCCTTCAGTTATTTATAAAACGCATGTTGTATTTGCGTTTTAAAAATAACTTCCGCTCAGGGCGTTTGAAGTCTTAGTTTTGCTTACCGCGATCAATCCATGGATGAACGACGATCGTTCCATTATAAAACGAGACCACCCCGAGTCTCAAAAAGCTAACTAAGCTGTTTGTCCTTACTGCCAGTCAAAGAATTTACTGTCATTACAGATTTTGCTTTGCTTTTTTTCGTTTCTTTGTCGATTTTGTTTTGGCTTTGTTCAAAGGCATATTATTCCGTAAACGACTATTTTAATGATAAGAATAGCTGGTCGCTCTGATTAACTCAAGACAATGTTTGTGTTCTTTCCCCAGAATTGGCTTTTTGACGTGTTCTATGAGTTCATATAATTGTCTTTCTTACAATGCATAAATATGTGAGCTGTCACGCCCTTTATACCTGGTTACATTTCCGTTTTAATGATATTTATTTATTTATTTATTATTTTACTCTACTGGTATTTTGGCATGACTCGCTAAAAAATGTTATAGTTTTTGTGTTTTTTTGTGTTGATTACTATACACAGTATTGTATAAAACTTTATACAATACTGTGCGACTACTGTGTACTGTGTAACTATGCGTTTTTTTTAATGAACAGTCAGCTGTGCTGCTTTGGAGTTTGTTTCGTCACTTCTTCTTCCCAGCAAATGCGATAGGATGTGGCGAAGGGGGGACTGTCTTATGTAAAATGATTTTTGATTTTGATAGAACTATACATATAACGATAAAATAGTTGTTGATGACCCGGCCTCGAAGAACCAGGAGCTCTTGGGGTTCCGGCTTTAGAGGCCGGGAATTGTTGATGAGGAGCCAACAGCGGTGTGGACTTTTGCCGGCCTTCTGCGCCGGCGGTGTTGTTGATGACGCGGGGGATAGCTTGCGGCCTAACCTAGCGTCCCTAGCCAACCTACAGGACCTATCTTTTCACTAGGTTTAATAAAATCACTGACCCTTTTTACAGTAATTTATTTGCAACCGAACTATCCTAACCTAACTATTTACATCACCACAACACAAAGTCCTAACACTAAACTATACACAAACGGAATACACAAGTTACTTTACAATTACTTACTATTTACACAATAATTGACAGAGCAAGATAAACTGAACTTAACGCAACAGTGTGGAAAGCTTTCATTCACGTAAGCCCGATAGAGTCTCACGACAGAACTGAACTAACCTCACGTCAGAACAAAACAGAACTTAACTCATAGCAGAACCAGACAGAACTGAGAGTGCCTCGACGGGTGACCCGCTTATAAACTCAGCGGATTTGCGAGTACCTTACCAAATATAGTAACAAAACGGCTTACTAAACCGTAGCCAATGGCAACGCGTGAAAGCTTTCCTTACCTTATATGGCGACGTTCGGGAGGGTGCTGTACTCTCGCCCGCGCCCCTCTGCCCTCCCGGACAGATAAAGGTATCTACGTAGTGCGAGCTATACATATGACAAAGCGATGCTATAACGAACATTAGCAAAGTATAACAAAACTTATTAAATTCTAAGTTGACTTATATCTAACACTTTTGCTTTTAATAATAGCGCTAGGCACACGCTTAAGTAAGCACTTGTACACATCAACACTGCACATAAAGTCATTCGTCGTCCGTAACATTCTCCCCCCGGCGAAGACTCCCAGTCGCAGCCTTACTTCCAACCGGGAGGACGACGACCTTTCTCGTAGGCCGCCGGAAGACACCCCCACTCGTGCGGATGTCTGCACTGCGCACCTCGCCGTCAGGCCCAGGGTAGATCCTCTCGACCACACCCCTAGGTCACACGTTCCGCGGCAGGGCTGCGTCGATCACGACGACCACATCACCTTCTTGAAGCTGGCGTCGTCCCGCCGCAGAGTCTCCTCGGGGCACGAGAGTGGGTAGGTACTCTCGCACCCAGCGCCGCCAAAACTCGTCGGCCAGCGCTTGCGCCGCTCGCCAAGCGCGTCTGTCGCTCGGCTGGCATGGCCCCGTGACAGGAAGGCCCGATGATGACCCCAACAGGAAGTGGTTTGGGGTTAACGCCTCAGGATCGCGGATGTCTACTGACACGTGGGTGAGAGGCCGGGCGTTGATAGTGTGCTCAGCCTCAGTCAGTAGTGTGTGCAGTACCTCGTCGCGTGGATACTTTTCGTGTAGTACGGCGCCCAGTGCTGTTTTCACTGAGCGCACCAGTCGCTCCCACGCGTTGCCTTGGTTGGGCGCGCCAGGAGGGATGAAACGCCACTCGACCTGCCGCGAGAGGCAGAAGCTCTTCAATGCTTCCGCCCACTCTAGAGTCGCGGCTTGTAGCTCGGCGTCGGCACCCCGGAAGTTGGTGCCGTTGTCGCTGTAGATGACGCGCGGCCAGCCGCTCCGCGCCGCCATCCGCCGCAGCGCCATGATCGCGGAGTCGGTGGACAGGCTGGCCACCAGCTCCAGGTGGACTGCCCGCGTCGTGAGGCACGTGAATAGTACGTCCCACCTCTTCTCGCGGCGCCGGCCGGCGGTTACTGACATCGGCTCGAAGTAGTCAACACCTGTACTTGTAAAAGGTTTACAAAAAGGATTAATACGGGCACTGGGTAGGTCACCCAGGCTAGGTATCAGTGGTTTACTCTTTCTTATTTTACACCACTGACAATTTCTTGCAACAAATTTTACCGACGGTCGCAAATGCAGTATCCAGTAAAACTGTCGGAGGTCATTGACCACGCTTTCATTGCCCGCATGAGCCGCGAGTTCATGATGCTTCCCGATAAGTTTTTGTATTACTGGATTTCGCCCATCTAAAATAATAGGGCACTTCATTTCTTCGGGCAGGTGCGCGGCTCCAATACGCCCGCGCGCCCTCAGTAGGCCATCCTTGCCTACAAATGGGTCGAGTTTGTACAATTGACTCGATTTCGGTATGTACTTGCCTTCTTGTAGCACGTAATCAACTTGCCGCACCGTCTCGGCGGCCCTTTCTTCGCAGTCAAAACTGTCTAAATAATCGTCCATATAGTGATTATTCTGTATGGCCTCCAAAGCCATAGGGTGAGACTCACGGTAGTTTTGAGCATTTTTATTCCGTACACTATGCGCTAGAAATGGCGAACTTGTTGCGCCAAATATCATAGACGTCATTTTGTACTTACGCGGATGGTTGCCGCGGTCATTGCCCCGCCACAGGAACATTTGAGCGGGTTGGTCACGTGGTAATATTTTTATTCTTAAAAACATTTCTGCAATATCTGCAGTCACTGCTATTCTGCCTTCTCTAAATCTAAATAAAATATTAGGCAGTGAATTCAGAAGGTCAGGTCCTTCTAATAACTTACTGTTCAAACTAACATTGTTGCACACAGCTGCGGCGTCGAAAACTAATCGAAAATTGCCAGGTTTGTTAACATTTGTTACCGCGAAATGCGGTAGGTACCACGCCTTATCTGATTGCATATCTTCGTGGGTCGCGGGTTCAGCATAACCTTTTTCTAGTAGGTTGCTTACCTGCTTCTGGTAGCTAGTTGCAAATTCCGCATTCTTATCCATTTTTCTCTCAATTGCCCTTAGTCGGCGGAATGCGTAATCATAACTAGCCGGCATTTTAGCGCTCTCTTCGCGCCATAGCAGTCCCACGTGATATTGACCTTCTGCTCGTTTTACTGTTTTGTTGAATATTTCGACAGCGCGTCGATCTTCCGTACGTACTTTCGTTAAAGTACTAACTCCGAGTGAGTCGATGTGAAAATGGCTTCTTACTAATTCTTCTAATGATTGGTCATTTGCTGAGTGACTAAAATGTGTATGATGAACTCCATTGTTTTCACTGTCGATAATACTCGTAGGTAAATTACCTAGTACCACCCACCCGAGCGTGGTACGTGAGGCGACAGGTTGCGACTTCTTTCCGTGTCTCAGCTGTCGGGTCACAATGAGAGACCAATTGTCTGCACCTATTAATATAGTTGGGCGTGCGTTTTCATAACACACCTCTGTGTGACGTAATTTACGTAAATGTGGCAACTCTAAAACACTCGCTGGCACTGATTGACTATAGTTCGTCAATGATTTCACTGTGCGAGCCTTTATTCGATGCGAGTCGGATGCATGACCTCTGACCTTGACCTCAACCACCTTGCTGTCGACCTCTCCCGCGGCTGTGCTTACCCCATAGATGGTGAGCTTGCTGGTAGGTCCATCAGCTCCTATTGCGGCGGCTGTATCCTGTTCGATGAGCGTGACTGTCGATCCTTCGTCAAGCAGAGCATACGTACTCATCTCACCGCGTGGACCGTACAATCGGCTAAGCTTTAATTGGTGGACCGTTGAAGTGGGCGGCAAGACTTCTAGGGCTGAAAGACCTTGGCCTAAGACCCCTCTATGTAAAATTTGGAATGATGAAAACTTATACTTTCCGAGAAATTAATTCACAAAAATCACTTTAAATTCACAATTTTAGGTTATGAATCGGAACTTTTTTTTTTTTTTTGATTCACGGAATCGGGTCTTTTTGTTGTCATTGCGTTCCGTTATACTTCTTGTTGAAGACCTGTCATATTATTTATGTGAAATTATTATGTATTATTTATTATTTTTATGTTAATAGTAATAATTAGTCTAAAATCATATTATTTCAACAAAAACATTTAAAAATATTAAATTATTAACAATTATTATTTCATTTGACGGAAATCATTGACAATATTATTGTGGACAACGAAACGCAAGCTGACGCCGTCAGTCATCGTTTGTCCGCCTATCAGTCGAAATCGTTTTTACGTACTCCTGTAAGCCTTAAACAACGTTTGACTACCATGGCGTCATCGAAGCCCCAGTGCTCCGCTGCGTCGTCATCGTCGTCGTCTTCTGAAGAAGAATGTGAAGTGCAAGTGTTGGACTCTAGTGAGCCGCTTGTTACGGATCCCCCAGTGTCGTCGAGAGCGCAAGCGTTGGACTCTAGTGAGCCGCTTGTTACGGATCCCCCAGTGTCGTCGAGAGCGCAAGCGTTGGACTCTAGTGAGCCGCTTCTGCTCTCTGTGCCGTCGATTTCGCGAGTGCAAGTGTTGGACTCTGGTGAGCCGCTTGTTCCGAGCGTCGTCGTCGTGCCATCTACTTCTGGAGTGCAAGTGATAGACTCTGTTGAGCCACTCGTGCTCCCTGATCCATGTTCTAGTGGAATGGGTGCTCCCACTAGGAGTCCTGATTCTAGTGGTAGAGCTGACAGCTCATCATCGGATGATGAGGTGTCTGTCCTGCAGACGGGTTCATCGGGCCGTAGAATCCACTACACTGCTGACGAGTTGAGGTATTAATTTGAAATTTTTATTTATCAGATAGAACAATAATTAGTGACAGGACCGGGCTAATAATTATGTACAATTGAGGGAATGCAAATTTTGGACTGAAATGAGCTGCTTGTTATGGCCTCTTCTTCGGTTCCCAGTAGTATCTAAATTATACATACAAAATGGTTGTAGTAGGTGGCAGCTGGCGGAGCGGGGGGACGGGGGGGCGCAGCCCCCCGGTTAGGGGGTCGGGGGGCGAAGCCCCCCGAGAGGGGGCTCGGGGGGCGAAGCCCCCTGACTAATAAAAAAAAATAATTGTTAGGTATATTTAGGCTAGGTTAGGTTAGGTTAGAACGGTGACCAAAGCGCGCGTGAGCCGAGCGAGCGAAGCGAGCGTGCCGCGGTAGCGGCCGGCGAAGCGCCAGAAAAATATATATATATTAATTATATTTTGATAAATTAAATTTATTTTAATTGTTACAGGGCTTCCTGGTCGTGGGGAAGGTTTTATCGCTGCCTTGGTACTGAGGAGCAGTGTATCCAATTTGCAGAGGAGAAGGGGTTGATACCTGTCTCAATGGAATGTCGGTATCACAAACGACCCATGACATTTACCAGTGGAGTAGGAGCTGGCCAGTTGGGCAAATTTCGTTGCAGGAAGGTTCCATGCCGCACTCGCAATCGAAGCCGAGCTGAAGGAACGTGGTTTGAACGCGCAAGGGTGCCTATTACAGTAATATTTCAAATAATGTATGGATTTTCCGAAGAAGCTAGTTACCACCAGGTACAGAGGGAAGTGGCTACTAATAGTGATTTTAATGTATCATCAGCCACAATTGCTGATTGGTACAATTATTGTCAGGAAACGATTGTTGTGTATGAATTAGAGCACCATGAAGTTGAAGGAAAAATTGGTGGCCCCGGCAAAGTGGTTCAAATTGATGAATCGAAATTTGGAAGAAGGAAATACAATCGGGGTCGCCATATAGAGGGTCACTGGGTCATTGGAATGATTGAAGACAAATGTGATGATTTACGACTAGAGGTGTGCCCAAATAATGAGCGGACTTCAGAAGTTTTGATTCCGCTCATTCAGAAGCATGTCGAGGTAGGTTCCATCATTCATACTGATTTCTGGAGAGCCTACCTCGCTCTGCCAGAGCATGGGTACACCCACAAAAGGGTGAACCACAGTGACCCAGAAAACCGATTTGTAGGTGCGGATGGAGTTCATACACAACGAATCGAGAGCCAGTGGCGAGGTCTGAAGAAAGAATTCAGACATAAACAAAATAAAAAGGACTTCGCCGACTGGCTCATAATCTATAGATGGAGAAGAAAAATAAAATTTCGCCATGGACATCCATTCGATGAATTAGTGAAAGCCATTAAATATGTTTACCCAGCACCTGATTAAAATGATTAAAAAAATATTGTCTTTTTTCATTCTTTTTTATTTATTTATTTAATTAATTCTACTTTAAAAAAAAAATCTATCATAGTAAATTAAAAATCACGCAAATTGTTACGTCATAGACCTTAATTATTGAACTTAACCTCAAAATTTTCAATTTTAAATTTCTCGGTAACCATAAGTTTTCATCATCCCTTCTTCAAGGGGGGGGGGGCTACCCCCCTCCCCCCCCCCTCCCCAAAAAACCCTTAAATTCAGCGGTCCACCAACTAAAGTTTAACCTGTCTTTATGTCGTCGAGGGCGCGTCCCACGATGACTTCTGGCCTTCCAAAGGACTGTTCCAGTGCCCTCATCACGATCTCAGGATCACTCGTGGTATGTAATAAGGCCGCTACACAATCGCGAGCCTCCCCCCGTAGACAATTACGAAGGCGTGCTATGTTTTCTATTGGTGAGAAGCTGTACAGTCGTGTGCTGTCTCTCATGGCTGATTTAAATGCAAGCCATTCTGATGGTGATCCGCTGAATACCGGTAGATCAATCACCTGTCGTGGCGGTGGCCGGTGGTGTCCCATACTTCTTATCGCCTCTGCTAGCTGTTCGATAGGTGAACTTTCCTGCTGCATTGGTGTCGGGGAACACTCACGTACGCGTAATAATTTATCAGCGACGTGTGCGCGCTCGCTACAGCGTGCGTTTCGTGCGGGCTCCGCGAGCGACTGACAGGAACGCGCGCACGCCGGCCGGGACGGCGTCGCCCTCTCCACGGAACGCGCGGGGGGTGGCAGCGGCATCTGCGGCGCCCGCTCCGGCTGCGGCAGCGTCCGCCTTTGTGCGGAATGCGCGGAGGGTGGCGGCGGCGCCCGCTCCGTGCTGGGAGCCTAGTGTTCACTTTTCGTAAGCCATGTATTGACCCTGTCCTCCACAGGGTCAATTGCGAGGGGTTCAACAGGGTCTCGTTGACTACCTTCTACTTCGATAGCCATGACCTTCAACTCAAGCTGCTTCTTTACAAACTCCTCTTCCATGCGGAGTTCTTGATGCAACATCTCCTGTTCCATCAGGAGTTTCTTGAGCTCTTGTTCTCTACGGAGTTCACGTCGTCGAATCTCCATAAGCCGCTCTTCGGCCTCGAGCTCTGCTTGGCGCACCCGTTGCGCCGTGCTGGCGGTCGACTTAACTGATGCTGACGCTGATGGTCTCCTACGCAGCCCCCTACATGGACCGCGCGTACCACCTGGCGGGAGCTCTGCTTGGCACACCTGTAGCGCCGTGCTGGCGGTCGACCTGACCGATACTGGCGCCGGTGGTGTCCTACGCAGCCCCGTACATGGACCGTGCGTACCACCTGGCGCGAGCTGTGTGAGTTCTGCTGGTGCTTGTTCTTTTCCTGTTGTCGTGATAGAACCTCGCCGATCATACCTGACAGTGGTAGCCGACGTGGTTTCTGCTGACCTTGGTGCCTCCTCGAGCTGACATCGCTCCTCCCCACACTGGCTGCGTGTGACGACCATCTTCGCTGATCTTGGATCGAAGGACCAGAAACTATTGACGATCTGGCCTCTTCTCTGATCTTGGGTCGAAGGACCAGAAACTGTTGGTGACCTGGCCTCGAAGAACCAGGAGCTCTTGGGGTCCGGCTCTAGAGGCCAGGAATTTGTTGGTGGAGAGCCAATACAGCGGTGTGGACTTTTGCCGGCCTTCTGCGCCGGCGGTGTTGTTGATGACGCGGGGGATAGCTTGCGGCCTAACCTAGCGTCCCTAGCCAACCTACAGGACCTATCTTTTCACTAGGTTTAATAAAATCACTGACCCTTTTTACAGTAATTTATTTGCAACCGAACTATCCTAACCTAACTATTTACATCACCACAACACAAAGTCCTAACACTAAACTATGTATACACAAACGGAATACACAAGTTACTTTACAATTACTTACTATTTACACAATAATTAACAGAGCAAGATAAACTGAACTTAACGCAACAGTGTGGAAAGCTTTCATTCACGTAAGCCCGATAGAGTCTCACGACAGAACTGAACTAACCTCACGTCAGAACAAAACAGAACTTAACTCATAGCAGAACCAGACAGAACTGAGAGTGCCTCGCCGGGTGACCCGCTTATAAACTCAGCGGATTTGCGAGTACCTTACCAAATATAGTAACAAAACGGCTTACTAAACCGTAGCCAATGGCAACGCGTGAAAGCTTTCCTTACCTTATATGGCGACGTTCGGGAGGGTGCTGTACTCTCGCCCGCGCCCCTCTGCCCTCCCGGACAGATAAAGGTATCTACGTAGTGCGAGCTATACATAATATGACAAAGCGATGCTATAACGGGGCGACGAACATTAGCAAAGTATAACAAAACTTATTAAATTCTAAGTTGACTTATATCTAACACTTTTGCTTTTAATAATAGCGCTAGGCACACGCTTAAGTAAGCACTTGCACACATCAACACTGCACATAAAGTCATTCGTCGTCCGTAACAATAGTCTTAAACCTTCGGAGCTTCTAACTAACTAACTATGATCTATAACTAACAGTAGAATAGAATAGAATACTCTTTATTATGTACACTATATAGTTACAGAATACAAATAAAAAGATTTTACAAATGGTGACACAATGGGCGGTCTTATCGCTAAGAGCGATCGCTTACAGATAACCTTTACCAGGTTGTTGAGGTTAAATTGTTTGTTGCTCCCTCTTAAATGCTGCCTCTACTGCACGCGGTTAAGCCGAAGGCTGACCTCAATACAGGAATCATTTGAGTTTAACAAAAACAGGCGCAATCATTATATTATAGTTTTTATGTAGTTTAAACTAGCAGTTAACCCGTAAACCCGTTTTTATCTATATTGACCAAATCAATAAACAGTATCCACACCACACCTGTTACGTACCTACAGAAAAGCCATTCAATAAAGAACAAATGATCAGACGGAGGCAGTTTCCAGCTGCTTCAAAATGAAATGGCGAAAATGAAATTGGATAAATTATTGGGATCCTTACCCTCCTTATTAAACAAGTTTTGACCTGAATTTTGGTCGTTTATCTGTGACACAGAATTTTTTAATCTACTTTTGCAAGAAAAGGTTGGGGGAAACGTTTGTTAAAATGTATTGAAATTTTGGTATTTATTGATTTCTCCAATACCTTTAATGCCTTCTGCTACGATGTCTTCCTTTCTACTGTCTCACATCTTCGGTTTCTCGTCACGGTTTCGTCCGAGATTCTGGAATGGTTCTCTTCTTATCTTCGGGTACGGCAGTAGTCGGTTTGCTTTGATGAGAGCTCATCGAGTTGGCGTGATGTGGATACTGGTGTTCCACAAGGTGGTATTTTGTCTCCATCTTTATCAATTTTATAAATTATTCTTCGGCGTCAGTATCACCTGTATGCTGATGATCTGCAATTGTGTAACGTAGAGCGGGTAGAAAGTTTATTGGACGCTATAGCAATTTTTGACAAACCCAAAAACAAAATAAATATGAACAAGGAAAGAATAAGTGAAGAAAAAGTGGTGTGATAATTACAGGATGTCAGGAGGTGTAAGGCTCATTTCGAGGTGAGTGATTTTTTTGAGCATTTTTTTAATATTCGTAAACTAGTGCTTCATCGTAATCCCGCCGGATGGTAATTAGTGAAGCAATCGTTGATGGTAAAGCGCACTAGTCTATTAAGAGCCTATTCACTCAAAAAACTGAGTGAATAAGAAGAAAGACGGCAGTTTAGCGAGCAACGATGCTGCGCCAGAGGGAGATCGATCAAGAGACCCTCCATGACAAACTCCCGACACAGATAGCAAAACAATTGCTCAGACCCGGCCTCCGTATGGCTTCACCATACATCATGCCGGAACACGACGAATCGCTTGGCGGCAAGACTTTGTCTGGTGGATGGCAACTTTTCCCGGTAGCCACTTCCTGCTTGACCGTGATTCCTCCTGATGCTAAGTAGTGATGCAATCGTCGATGATAAGCTTTGCTACTTTATTAAGAGCATTGTCTTCATTGAAAGCTCACGCATGATACATAGTGTGAAGCTTAGCGCTCTTCCTCTTGTTATTTTCAATAGTATCGTCATACTTAATATCCTTGCTGTCAAAGATATCAGTCTGCATCTTGACTCAACGCTTATCTGGCAAATAAAAAAATATGTACCTAAAAACAAATATTAATAAAAACTAGAAAAAAAACCTTTTATCCGAATGGGTGTGTGTGTAACTGTAAGCATCCGAAATGGTGAAGAAAAACATTGTGAGGAAACAGACACCACCTACAACCAAAAATTCGAAGACATGTGACATTTAACAACCCGCACGGCCTGTGTGGTTGATTATAACTCACTCTTCACTGAGAGAAGGATCCTGTTCTAACAGTAGAGACATATAGGCGCTGATTATGTAAGCTGATTCACGGTAGCTGTGACAAAAGTGACAGTAGGATGAACTTAGTCCATAAATAATTGAACATAGGTAATTATTACCTTTTATAAGATAACACGGCCAACCTTGAACATTACACACAATGGCCTCTAATGAATGAATCACGGTTTGAAGTTCTTCATAATCTAACAAGTCGAAAGCAGTTTTGAACAAAAGGAAACTAAATGAAACAGTTCAGCAACTAGTTTAGGTTTGAATATTGGTGAAACTTTTACTTTAATTTTAGTTAAAATGGTATAATAGTGGACTAATATTTGCAGCCATAGTAAGTTGTGGTTTATTATGATTGAAACTTTGGCAAAACAGCGTCATTCTGTGCCTAAAAGTCCTTATGTAAAGTCCATCTATGTGGTTTAATCATTTATCCTATCGCCAACGACGAAGCAATTAACTGGAGACTATTTTCACCAAATTAAAAAAAAAACTTATGGGATCGCAAAACTATTGTGGTCGTAGACACACCCATTTGCAGGTGAGGAGACCGAAGAAGTCAAGATTTGTCGTGGAGTTCGGCAAGGCTGTGTTGTATCTCCGTTTCTCTTCAATATTTATTCCAAAACAGTAGTAGGTAGTTTGAGGCTCTTGAGGGTCTGGAAGCCGGAGTGAAGATGAACAGCAAGGTCGTTAATAACCTGCGTTATGCGGACGACACTGTTCTCATTGCATCCTCTGAGCAAGACTTGCAAGCCATTGTGGATAAAGTCAATGAGTGCAGCGAGAAGGCCGGTCTGTCGATGAACATCAGCAAGACAAAATTTATGGTGGTCTCTAGAAACCCATATCAGTGGCAGGCCAACAACTTGAGCGGGTACGACAGTACAAGTATCTCTGTGCTTGAGTAAATGAAGCATGGGAGTCCGACCAAGAAATTAAGACCCGGATAGAACTTGCCCTAGCATCTTTTAACAAAATGAAGAAAGTTCTATGCTGTCGTAAACTCCACATAAAGCTCCGAGTCAGGTTACTGATGTGCTACGTATGGCCTGTCGTCCTGTACGGCTGCGAAGCATGGACTCTGAAAGAGGACACTACGCGACGCCTGCAGGCTTTTGAAATGTAGAAAAAATGTCGTATGCTACGCATAAGCTAGCCAAAAGGTCAGAAATGACACCGTCCTTCAGCGCGTTCAAATGCCTCGAAAGTTGTTGCCCACCATAACGTACGTGCTCTGACACGGTAGATATGCGCTACTCCAACTCATATAATGGGCAAGGTAGAAGGAAAAAGGCGCGCTGGACGAAAAAGAAAGTCGTGGCTGCGTAACATCAGGGAGTGGACCGGCATTACTTCAGTCGAAAAACTGTTCCGACTCGCGGTTGACAAGACCGAGTACAAGAAGCTGACGGCCAACCTTCAGGATTGAAGAGGCACAGGAAGAAAAAGAAGAAGAAGACACATCCAAAAATAAAGGAATAAATCACTTATGAATAAAACCAAGTCTACACCTACATATATATATATTTTCGACGGGAAACCTTCAAAATTTACCCGACCTGTAGGGTTTGGAATTTTCACCTCATTAAAACCATCCCGGTAATCATCATTCGCACATAAGGGTGGTCCCAGTTCTTCTTAAAAGACCAATTCCAGAGCCGCCCCTTCGCAACGCTACAGGCCCAAGCACATCCCCAAGGAGACTGTAAAGGGGAGTCCCCTAGGCTTCACTATGTACGGCAACACAAGACGGCTGTGCCACCATCTTCCCCAGGATCACTTGATGAGTTCGGAGTCCCCTCTTATAGAATGGAAAGGTCCATTTACCTTTTTGGTAGTGGGTGTAGGCGTATTAGGTGTTAAGGCTGTCGCCCCGCGCCTGCTTCTCCGAGTAGGATCAATCCTTTCTCGATCCCACTCTATGAAGTTTATACATACCTATGCTCGTAACTTTACACATACGCATACAGCATGTGATTTCATAGTAATTCGTGTTGAAGAGAAAACTAAAGGCTTCTCAGGTATATCGGCTTCGACTTACGAGGTTGTACGTCGTTAAATTGACATGCAAACCGATTAATTTAACTTTACTTTGTTTATTTATTTTCACCAACACTACTCTAAAAATGATAAAGGAAAACTTCGTAAGGAAAGCAGTGTAGCGATGCCTACAACGCAACATGCGAACAATGCGTCATACTGACGTCACGCGAATGCAGCATCTTGCAATCAGAGTTTTCTGTGCAACTAGCAGGAATGCAAGTTCGCGACATCCACCGAGGGCAAAGAGGATCCTCCCTTTTCTATGAAGGATGAGTGACCTTTACACGCTGCTCCTCATACCTCCATACCAGCATATCCTAGAACCAAAAACTCTAAGATACCTGACGTCCTCACAAAGAGGTGGCCAGTCGATATTATATAAAAATCTCACCCTGAAAAGGTATGTGAAGTGAGTTTTGAATGAGCTGTTAATAGTGTCAATGTGTATATTATTAGTTGGAATGACAGGTCACTCTACTCTCGTTTCACCTAAGCTTTTACCGTTTGATGATTACTTAATCGCACTACAAGGTCTCAAGCAGTGGGAATGTTTTCTATCTATGCACTATGTTACGGTTTTGGTTATTGCACTTAGACCTTCAAGTTGACCATTGTGTGAGGGCCATCATAGCCGGTGATTTTATATATATATCGACGCTTGAAAGGCAATCATATCTAAGCGACAAAAATTCGTAAATTGAGTTATATACACCATTCGAACCGCCAGATTTTTCTGCGTCGTTTGGTGTATATACCTAACTAAACTTAGATATGCCTTTCAAGCGTCGATATAATCTAGCGCTTGACCGCAATCCCGCCTGATGGTAAGCAGTAACGCTTTCGATGATGATAAAGAACCAGCAACCAGTATGTTAAACAACCGGCCCAACTCCCTCCAGAAGTTTATTAGGTCTCCTGGTTAAGTGATATATGGTACCTAAGTACTTCTGCCTGCCTAAGTCTCCGGGCAATACAAGCGTTACAGTGAAAAATATGGAAACAAAAGCCACAAGGGACTCGATAGCTGTTCAATTTCCATTTAAAGTTTCAGCAATGATGTTAATACCAGAAGCTGGAGGTCTCGAGGAAAATTTAGCGGTTCACCGAGCGAAGTTTATACAGACAAGGGACATGGCTGTCAAAAGTAACTTTTTAATCAAGTGTATAGGAAGATTAGATTGAGTCTGGTTCTATAATCTGTCAATCCTGACTTTGTTAAAGTTTAGATCTGTTGAAGCTTTGAATGTTGTCACTTTGTTCACCATTCATCATCATCATCATTTCAGCCGAAAGACGTCCACAGCTGGACATAGGCCTCCCCCAAGGTTCTTCCCGACGACCGGTCCTGCGCCTCCTGCATCCAGCGGTTTCCCACGACCTTCACCAGGTCGTCGGTCTACCTTGTCGGGGGCCTACCCACGCTGAGTCTTCCGGTGTGTGATCGCCACTCGAGAACCCGTCGGCACCATCGGGCATCGGTCCTACGGGCAATGTGCCCAGCCCACTACCCTTTAGTGTTGCAATTCTTCGGGCTATGTCGGTTACTCTCGTTCTTCTGTGGATCTCCTCATTCCTGATTCGATCGCGCAGTGAAACTCCAAGCATAGCCCTCTCCATTACCCTTTGAGTGACTTTGAGCCTTCTTATAAGGCCCATTGTTAGCGACCACGTCTCAATTCCATAAGGCAACACACACTGGTGGAAGACTTTTGTCTTCTCACGTTGTAATGATATACTAACTGCACCCGAAATTATCTTTTTAATACAGTTGCTCAAAAAGTGGTGTATTACAGGGACGTATAGCGTTCGGAAAGTGGGCTATTACACATTCGTGCTTTTTCTTTACCTTTTCCGAACTAGTGCGTTCTCTTTCCCAACTGTCAAAATATTGTCTATTAAAAATAAAAAAAACCAACCATGAAGTTTTTACTTTAAAAAAATCATAGAAGTTTTTATGATTCATGCAAATAATTCTAAAAAGACGCTACTAATGTTTCAATATTAGATTTAATGATTTAATTCAATGAGTTAGGTTAGGTTTTATTTAATTTCATCTCATTTCATTTTCATTTCATATCAATAAAAAAATTCTACTGAAGACTTGGCTGTATGGGCATAGTTCCCTTTGCCTAATCGAATGGGTGAAGAAAAAAAAATCTCTGCTTATATTCTTTTACGGCTTGCGCCATTTTTCAAAAATTTTCTTTGCGAGTTTAGTTGTTTGTTGCACAAAATGAGTAATTTCGACGATATTTTATTTGAATTAACACCACCGGAACTCAGTATAATTGCACAAAATGCTTCGGAGAACATTTTACCGGAAAAGTCAAAAAGTCGCTGCATATCTATATACAACGAATTTATTGCGTGGAGAGAAGAGAAAAAGGCAAATAGTTTTTCAGAAAATGTTATGTTGGCATATTTCTCCGAACTGTCAGCAAAATTAAAACCTTCTACATTATGGTCGAGGTTTTCGATGATAAAAAGTATGCTGAAAATAAGAAACAACGTGGATATAAGTCAATACCCAAAACTAAATGCTTTCTTAAAACGACAATCAGACGGTTTTACAACTAAAAAGTCGAAAATATTAACATCGAATGAAGTGGAAAAGTTTTTAAACGAAGCTCCCGATGATCGTTATTTAGCCACAAAGGTAATAAATTAATAAGTACTTATATTTTTCTGTAGTATTCAGTTTACGAAATCGCAAAATACAGTCATTAAATTATTTAAAAAAATATTAATCAAATCCCTTTTTTTTGTAGGTTGCGCTGATTTTTGGCATTGTTGGTGCTTGCCGCAGAGAGGAGTTATCCAATATTACTTTAAAAGATATTGAAGCCCATGAAAAAATGCTACTAATCAAGATTCCGAATACAAAAAATAAGATACCGAGAAGCTTTGTTGTTGAAGGAGATTTTCTTAGAATAGTGCAAAAATATATGAATCAGCGGTCCCAAAAAGGAAAATCCGACCGTTTTTTCCAAAATTATCAAAAAGGAAAGTGTACATCTCAAGCAATCGGGATAAACAAATTTGGTAATATGCCAAAAGAAATAGCTACGTTTCTTGGTCTGCCGGATGCAGAGTATTATACTGGGCACAGCTTCAGGAGGACCTCTGCTACATTATTGGCAGATTCAGGAGTCAATTTGACGTCCTTAAAGCGACTAGGAGGTTGGAAGTCAGATAAAGTTGCAGAAGGCTATATTGCTGATTCATTACACAACAAACTAGAAACTGGGAAAAAAATCACACAATCCATTAATTTAAAGTCCAGTCCGTTACCTTCACATGACAATAGTGAAGAGAAAGTTCGTCTATTTACCTTCGTTGATAATGATAAGTCATTAGATCCAATTCCATCAACTAGCAAACGCCATTGTATAACACCTTTGATAAATATACATGAACAATCATACGAAATTAATAATAGTTTGTCTCAAACAGTAAATATTCAACCTAAAACTTCCCCAGTTAGTATAAAAAACTGTACCAATTTCAATGTATATGTGAATTATAACTTTTCTAAGAAATAAATTATTAGTTAGTTGAGTTTATTGTGTTTTTATTATTTTAATAAATTGCTTCATTTTTTCGCAACTGTATTAAAAATAGTTGTTCAGTACACGTGCGGAACCGTCATTGCAACTTGTTCCGACTGTCAACCCTCACCTTCGGCTGCGCCTCGGCTCGGGTCGACATTTGCCGGAACTCGTTGTAATGACAGGCTTTCCGCACTTGTAATGAAATATACTATTTTTTTAGATTTTTCATTTTCTTATTATAAAAGTTGGAGGGGGGGGGGACTAACTTTTTTCCACTTTGGAAGCGTCTGTCACGCAAACTATTCCACACACGTACGTTTACACATACGTTACACGTATGTGTTGGATGAAAAAGAAAATTGAGTTTCAGTTCTAAGTATGGGGAGCCCCCCATATTTATTATTATTATTTTATTTTTGCATCAAAATATTAACGCCGTTCACAGAATACATCTACCTACCAAGTTTCAACAGTATAAGCTCTTATAGTATTGGAAAAAAATGGCTGTGACATACGGACGGACAGACGGACAGATGTCCGTCTGTCCGTCCGTCACAGTCAAACAGACGTGACGAATTTATAAGGTTTTTGTTTTTTGCCATTTGGCTACGGAACCCTAAAAATATATCTGTTCAACAATATAAATGACTCAATGTATGTTGTTGAACTGGCAAAAAGAAACCCATTGCTACTGATAGTGTGTTACTGTCTCACTAAGGGCGGGTTGTTTCAAACGGTTGGTTATCGTAACATACGTACGTCAAAAAGTTACGTCCGTTAACGTAACTTTGATGATGTTTAACGTTCGTTAAATGCCGGCGCTACATTAGCAGGCGAAGATTCGTGTCGCGTTGGCGCGCAAAATATCTGTTGTCCTTGTCAGACATACACGATGTTCTTATTGGCGGGCGAAGATTCAGAAATCGGCCTACGGCGAATATTCGTTGTTTAGTTGTGCGGCCGCGACGATGGAGGAAGCAGTGGCTTTGCATTATATGTCAATAAATTATTATTTATTACATGTTTACACAACAAATAAAACTGCTGCGCACGAATATATTGCGTTGCAACGATGTACCCGGCGGGCCCGGCCACATACACCGCCCCAGCAAATTTTATCTAGGCGACTGTCATGTGCTGTAGTTTATCTAACTTTCTTGGTATTATTGTTTATTGTTGTGGGAAATAACTTCGTGCCATTTTATAAATTAAGTCCGTTTATACTAGAAAACTGTGTACCTATAGAAAAGCTATACTTTGACGAAAAATGGATACATTTTATTTTTATTTTATATATTTGGGACAAAAAACAATTATATGTTACAATATTAATAGCCGGCTAAGGTATAATACATAGTAACCAAACATAAACATTGTCGTCCTCCGTGGCGCAGCGGTCAACACGCCTGCTGCGACGTGGAGGCCCCGGGTTCGAAACCCGGCCAGGTCATGATGGAAAACGATCATTTCCTGATTGGCCTGGGCCTTGGATGTTTATCTATATATGTATCTATTATAAATATAGTATCGTTGAGTTAGTATCCCATAACACAAGTCTCAATCTTACTTTGGGACTAGCTCAATCTGTGTGATTTGTCCGTATATATTTATTTATTATTTATATAACCCCCACCATACACACCAAAGTAAGTAAATTACTACACTCACTCGTACTACTACATACACTTAAACATAGTTACTATGTTTAAGGCCTTAATAAGTAGGTATATGTTAAACATTGCAATCTAACAAAACACGTATATTCTATAATGTAAACATATTTTTTTTTAGAGAACGGAAATAAAATAAAACATGACGTGTAAAAGTGATCAGTGATCCTACTTGCTTAATAAACGATTTCATTTCATTTCACTAACTTCACAAAAAATGAGAAAGATCGCTTTCAATCTTCGCTTGAAAAATATAAAGATGTGTTGTTCTGTAAAGAAACAGACAACAAAAGTAATATAAAAAAAAAAACAGAACTTGGGCTGCTAAACACCTTTCTTTTTCTTTTTACGGTACTTGTATCATCATCAGATGAACTACCTACTATCGTCAATTAGAGACCAAACTCGCGAATACAAAAGGGAGTATATGTTGTTTTCACTAGTTGACACCACGGCGGACTAAACACAACTTGACATAAGTTACGTTAACCAGTGCTCAGAGCATCGGTTAAAGTAATCGTATTTTTTTGCGTGCGTTGACGTTTACGTATTGTGAAACAACTCATTTTTTAACTTGACGATGGTTAGCACCATTTTTAACTTTTACGCATGCGTTAAATGAACGTGAAACAACCCGTCAGTTATCGTAATCGTATCTTTTTTTGCGCGCGTTAACGTTTACGTATTGTGAAACAACTCATTTTTTGACTTGACGATGGTTAGCACCATTTTTAACTTTTACGCATGCGTTAAGTGAACGTGAAACAACCCGCCCTAAGCGAGTAGTACTATGATCTACCATTAACTGTGTTTCACGCTCGATAACCACACTGCAATAATTTCTAAATGTATTTAAAAAGTATGTAACATGGTGTAAAAATGATTGGATCGATTCAGTTGCTTATTTTGAACAAACTGTATTCAGGTTTCGTACAAAGAAAATTTTTATATATTTTTTATATTTTTTCACAAATACGTTGTTGCGGTGTGGTTACTGAGCACGCTACTCAGTTTACGCGGGCGCATTCCCGCGCTCAGCTGACACCACAGGTCAATACCCCCGGCTCACCCGTACAAACGGAGCGTGGACCATATTTTTGTTGCGACAACCAAGTAGGACAACCAGCTTATAAGTTTATGGTTTTTTTATGATATCTTATTGACATTTTGTACATAGATTCTTCACTTAAAAATGCTGGACACGTGTTTCGGGATTTGCATAAACAAAAAATAATGTTGTATATTAGTACAAATTATGATCCTCCTGTACGAGTCACCACAAGTACTGTGCCCTTTTTTTCTATCTAAATATCTCTAGAATGCCAAATTTGCTGAAATTCTCAAGCTATTTGTTTATTCATCGGTCTTCCAACTTGTCAAACAAAAATCAAGTAGTTTTCAAATCAGAGGGGCAATTCTCGTAGCCTTCACAAACTGATCTCAATCTCAATCTGTCAAAAAATTATCTTATTCCCCTACATTTTTGTTTCAAGGTTTTGACATCGCAATGAGATTGGGACTAGATTGTGAACTTTTTTAATTACGGAAATTGACCTTAAAAGCTAAGATTTAAATTGATACATTACGTCTTCGTACTAAATACCGTAAATATATAAATAGCTAATGAGAAAAACAACAGAACTTTTGAGGCATGAGGAATAAGGAGTAAATCTTACTCATCTTCCATAGAAAAGGGAGGATCCTCCGTCCAGATGGGTGTTATGTCTGGCAGGTACTTGCACACGATGTTGGAAAGTTGTGTGTATGGTAGTTGCACAATAAACTTTGCTTGCGAGATGTAGAATTCATGTGACGTGATATGATACGTCGTACATGGGGCGTCTGCAGATACCGCTACAAAAATAAAATAAAGAACATTTAGAACTATTGTTCTAAATGTTCACACTCTAATGTAACACGGCCGCTGCGCAAGGACGCGCAGGTTCGATCCCCGCGCAGTGCAAATATTTGTATGCATGCATATGAATATTTGCACTGGTCTGGTCGTGCCTCGAAAAGCACGTTAAGCTATTGGTCCAAGGTTGTCATACGAACATCTAATGGCAGTCGTTACGGGTTACTGGAACCCTCAAAAGTCCAGCAATTGATATAACTGCAATGCTTCGATATTGCCTTCGGTTCGTTGAGGTCAGACGACAGTCGCTTCACTTTCACGGAATATATTGAAGTTTAGCCAAAATCATACGTAAGACTGGTAAAACGAACCCCAGACTACCGCTGACAGACAGATTAGCGCTGAGATGAGGATGATGACAAAAATACTCTTATTTCACAAACACTATAAACATTTCTACTTATGAAACACACAATTCATACTAAATTCTCTCCCGACTGCTTACTTGTTCTTGATTACGCTTTCCTATCCTGTTCTGTAGGTACCTGTTACTTGTGCTAATCTCATGCGGTGTGTGGAAACTTTTAATTGGCCTTCTTTCAGTATGACTAATTAATGCATAACTTCGTCTTTGTGTGTGAATTTATTTTTTATTGTGTTATTCAGGAAGAAAATACTTAATACAGAAAAACGATATGGTTATTGCAGTAAACATTAAAGTGGTTGTGACAAGTTTCTATCAGTTTGTTTTTTTTTTTTTTATTGTTTATAAACTAATGCTTGACTGCAATCCCGCCTGATGGTAAGCAGTGATGCAATCGTTGATACCACTAGGCCACAACGGCTCCTATCCAAATAAATATATTTTGACAGTAAGGTACGGACGACAGCGGGTCAAGCTACCCGAAACTATCAGATATTCCCCGTCAATCTTGAAACTTAAGAGGGGACTCTGGTACCGAGGAATTTGGAAAATAGGTATTTGAAGAAACTGCTGCTTCCAACCTCTCCCGGTAAAGTGCGAAAAGGACAGTTGCAGCTAAGGCTGATTTTACCGACAAAAACGTTGACCAAAATACGTTTCGTATTCCGCTGTTTTCATCATATCAAAGTTTAGAGGATAAACATACCTATGCTTCTATTATTTTCTTTTTGTCAAAAACTTACGTTACGTTAACGTAACGTAAAGAAATACAATCCATACTAATACTGTACATAGATACTAATACTAATAATGTATTAAAAATGCGAAAGTAACTCTGTCTGTTTGTCTGTCTTTCTGTTACGCTTTCCCGCTTAAACCTCTCAGCCGATTTTGATGAAATTTGGCACAGACAATCTTTAGAGCCTGAGAAAGAACATAAGCTACCTTTTATCCCGGAAAAAAATGATATTCCCGAGGGAAATCTAAAAAGCGCGATATAACCAAACTCCATGCGGGCGAAGCTGCGGGCGTAAAGCTAGTACTTCATAATCGCGAAAAATAACCCATTTTTACCGTGATGTACAGATGTACATCACGGTAAAAATGGGTTATTTTTCGCGATTATGAAGATCTGTACATCACGGTAAAAATGGGTTATTTTTCGCGATTATGAAGTATTGTATTTCTTTTATTAATTGAGTTTCAGAAAAAATCAAATGATAGGGGCACGTATAATCACAGTGTATAGAAAAGAAAAATGCTCTAAAAGCATTTTCCACGAAGAAAACAGCTGAATACGTTTGTATAGAAAAAGCACCACTAGAGGCCCCTCTTAATGCTTCAGCTAAAACGTTGAAGATCTAATAAAGAACCTAGCTGCTGCAGTAGTAGCTTGATGTGCTGTCGTCTGTACTAGGCAAGTGCGGGCGGATGGTAATCCAAAAAAAAAACATTCTGTAGTTACCAAATAGTAACAACAATAATGGTAACATTATTTGTGTTGAATTATTTTTAGACAAATTGTGAACCTTATTTGAGACTAATTAGTATCAAATAAGGGTTGAAATATAAGTCATATAAAATATAAGTCGTATAAGGGCATTGTGTTGAATTGTTTTTAGACAAATTGTGAAACTTATTTGAGACTAATTAGTATCAAATAAGGGATGAAATATAAGTCATATAAAATATAAGTCGTATAAGGGTATTGTGTTGAATTGTTTTTAGACAAATTGTGAACCTTATTTGAGACTAATTAGTATCAAATAAGGGTTAAAATATAAGTCATACTAGCTTTCAGCCCGCGGCTTCGCCCGCGTGGAGGTCGGTTATATCGCGCTTTTTAGGTTTCCCTCGGGAACATCAAATTTTTCCGGGATAAAAGGTAGCCTATGTTCTTTCTCGGGGTCTAAAGATTGTCTGTGCCAAATTTCATCAAGATCGGTTGAGAGGTTTAAGCGGGAAAACGTAACAGACAGACAGACAGACAGACAGACAGACAGACAGACAGACAGAGTTACTTTCGCATTTATAATATTAGTATGGATAAAATATAAGTCGTATAAGGGTATATAGTCGTGGTGGCCTAGTAGTTAAAGTACCAGCCTCTCAAGTATGAGTGCGCGGATTCGATTCCAGGTCAGGCAAGTACCAATGCAACTTTTCTAAAAGTTATATGTACTTTCTAAGTATATCTTGGACACCAATGACTGAAGGTGAAGGAAAACATCTTGAGGAAACCTGGACTTTAAGTCTGAAATCGCCAACCCGCATTGAGCAAGCGTGGTGATTACGCTCAATCCTTCTCTGTATGAGAGGAGACCTGTGTCCTGCAGTGGGACGATAAAAAGCTTGATGATGATGATGATAAGATAACTTGTCCACGTTTACAGATCATTTACACATTTGTAATGTAAGAATTCTTTTAATTATTTGTTAATTTTAAATTGTTTTTAGCTAGTTCAGGCACGTAAGACTTGGATTTAAGCTTATCTTTATATATATAATTCTACTGTACGTGTGTATGTCGACCGTAGCAATTAACATTGTCGGATCTACTTTTTTGCGATTTTCATTTTATTGCATTAAAGGTTTTAAAATACGTGTATAAACGTCCCCGTAAATTATTACATTTCTGAAATAAGCCGTCTCTATTTTTTCAAGTTAAAAAAGTAGTATGTGTTCAATGCACACGATTAATATTGTCGCATAGTACAATGAGACGTTATTTGCGGGGCATGGAGGGGGAAAAGTTGCGACTGTACGGCGCGGATCTGCCACTTCAGACAATGTTAGCGGGAGGAGCGTAAGCATTAATTTTGTATTTCAACGCGGAAATAGTTTGGCTAATATTATTATTAAATTTAGTGATTCCGTTATGTCGAGGTCAAGACGAATATTGGATATATTAAATCCATCAGTTCCGCAACAAAACGATCAAAATTGTGGATTAGCGGGCACTTTAGAAACTCGTTTAAGAAGAAAGAAGAGGAAAAGTAAGTAAAAAATATGTCTTGGCATTTCACCATTTCTTGCTCAAACCTAATTAACAATTGTTTATTATGAGCGCCTTATGCAATTGTTTTATTTTTTAAATAAAGTTGAAAGCTGCTCTGAACGGAGAATAATGTCGTATATGCCAGATACATCAATGTTTATGGTTCTCTATTTCGTTAACTTTGTCGGATGTGTCACATACTACATTATTGCTTGATCAGAAACTGTTTTATTTTGTCGGATATGGTACTACAGACTTTGTTGCATGTTCACGTGTGAAATAATATTGTAGGATATACCACTTCTTACATTATTAACTGCTGTATGTGTGAATGCATTTTGTCGGGTAAGGCATTATTGACTTTGTTTATTGTTTAATTCTAAGGTATTGGTGGCGGATGTACTATATTCGACTTTATTGTTCACTTTATGATAACAAACTAACTTTAAAAATGGTACTAATAACATCTTTGTTTCCTAAGGGCACTTGGTTTAATTTGCCGACCGACTCAAAACCGAACCGTCTTCAAAAAGGAGGAGGGTACTCTTTGGCTAACATTAACATTTTAGGAGACCGTCGCCTCTTCCTGCTGACTTTGAAGAGGAGCTCGTGCAACTAGAAGATCTGATTGGAGAAGTTTTTGATGACAGTGCAAATAGCCTCGTGGGAGACTATTTTTTATGAGAATACAAAGAGCCCCGTGAACAATAAATAGCTGTCTAATCTTTTTGATCTGACGTCAAAGCAAAATGTCACAAAATGCCAAAAGATGAAATGAATGAAGACGAAAGTTACACATGACTTAATTACACAGTAACAACACCGATGCCGTTCTCGAGTCCTACTGTTTGGCTTCCTAACGATGGTGACAGTGTACATGCAGAAATACCATACTGTTCTGTGATTCCTTCCTACCCACGAGGTTTATAAAAACATGAGGTAGCAACTGAGTTTGAGAATTTTTTTACTAATATTCCAATAATGACAACAAAAACTTTGTCTTCTTCCTCCACTTCTGCATATGCCATACTAAAAGAATGTGTTCCAGAATGTGACAATCACTTTGAATTTACATTTGTGACTGCTAAAGACATTATAGAATCTTTTAAGGATCTTGATGTAAAAAAAACTGCCGATCATTGGGGTTTGTCAGTATACACTGTAGCTTCAATAATAGATGTTATCGCACCTTTCTTAGCAATTGTTTTTAATTCTTGTGTCACATCTGGTGTATTTCCTGATTTGATGAAACTAAGCAAAGTAATTCCACTGTTCAAATCTGGTAGTACAACTGATCCCACGAATTTTCGGCCAATATCGATATTACCAACTTTGAGCAAAATTTTTGAAAAATTAATTTTGAAACAGTTGTTGAGGCACTTTAACCTCCACAATTTATTGCACGTGAAACAATTTGGTTTTACAAAGGGTCGTTCAACTACGGATGCGGGCGTGGCGTTGCTAAAGAACATATTTGGGGCCTGGGAGGAATCGCAAGATGCTCTTGGTATTTTTTGTGATTTGTCCAAGGCCTTTGATTGCGTACATCATGATACTCTTATCAGGAAATTGTACCATTATGGTTTGAGGGACAGAGCTCTCGACCTTCTGACTTCTTATCTGAATAATCGAATTCAGAGGGTTGATGTTAATGGCAAGAGATCTGCAGGATCTGTGGTCACCATGGGCGTTCCGCAGGGCTCAATTCTAGGTCCATTCTTGTTTTTAATTTATATTAATGACTTACCTCATCACGTGAGGGATAATCACAACATAGTATTGTTCGCGGATGACACTTCTCTTATTTTTAAAGTCAAGCGTCAGCTAACAAACTTTGACGAAGTTAACAATGCACTCTCTAAAGTTGTCCATTGGTTTAATGTAAATAACCTCCTTTTAAATGAAAAAAAAACTAAAGTCATTAAATTTTCTACGCCAAATGTCAGGCAGCTAAGTACCAATGTTCAACTGAATGGAGTAGAGTTGATCCCTGTCGAGTCGACAGTTTTTCTTGGATTAACTATTGACGCCAAGTTACAATGGGGTCCTCACATTGAGAAGCTGTCGGGTAGACTCAGTTCTGCCGCCTTTGCTGTTAAGAAAATTAGACAGATAACTGATGTGGATACAGCCAGAATTGTTTATTTTAGTTATTTTCATAGTCTTATGACTTATGGGATTCTTCTCTGGGGAACTTGTGCGGACATCAATACCATCTTCGTTTTACAGAAGAGGGCTGTTCGAGCCATTTATAACCTTGGTCCTAGAGAATCTCTTAGAGAGAAGTTCAAAGAGGTGAACATTCTGACTGTAGCTTCACAATATATATTTGAAAATCTTATGTATGTTCATAAAAATATCTCGAATTTTAAGAAGATAAGCGATATTCATAATGTAAATACCAGGAACAAACACAATCTTGCTTTACATCACACTCGTCTCCACAGAGTAGGCAACTCGTTCATGGGTCAATGTATACACTTTTACAACAAGCTTCCCATGGACGTTCGAAACTTACCCATTAAACGATTTAAGAACCATATAAAGGCCAAACTTTGCAAAAAGGGGTATTATAAAATCACAGATTATTTAGAAGACAAAAAGCTTGGGATTGAGCTGCTCGCTCTGTTAAGCATTGTTAATTTTTATTAAGCAATATGCGTAATTATAAGGTAAATTATTGTAAACATTTTCATTTTTAATGTCTGGACTTGAAAAAAGACGATGATCCCTGAGTTTGTTTCGGCCATTTCTTCTCAGAGGTAGTCAGTTAGGAAATGCCGGCTTCATCTAGTTAAAAAAATAAAATAAAAAATAAACATGACGTGTAAAAGTGATCAGTGATCCTACTTGCTTAATAAACGATTTCATTTCATTTCATTTCATTTCATGGATACACCATTTGAAATCTCTTTTGCAAGTCATGTTCATACTCCCTGTACCAATAAGTACCGTTTAAGGTGTACCCTAAATATTACTCATGAAGATCGAAAGCGAGTCTTTAAATATTTTTGGCTCTTAGGTAAGAGGAAAAGTCACTGAGAATTTGTTATTAAAAACACAAAGAAGCACGATAGACAGAAAACTAATCAGTACTTTTTTGCCGGAAATTTGATGGGATAGAAGATGACGAAAGAGGTCTTTATGAACATGATAAACAAGTTTAAAATACTGACTTAGTCAAAAGTGCGATCACGTAGGATTTTTTTGACTAGTTAAGGATCACTAAGTAAAAATTCAAGCAAGCTCTACCTAGAAGGTGTTCAGAGTTTATCTCGGATGTATAAACTATACTGCGAATGGTTCGATGCTTCCAAATGTTCCTCAAGCAACTACGAAAAGGCAGTATAGGGAAGTAGTTAAAGCAAATTTCAACCTCGCACTACACTAACCTAAAGAAGATAAATGCGATGTCTGCCACGTGTTTGAGACATGTTTGAGAACTAGTCAACGACTTTTATTTAAATTTTCCCCCATACTGACGCTTCTAATCTGACTCATGGAGAACGTGATTCAGAAGACGATTAGGTTAAAACCGATCAACACCTTATTTGCGTAATGTTCTATTACTACCGATTTGAATAACTTTGAAGCATATTGCTATTTCATTGCTCCGATTTTTTGAAAAATGTGTGTGCGGGTCAAAATGAAACCCACTGATAGTATGTCACGCAATTACTCTGCATGTTCAAGGTGTTTCTAGATCTGTGCTTTATATTATAATTATGTATAAAGGTAAAACTTACCATGTGCCATAAAAGGTTATGAATTTATATGAAGCTGTGGTTATGGTTACTACTAATATAAACGTGGTAGCCTAACCGTATGAAAGTTCTTATTGAACAAAAATAAGTTCATGTCAAATGAGGCTGATCTCATAATATAACTTATAAGACTGTCTTTTCATTAGTTGTTTAGTGTAGTTTCAGAAATCTTAATTCGTATTTTATTGATTCATAAATTAAGTTAATTAATAATTGCGTTATAAAACTCTGGATTATTACTTAGTTTTTCAATAAAGAATCTTAATTTGATTACATTACAAAGTGACTTCTTCCCTTTTCCTCTTCCTTCCTTCTTTCTTCTTCCCGAGAATATGTAAGTTGTAAAATACGTCTTCCTGGATTTAAAAGTACGATTATTCATATCTTGTGAGACAACGTACATAGAACCCGCGTATCTGTAGTAGTACATACATAGATATTCTGTCAGGACCAATACCTGTATCTATAAAAGAACACATACTAATTAACTGGTTCCTTATTGCCATCTTGCCAAAATCATTGAAGTTAGAGACTAGAAATTAGAAATATAATAATACCCTTATAATAAATAACACCCTTCTCTGCATGAGAGAGACCTGTGCCCAGGAGTGGGGCGATAAAAAAGGTTGATGATGATGATAATGAATAGACTCCTGCTAACAGGGAAATTCAAGTATTTTTCACGGGAAAGGTTTACGGTAGGCATTTACTTAATGGTGAACGGATTTGTAATCGCAGTGAAATATTACAAGTCAAAATATTAATTATTTTTTCTTTACCATATAGACCTTGAGACTTTGTAGGTCTTTCGTCATTCATCATCATCATCATTTCAGCCGAAAGACGTCCACTGCTGGACAAAGGCCTTCCCCAAGGTTCTCCACGACAACCGATCCTGCGCCTCTCGCATCCAGCGGTTTCCCAGTTTCCAGGTCTTTCATATGATAAGGAAATTAATATTTTTCAATTTACCAATTAAGTAAGTCAGTACTAGGTAATTATATTATGTGTTACTCACAAGTTATTACCCAAATCTACAATAGTGTAAGTGGCATCTACATCATAGATATTTATATTTTACGGGTAATAACATATTAAGTGGGACATCCGACTTAAATGAGCTTTTAAGGTCCAGAGAATACTGTAGTATGTGCTACTTCCGACAAAATTCAGAAATCGTTGTCCGGTTAATAATGTCGGATCTGCCATTTCCGACAAAACAGTTGCATAATTAGGCGGTTAATAATGTTGCATGTGCAGTTTTTCTTATTCCCGATGCATTTTTGATAAACTTGCATTACTACCATGTCAGACAATAACTACTTATATATCATACCAAATTTGGTTAAGGTACAATGACTATTGTTCACTTTATACAAATTTGAAACTTTGAACGACTGTACCCTAAAGTAGTGATTTTTCACATACGCTTATATTAATTGCTACGGTCGATGTCATTGAACTCCTCCTAAACGGCTTAACCGATTTCAATGATTTTTTCTGTATGCGTTTGAGTGGCGCCCTGGATCGTTTAGATTCACAAATCAGCCCGGCAGATGGCGCTGATTGCTTGAAAAAGCATGTGATCTTGGAAACGGCCCTAACGATTTCGCTAAAATTTGATATGTGGAGGTTTTCGGGGACGAGAAATAGATCTAGCTCAGTCTTATGTCTGCGGAAGCGCATGTTTTCGAGTTTTCTCTTTCGCAATATTTCACGCATAGTATGGGCGCTAATTTCGCGCGGTTTGACATTGCGGCTGTGGCGTGGTTGATAGAGGTATGGTTCTACTCGCGATGGCTGGTGTTCCTCGGTTCAAACCCAGGCAGACTCAAGTACTTCTTTTTTTGTTTTTAGACAAGTTTATAGTTTTTTTTTTTGGTTTTTGGAGTTACTTAAAAAGAAAAATGTATAAAAGAATTGAAAGGGGAAAAAATAAAAATAAATATATATTTTTTTTATTTAATTAAAATTGTACTTTAGAACTAAAAGAAAAAAAATTAGAAATATATAAATATTTTAAATTTTTTATTTAACTTTAAGAGACTGAAACAAGAGCTCTAGGGGTAGAGAGAGAGGTGTGATATATTTGTTACAAAATGTAGATGACAATGCTTTCCGTGGGTATATTCCTTAATCTGCTGTACGTGTGTACGCCACTGAAGTCCTCCTAAAGCGCTGTTCCGATTTGAATGATTTTTTTATGCGTTTAGGTGACGCCCTGGATTGTTTAGATTCACAAATCAGTCCGGCAGATGGCGCTGCAGTCGTGTCTAGGTTATTTATCGTAAACGGCTGAACTGATTTGAATGAATTTTTGTTTTTACATTCAAGTCGTATGTAGGTTATTTATCTATACCTACTGCACCTAAACGGCTGGACTGATTTGAATGATTTTTTTTGTTTGCGTTTGGGTGACGCTCTGGATGGTTTAGATTCACAAATCAGCCCGGCAGATGGCGCTGCAGTCGGTGTATAGGCTATTTATCCTAAACGGCTGAACTGATTTGAATAAATATTTGTTTATACATTCAAGTGGGGGCCTGGAAAATTTACATTTACAAATCTGCCCGGCAGATGGCGCTGCAGTCGGTATCTAGGTTATTTATCTATACCTACTGCAACTAAACGGCTGGACTGATTTGAATGATTTTTTTTGTTTGCGTTTGGGTGACGCCCGGTATCGTTTAAATTCACAAATCAGCCCGGCAGATGGCACTGCAATCTGTATCTATGTTATTTATCCCTTACGGCTGGATCGATTTGAATGAATTTTTGTTTATACATTTTACTGGAAAATTTACATTCACAAAAAAACAATTCGGCAGATGGCGCTGTAGTCGGTATTTAGGTTATTTATCTATACTGCAACTGTACGGGTAGACCGATTTGTACGATCTTTTTTTTAATTTGATACATTTTTTTTTATTATACCTAGACTATATTAATCACTCTGGCAACATATAGTAATTAATCAAACATCACAGGCGAACCCGGCTTGCTGATGATGTCTTAACTTGGCTCGCTGAACTTGACAGCGTGGCGGGAGGCCTCGGTGACTCGGACAAGTCTGGCTGAACCAGAATATTACCGATGTTGCGCTCCTGACTTTTTTTTACCTCATTTAAATCGTTTAGTTCTTCGGCAGTTAAATTAAGCTCTGAAAATGTTATTCCCTCAGAAGATGATGGTGACATTGTTGAGATGTATTTCCGTTTTAACAAGAAGTTTCTTCACTCGATTTTTTTGTTCCTTAGCCCTACTAATTCGTATTATTTGGCTCAAATTGTGACCGCATTTAATGCAAAACTTGAAGGTTTCTGCGGTTATTGTAAAACATTCGTCGCATCTTAACAAGTTTTTCGTGCAATTATTGATTATAACGAATTGTTTTCGAAAAATTGATGTTATTTCAAAATAAAGAATCAAAATCAAAAAATCAAAATCAAAATTGTTTATTTCAAATTAACCAACAGTTGGTACTTTTGAATAGTCAATGTCGGTCAGTCCAAGAAAAGTGAAGCTATATAGCACCTTCCAAAGCGTAGATCTCTATGGAGAAGAACGTGTAAGAGACTCCATGAACACTCTTATAAAATCATAATATGGATTACATATCTTCATTACATATTTCTGTAGCTTCTATCATGTGAGCACAATGTATAATTATAAAAATCAATGAAAAGATAGAGAATTAATTAAGCCCACTGGCAACTAAGAGATGACCAGACTGCACTGACGGCCCCCGTTCACGAGCATGACGCGCGCATTAGCCCCACTTAACTCAACCATTTTGAAGGGACCCAAATTACCTAACAACACTTGCCACTGAATAATAATAATATTATTGATCTTTCCTTTCATACTTTTTAATACCCTAATCGCTTGAAATATCAAATGCAGGACAACGTCTGCCGGGTCCGCTAGTATAATTATAAGACTGTATGTAATTTATCCTGTAAAGATTTTTGATTAAAAAATATTATATTATATTATTTGATATCATAAAATTAATTATCGATACAATTAAAAATTTCAGTAGTAAAGTAAAAACCGCTTGGAAAATTATTATGAAACTGGTAAATTGGTTAAACAAGAAAAACAACTTGAGATTAAGGTCCGCAGTAAATTAGTTAATCAAGCCGCTGACATAGCTGAGATATTTAATTAGTTTTTTGTTAATATACATATAACTGCAACTCTTTTTTTATAATTTCAAACAAGTGCTTGACCGCAATCCCGCCTGATGGTAAGCAGTGATGCAATCCTTGATGGTAAAATACGCTAGTTCAGTAAGAGACTATTCACTAAAAAACACTAAGTGAATAGGAAAGAAGACTGCAGTTGAGTGCGGTGATGCAATGTTAAATCGAACAACACGATCAACGATGTTGCGCCAGAGGGTGATTGATCTGGAGACCCTCCACGACACAACATTTGGCACATCGTAACCAGCACAAGCAATCGCAACACAACTGCTCAGACCTGTCCTCCGTACGGCTTCACAAGACATCATGCCGGAACACGACGAATCGCTTGGCGGCAAGCCTGTGTCTACCTGTGTGTGTGTGTGTGTGTGTGTGTGTGTGTGTGTGTGTGTGTGTGTGTGTGTGTGTGTGTGTGTGTGTGTGTGTGTGTGTGTGTGTGTGTGTGTGTAACTTCTGCCGCCAGCCGATGTTATGGCCTACCTCCGAGAAAATCTATACTAATACTAGCTGACCCGGCGAACTTCGTTCCGCCTTAAAGGCAAGATCACATGACTACTTTTTAAATTAGGATAATTTTAAATAAATAAATATTATTATTCAATGATTCTTTATTTGGGAGCACAATCCTGGCGGTTCTCCGGAAATCTTTAATGTGCTACAATACTCGGAAACAACATCCATTGGCCCAATGCGAACGTCTTTCCCTATATTATATGCGTATAGAAATGCTGCCCGATTGAAATAAATTATTATCTAGCGCTTGATCTCTGAGGTTTGCTCGACGATTTCGCATTGCCAACTGAGCCGTTTCATGGGCTGCCTCCCTTTGCTCTGGTGAGTGAGAAGCACGAAGTCGAGCCATACTAAGGCTACGCTCTTCAAGTGCAATTTCTTGCTCTTCTTCAGTACTTTTTTTTTCGTTTTGGATGGGTAATCATCAAATGACCTCTCACGCTCTGGGTGGAGCGGAAGGGCGTGTCAGACTTTTACCTAGACTAAAACCCACCCGTGTTCCTTCACTTGCCTGTGCAACGGCCAGTGCCATGGTTTCTTTTTTAACCAACCCGCAACCCTGTGGACCAGTCCTCGTAGATCCCGTCAAGGTGTGCTGACATCTCTTTGAGGCGCGTGTGAAACACAACGCGCCGTCAACTCGGGCCTGGTTCTTACCAGGAGGCGAGCTGCCTATCGCTCGCCGCCCGCAAGCCCGCGCCTACGGTGGTCGGGAGTCCGATGTTGCCACCCGACCAGGGCGCTTCCTGCGGCGGTTTGAGGCGTGAGAGTAGTGGGATTTCCGCTCCCTCACGCGCTACGCCTCCTCCTTTGCCAGCATCACTGCTTCACAGAAGGAGGTGAAAGCTTGTCATCATGCACTCTTGCTCCGGACTATGGCCCGGACCAGGGTCGGACGCGAGAGATCGCCGCCGATCGCCGCCACGAGGACACGGCTGTGCTCTACCCAAGCCGGGCAGACCTCCACCATATGCTCCACCGTGTCCTCAGGGCGATGCACACAGTGGTCACCCTGGCGTTTCCTCCCGCCGTATACGGAACAGGAACCTCCCGAAACAGCCGTGTCCGATGAGGACCTACGTCAGTCGGAAGGCGAGGACGCCGTGGCGCCTCTCTAGCTACTCCTCAAAGAGAGGACTTACCGCCGCTATTGTGGCGTGCTCTGTGCTGGATTGCGACAATCACACTTTCCATGTCGCCATGAGATACCGCCGGAGCTCTGTCCGCTGTACTGGGATTTTATGGATTGGATATGGACACAAATGAATGGATGTTATTATACATATAAACGTTTCTTTTTAATTACTCTATCTATTAAAAGAAACCTCATCAAAATCTGTTTCGTAGTTTTAAAGATTTAATCATACAAAGGGACATAGGGAAAGAGAAAGTAACTTTGTTTTATAGTATGTAGTGAAGTGGTAAATGGTACAGCAATACAATATTAGAAATTTTGAAGTTGAAGTTTGCTTTGGGGCTTTTATTAAAAAAATTAAACCGGCAGAGAGTATTTATATTTCTTGCTTTAAATGAATGCATCAACATTCAACCAGTAAGATTTTTTTTAATATGCTGAGTAGTGCAGCAGTTTGTTTGTACCATTTTTAACAAATGAACCGCTAACTTATATTTTGACTGAGTTGTTTTGTTATTCCATGTCACGTCACACGGGAACGACGGGAACAACGGGAACGGGACAAAAAGTATCCTATGTGATATGTCCTTCTCCCAGTTCTTATCTACCTCCCTACCAATTTTGAGCCATACTGGTTAAGCGGTTCTTGAGTTATAAATAGAGTAACTAACACAACTTTCATTTATATACACAGCCTTCATTCAAATCGGACCAGCCCTTTAGGAGGAATTCAGTGACGTACACAGGTACAGCAGATTTAGGAATATACCCATGGAAAGCATTGTCATCTACATTTGTAACAAAGATATCATACCTCTCTCTACCCCTAGAGCTCTTGTTTCAGTCTCTTAAAGTTAAATAAAAAATCTTAAATATTTATTTATTTCTATTTATTTTTTTCTCTTTTAGTTCATAAGTACAATTTTAGTTAAATAAAAAAAATGAAAATATTTTTTTTTCCCCTTTTAGCTCTTATGTACAATTTTCTTTTTAAGTAACTACAAAAATTAAAAAAAAAAAAACTATAAACTTGTCTAAAACAAAAAAAAAAACTTGTGCCCGGGTTTGAACCGAGGAACACCAGCCATCGCGAGTAGACCATACCACTATCGCCTACACCACGGCCGCTATGTCAAGCCGCGCGAAATTAGCGCCCATATTGTGCGTGAAATATTACGAAAGAGAAAACTCGAAAATATGCGCTTGCCCAGACATAAAACTGAGCTAGATCAATTTCTCGTCCCTGAAAACCCCCACATATTAAATTTCAGCGAAATCGTTAGAACCGTTTCCGAGATCACATGCTTCTTCAAGCGATCAGCGCCATCTGCCGGGCTGATTTGTAAATCTAAACCATCCAGGTCGCCACTCAAACGCATACAGAAAAATTCATTGATATCGGTCAAGCCGTTTAGGAGGAGTTCAATGACATACACACGTACAGCAGAATTATATATATAAAGATATAAAGCTGAAGAGTTTGTTTGTTTGTGCGCGCTAATCTCAGGAACTGTTGGTCCGATTTGAAAAATTCTTTTTGCGTTGGATAGCCTATTAATCCAGGAAGGCTTTAGGCTACATAACATCCCGCTATGACCAATAGGAGCAGAGCAGTAACAAAAAATGTTGCGAAAACGGGAGCTAACGCAAACGTACATTGCTTCCATTAAATCAAATGAAATCAAAGCATTTATTTCAAATAAACCAGTTACAGGCACTTTTGAACTGCCAGAAGGTCGGTCAGTCAGAAAGGTGAGTATTATTATTTTAACAGGCGCTTATTTTATATCAACTGAGCTCTTTTTAATTTTTTTCGGAACGGGACGAACAGCGCACTCAGTTACCATTGAACTTAGCTCATGAGAAAATGCAATATTAGTTAAAGCAGTGAGCGCGGAAGAATGTTACAGCAGTGTAAGTTGTTGGCAATTGAAGCACTAGATCGCACAATGGGGAACATCAAAGGCAACCAAGATATCATGGGAGGGACGGTGGCAATTTTAGCTGGTGACTTTAGACATACCCATCCGGTGATTACTAGGGGTATGCCGCCGGTAGATGAAATAAATGCCTCTTTGAAAGCATCTGCACTATGGGTTCGCGTGAAAAAGTATTGTTTCACCACGAATATGCGAGGGCAACTTCATCACGATTCTTAAGCCAGTTATATGCAATATGCAGCTATTCTTTTAAAAATCAGAGTAAATCGCATGCCAACTGAGAGTAACGGCATGATTAGAGTGAGTCGTGAGTTCTGTCAAATTATGGATAGCTCAGATGACCTATTAAATAATTCTATCCGGATCTTCAAACAAATATGGCCAACCGAGAATGGCTATGCGAAAGGGCAATTTTGGCGCCGACTAATGATCATGTTAAACGTTCAGGGAAATGTTATCGAATGCCTCTCAGTGGACAATATTACGGATACTGAACAAGTTACATCATACTCTATAGAATTTCTCAACTCTTTAGAATTATCAGGAGTGCCATTCCATAAGTTGATACTAAAAGTTGGTGTTCCAGTCCTATTAATGAGGAATCTTGACGCTCCAAAGCTATGTAATGGTACTCGGTTACAATTAACACATTTGGGTTACAACATTGTAAAGGCTACAATCATGGCTGGAATGGCAAAAGGACAAAATGTTTTGATTACCCGTATTCCATAGACTGATTTGCCATTTCAATTTAAAATAGTACAGTTCCTTCTGAAAGCAGCATTTGCTATAACAATAACAAAGCCGACAGACGCTTAAAGTTGCCGGAGTTCATTTAGAAACAATATGTTTTTCTCATGGGCAACTCTATGTGGCATGCTCACGTGTATCAAATCTAGAAAACCTTTATGTTTTGGCAAAAGACAGCATAACAAAAAAGTTGTTTATAAAACCGTACTTACTTAAATGTGCTCATATTTATCAAGCGTAATAATTTTTAAACCTTATTTCATAATATCCTAAGCATATCCAAAACACCAATTAACGCAAAATAATTAGAAGTATGATATTTGATGTTTCTTTCCTTTGCTAAACCTTTAAACCCGGTAAAATTAACGTTGCTATAGACCTTATGTATCTTTATAATCCTACTAATAATATAAACGCGAAAATGTGTGAGGATGTTTGAAACCTTGCAGTAATAAACCGCGCGCTATAAAGTGAAGTTTACGCGGACGATGTCGCGGGCAACCCGCGTAAAGCTGAAAACCTATTGCATAGTAGTGTATCTAAGGGCTATATTACAAAACCTTACTCAAGATTCAAGTGTTACTTAAAACTAATACATATCAACCAAAGAAATTGCTTCACACGAGATTTAAGTACTTAACTCTTGAGTTTTGAGTGAGGTTCTGTAATGCCTAATGTAGTTGCTTATTTAACTTCAAATGTGTTGCCCGTATAAAATAATGACAGCCTCTATGCCATTAGGATGCTTGTGTGCTAACAGTGAGTGCAAAAAGTCTCAAAGTGTCACTTGAAGGCGAAGTGCGGACACCAAACCCGTAGCATAGAAGATAGAGTCACAAGGTAACCACTTATCTTCACACAAAGAGAATCGATTATACCTTGTGTAATTTGTGTATATATAGTCTAAAGTGCAGTAGATGTATCTTTCTTTTTGTTTTACCAACATGCAGGAGTCTACTATCAGGTTATTTTTTATTTTACTTTAGCGATACGTATTCAAACATACGGTACCCGTAAGTAGGTAGGTTTAAAGTTAGATGACTAGATGTATATGACAAAACACATAGGTGTACTTTATTTAATAATAAATGTTTTATTTTATTGCAGAAATACATAGCTAATAAAAACAAATACAATTTTTAACTATCACTTTCTACGATCTCTGGTATTTTAGAGAAGTATCGGAAGAAAAGAAGAATTTGTACATATTTTCTCACTAAATGTTATAAATAACACAATTATCTGAATTTAGAAGGTTTCGACTTTATTACTTAGAAGGTTAAGTGTTACGAAGTTAATTAGCTGATGTTGCACCGAAGTCTTCCCTTTATGTCCGTGTTACACAAAACAACAAATGTCAAAAGCAGACTTACATAGGTCAGCTAATCTAACATTCCAGATCTGTCTAGACGTAATAATAATAGCGCATAATTTCGAGTACGTTCAGCAGGTACCTACAGGTACTTCACCGGAGACGAGTTTCTAGTAATTTCGATGTCGACACTTCGTTGACAGTATTGATGAAACCTTTACCATTCGATAGGCCATCATACAATGCCTAGATCTCAAGTTATAGGGCTTAAAAGTTACGTACTGTGTGTCACACAATACGTAATTATAACTTAACCATATGCCATCGACATAAGGTGCCTTAGTAACAATATTAATAAATTATTAAATTAAAAACAATTTTAAGAGCTGGTCAGTTACAATTTGGGGTTATAATCTTCAAAACTCAAAGCTTTGAAAAAAGATTCTGTAGGTGACCTGACTCGTGTATCGTGGGTGCATTTAAAAACTTTTAAACTCACATATACAAAGAGCTAGACCCGGAACAATTACATGTATGTAATACAAATATTTGTTGAGTGCGGATAACGATTCAGTCACATAGCAGTCGATAGCTTTGCAAAACGATTTAAACAAATAAAAACTAACTCCTAAATGATATGAGCTAGCAGAGCATATAACTTGTTGTATCAGAGGGTTGATGATCTCGATTAATTCTGCACCCGTATTCTTAAACTAAAAAGAATTGTGAAAGAATCTGTGATAACTTTTTTGAAAATCACCAAATCTTGTTCAGTCTGTACCTACTAAATTCTCCCTGAGTGCTTACTTGTTCTTGATTTCGCTTTCCTATCCTGTGCTGTACCTGTTACTGTTTCTTGTGCTAATCTAATATGGTCTGTGGAAACTTTTAATTGGCCTTCTTTCAGTATCTGTCTTTTACCTATGTATACAATATGTAAAGAAAACCCTGTCCGACCCATAAGGATATTAAAGGTTAGGTAAACACATAACCTAATATAATATAAAATTTTACATAATCATCATAGTAACAATACTAATGAATTTTGAAATAATCTTTTTTTCCCGGGAATTAATTCCAATTTCCCCGAAATTTCGTGATTTTTAAAAAAGTGACAACACCATTGTTATTATGAGCGAATAGCGACGCGACCACGTCACAGGTGCCGCGTGCCCTGCCCCCCGCCGCCCGCGGAAGGGGATGCTTACCGCACATGTATTAAGTTACCTCTTTTTGCGAAATAATATTTATTTTTTTAGGGGCATTTTTTTTAAGTTTGGGCTAAACTTTGTATCCATTGGTCAGTTATCGATACCTAACAATACCTTCACGGATCGGACAAGGTTTTCTTTACATATTGTATACATGCTAGCTGTAAGTTTTCTTCAATACATAGTATAAAACAAAGTCGCTTTCGCTGTATGTCCGTATGTATGCTTAGATCTTTAAAACTACGTAACGGATTTTGACGCGGTTTTTTTTAATAGATAGAGTGATTCTTAAGGAAGGTTTAGACTACCTTTTATCCCGGAAAAAAATGATATTCCCGAGGGAAATCCAAAAGCGCGATATAACCGAACTCTACGCGGGCGAAGCCGCGGGCGGAAAGCTAGTAAGATATAAAATGAAATACTTAAATAAATAGAATAAATGAAAGTATTTTCGTTTTATTTATCTGAATGTTTATTTGTGTTTACGATCCACTCCAAAAGCTGTCTCGTAGTGATAATAAAGATTTTATGACTCCACCAGAAATGAAAGAAACTACTTAAACTATTATTGAGAAACTATATGCCAAAGTAGACGTTAAATAAATATGTAACGAAAAAATTTATGACATTCTTTTGCAAAATTAGTTGGAATGTCAGCTCACTTCGCCTAAGTTATTATTATTATATTATTATGAGATGGGTACGAAAAATTACACTTCAGGTACCTAAGCATGACACCTTTTCCGAAAGAAATTTCGTAGCCCTGGCACACAGGCAAGTGAAGGAACACGGGTGAGATTTAGTGAGTAAAAGTCTGATGATGATTTATGATTTCCCACTCGCAAAAAAAGATAAGCATGGCATTGACACGAAAAGTTAGAGATAAAGTAAATCTAAAACATTACAAAACAAACCAAATCTTTACTCGTACTATAGACACCTTTTAATCGTACTTTTTAAATACTACGCCTAAACACGGGTAGGTTTTAGTCAGTAAAAGTCTGACACCTCCGTTCGCTAAGCCCAGAGCAGGAGACTTCATTTGATGATTTCCCATCCCAACAAAAAAAAGGCATGGCACAAACATAACGGACTTACCTCTGTGAAGAGCTTGCATGGGAGGCTGATGAGACCATTGCACTTGTACTCTTCAGGTACAGGCGTCAACCAAATTAGAACTGAGCGTCAGAACTCCAAGGTCTTACAAAGATTAGTAGGCGAGGTAGGTGGGCTAGTTGAAATAACCGCCAACGGCCGTCATGGTCCACACACAATGGTACCTACATGCCTACCTATAGCAGAAAATTATGGAGAAAATATTTATAGGGTAATTCGGTTCTCATCCTTTTTGACTAAGTCCATGTTCATCTTATGACCAACCCCATCAATGCTTATCTTTTCTTTCTCCATATTTACCATTTATTCTCCGACAATTGTTAGGTGACATTAAACTAAGGGTGTTACCACACCAATCGAGCGGTCATCGATCGGCATCATCATTGAATATTTGTCGTTTTATTTTGAGGTTGTTCAATAGAAAGTCGCCCCGGGTGCCAACCTATGCTACGCCGACACTGGCTTTAACGTAACGGCCACGCAAGAATGAGATAAGTAGCTTACTCTCTATACCGTGGCGAAGTAATTGTATGTGGTTTGCTAAACCTTATAATAATTGTTTTGCAGGTTTTTGTAGGACTATGTCATCATAATCTACCTAGCCGTTTCCCAACAATCTAATCAGTTGCAACTAAGTACCAATATTTCACATGGAGCGACTACCTTTTTTTTTGTTCTGGGGTGGAAAGTCCTCATGGATATCCTCCGTCCTGGGGTGGGTCTCTTCAGTCACGTGCGCGTGGGGCCGCGGGAGTCCTTGATTCTGCCGCGACTATGGAGCGACTACCTATCTCAACTTCACGGCAATGATTATTTTTCCAAGGGCCTCACAACGCTATGTATCACTCGAAAGAAAGTACTAATCCTAATTTGTGGCCTCAAACTACACCCTCGTTAGTAATCTGTCACTTTTCCCTCAAATTTGTACGTATTTATGTGACCTACTTATTGGTAGGAGTATTTTTTTATGAAATCTTCCTCCATCGTTACGAAGCCAATGGGAAGTAAATTTAATAGCACTTTAGGATCTCTTAATCTTGTGGGCGGAAAAGCAGTTGGCCTATTTATTAGGATGGATGAAAGAAAGTACCTAAAGGTGATTTGAAGAATAAAATGTGTTGTAGGAGTTGATTTGAAATAATACAATTTATGTCTTAGAACTTCAACTAGAAAAATTTGATAGCGCCTACCATAAATGTATAAGCAAACTCATACCAACATGATATATAACTAACTTTGAGAGAAAGGCGAATTTTATTTATGTAAGGTGTAGTGAATAATAATTTGGTTCTGATTTTAGACTGTATTTATTTTATTAAAGAGCATTCCTCGTTCTGTAATCTTCTTGCAAGCTTCTTCTCGCAGGTTGGCTTTATATATCAAAATAATCACCCAGTTGCGATCAATCATTTCATACAAACAAAATAATGAAGAAATATATCTTTCTGACTTATTACAATACGTAATTAATGATTTCTTTTACATTGATTAATTACTATTTTACAATCTGAACCAAAAAATATGTATTATATAGAAGTATTTCTTAATATGATTAAAAAAATCCATAAGGCTAGCAGCATTACGCGTTGAATAGCAATTTTTGTGGTAAACTTTGGTATTTACGCAACTTTTACGTTTCAACGCCAAACGGCTCAAACAGTGAGCTCCAAATAAGGTTGTTTTTTGCGCCGTTTCCCATATCAAATAGGTAGCTACCGAACTCCCAAGGCATTTTTTTTCTATATTATAAACTAGCGTTTGACCGCAATCCTGCCTGATGGTAAGCAGTGACGCAATCGTTGATGGTAAAGCGCACTAGTTTATTAAGAGCCTATTCACTCTAGCCTTGAAGACACTCAAATTGTGGTCCGACGGAAACACCGCCGCTGGCAAATTTTTCCAGTCCCTCGATATACGCGGTATAAAGGAGGAGGCGAAACGCTTCGTCCGGATCGTAGTGGTGTTAACAACGTAAGGGTGGAAACCAGCCGTACGACGGCTCGTCCGATGGTGGAACGGAGATGCATCCTATAGAACACCGAAAGGCTGGCTACTCTACGCCTGTGCTCTAGGTTTTGGAGACCACCTCGAGTTAGATCAGGGTCACCAATCAGCCTCTTCGCACGCCTCTCCATTAAATCCAAAGTGGCCAGGTGACACTTAGCAGCACCAGCCCAAATGTGGCTGCAGTACTCCGCAATACACACAAACGCATATAGCATATTAAAAAAAAACATATAAGAATTTAAACAAACAATAATAACACAAACTTAAAATATCAGACACCAGAAAAACTAAGTAACAGTAATAGTGAGCCAGTGAGTGAGTGAACTTTGTTCGGTCGAAAATACTTACTTTTTTACGACCGTCAATAAACACGAAAAGCCATAGAATACAATTAGCACTTCTCTAGTATAGTCATAGAAGTATATCTCGCTTATATTTCTCCTAATTGTGAAACCCTAATTGTAGGAGAACCGGCTTGGGTGTTAATTTAGAACGGTGATAATTTTATTATCACACGACCAGAAGCAACAGCTTTCATGTTGACAGTTCAACACCATTCATTGCTATGTCTAATATTAGACATTAGCAATGGCAATATCTTCAAAACGATTCACGTTGTATCTTTGCACACAGTGTCGGGGTCCACATGGATTCATAGCTTTTTTTCCGAAGGTGGAAAAATCCTCATGGTCTATCCTCCGCTCGGGGACGCGGAGGGATTTGCTGGACTTTTACTGGATAAAAAAACCACCTATGCGTTCTTCGTCTGCCTTTCCGGGGTACCGGGTCGTCTCAATGTCCACTGTACTGCGTACTGTTTGAAAGAAATACAGTGCACAGGCAAGTGATGGAACACGGTTTGGTTTTAGTTAGTTAAAGTCTGACACGCCTTTCCACTTCGCCCAGAGCAGGAGAGGTCATTTGATGAATTCCCAACCAAAAAAATATGTTTTTTTTTTATTTAATAATTATAAACTAGTGCTTGACTGCAATCCCGCCTGATGGTGAGCAGTGACGCAATCATTGATTTTAAAGCGCACTAGTTTATTAAGCCTATTCACTTAAAAAACTTAGGAATAGAAAGAATGACGGCAGTTGAGCGAGGTGATGCAATGTTAAACCCAAGACCAACACGACCAAACGATGCTGCGCTAGAGGGAGATTGATCTGGAGACTCTCCACGATCAAACTCCTTGGTGTTCATCCACCAGGCAAAGTCTTGCCGCCAAGCAGTTCGTCGTGTCATGATGTCTGGTGAAGCCGTTTTTTTTTATTTTTTAGCAGTGGTGCAATCATTGATGATAAAACGCGCTTATTAAGCCAGAAGTAGATTGATCTGGAAACCCAAACAAACTCCCGACACAACAACATTTGGCGCATCGTACCCGCCACAAATCGTAACACAACTGCTCAGACCCGTCCTCCGTACGGCTTCACCAGACATCATGCCGGAACACGATGAATCGCTTGGCGGCAAGACTTTGTATTACGCAATTAGGGTGCCAAATACCTAAATGTTTTCATTACCTTATAGTAGATAGCTGTACACCAGCCCTATTTCTCAAGAGGATCCCAGACAAACTTCATTGCGTAGTCTTCTTATGTGCTCATAGATATATTTTGATATACATAGGTAACCATATTTGACTAGGTTTGTTTGACAAAGCTAATAATAATCGCTGCAGACGCTACCTGCCGAATATGAATACTATTGTTACATTTTATAAGACTAACTAGCTTTCCGCCCACGGATTCGCCCGCGTGGAATTCGGTTATATCGCGTTTTTTAGATTTCCCTCGGGAATAAAACTAATTAAATGACGATTGATCAGTTTTCGACCGGAGATGAAAAATGATTAAATTACTAAAATGGCTATTAAAAACAAAGGGTTGATCGTAGAAGGGTGAAAATTTAGGATTGTATGTATTTTTGTATGTTGTAGGTATCATAAAAAAATAGAAACCAAAAATTTTGTCAAAAAATAAAAACAATTTTTGGGGTGGACTACCCCTAAAATTTAGGGGATTAAAAATAGATTTTGGCCGATTCTCAGACATACTCAATACGCTCACAATATTTGATGAGAATCGGTCAAGCCGTTTCGGAGGAGTATGGGAACGAAAATTGTGACACGAGAATTTTATATATAAGAAGATGAAACACGTTGAAATAAAAAGATTTGATGGTTTTTAAGGGAGTTGAGAATAGTAGATGGGACTAGGGTCGATGGAATCAATTGTCGAGACATTTAGAAGGCTATAATTCGAGTAGGGTTTGACTCTTTTATCTATTTTCATTAAACACTTTTTTTTCATTTCAAATATAAGGAAAATAAAACTAGTTGTTTATTTAAACTACTTTTTTTGGAATTTCGTCACAGATACATTGCAGATTAGTCATCATCATCCCAGCGTTAATCCCAGTCGCATCCGAAGCCTTTTTCAGCTTTGGAGTCTGGGGTCCGCTTTACCAGTCCAACTGCTGATATGGCTAAACTTCGACATTTTCCGTGAAGCGACTGCCGTCTGACCTCCACAACCCGAAGGCGACATCGAAGCATTGCAGTTAGACCAATTGTTGGATTTTTGAGGGCTCCAACAACCCGTAACGACTGCCACTTGATGTTCGTATGGCAACCAGGACCAACGGCTTAACGTGCTTTCCGAGGCACGACCAGACCAGTGCAAATATTCATATTCATGCATAAAAATACTTGCACTGTGCGGGGATCGAACCTGCGCCACCTTGCGCAGCGGCCGCATCCGCTACCGCTACGCCACGGAGGCTGTCGACATTGCAGATTAGTATCCCGCCAATTTATGTCGCCTTTTTAAATTTTAAATATGGAACTCGCGGCGTAAATTTTGCGGCTTATTCCGTTAAAAGATATTTGCGTGAAGAGCACACTGGCTGATTAGAAACTCACATTTTTAATTAGTTTTTATTTGTAACATAGATCTCTTCACAGCTTGTCAGCTGTGTTTTTCAGTTTGCAGCTCTATTTTTAAAGTTCATTTCGGTGGGAATTAATTTGTATGAATTTTTCCTTCTCTGCAGCATTTCCTCGCAGCAGCAAGCAGCATTTTCCATCCAATAATCAGATCAGAACAACACTTCTTTCCGAGTATGAGAAATGAAAAATTACTTCTTGTAGTTTTTTTTGTTGTGATTAAGACTATGATCAGATACTTAGTCTTAAATAAAATAATACTTCATATTTCCCTACATTTCGACAAATTTCTAAAATTTGTTTGTTGCTGAAATCAGATTAGATTAGATTTTAAATGTTTCATGTGACGGATATTATTATAGTAATTTAGACAAAAATAAAACACTATTTTTAATAAAATTGGAGTGCTATTCTTTGGTGAGTGCATCACTTGAGAATGACCGGACATATGCGACTGTTTTTTGAACTTATAATTTTGTAAGAATATGAGTTAAATTTTCTATGTAATGAAAAATTTGGAAAAGTTTTTTTGAAAATGTTGGAATTCGTATAAAATTAAACTTCCATTTTGTATAGGATTTTTGTAATTTCCACAAGACAATGTCTGCTCATCGTCATGCGTCGTGCTCATCCTGACTTCACCCAACGCTGAACTTTTTTTTATTTTTTTAAAATAATTATAAACTAGTGCTTGACTGCAATAAGAACCTATTCACTATAGCTTTGAAGACACTTAAATATTGTAGTCAGATGGAAACACCGCCGCAGGCAAAATGTTCCAGTCCTTCGACGTACGCTGTATAAATACAATCTGTTGCTAAAAATATCGTACTCTTGATAATAATCACAGAAAAAAATACGGTATCGTATTGATAGATTAGTAGTTGTTTATTGGTTCTGAGTTTCTCACGGATCTAACATTTGTAGGATTCATTTAATTGTCTCATTGTGTTTAATAATAACAGACTGAGGTTCTCCAAGGTCATTGTAGTATCATAATATTCTATACTTCTATACTACCTCCGTATGGTACCGGGCCAAAAATAGTAGCAACCCATATCCTCCCGTGGGTATCGTAAGGGGCAACTAAGGGAACTAAGGCGTCGAGATTGAAATGAAATGAAATCAAATCGTTTATTAAGCAAGTAGGATCACTGATCACTTTTGCACGTCATGTTTATTATTATTTTTTTTCTTTTTTTTTTTAACTAGATGAAGCCGGCATTTCCTAACTGACTACCTCTGAGACCTCATTTTTCAAGTCCAGACATTGCTTAATAACAATGCTTAACAGAGCGAGCAGCTCAGTCCCAAGCTTTATTGTCTTCTAAATAATCTGTGATTTTATAATACCCCTTTTTGCAAAGCTTGGCCTTTATCATCATTCTCCTGCCCTTGTCCCAATTTATTTGGGGTCGGCGCAACATGTCTTTTTCTTCCATACATCCCTATCAGAAGCCATCTCGGCAGTCACCCCCTTCTTAGCCATATCATCCTTCACACATTCCATCCATCGTTTCTTTGGTCTTCCCCTACTCTTATAGCCATCAACATTCATAATTAAAAACTCTCCTCACGACATTCTCCTCATTTCTCCGTAACACATGCCCGTACCATGACAACCGATTTCCACACAACTTTTCAGCTACCGGTGCCACTTTCAGACTTCCTCTTATGTACTCATTTCTTATTCTATCCATTCGTGTAACACCACACATCCCTCTCAGCATTCTCATCTCGGCTGCATGCAATTGCCTTTCATTCAAAGCTTGGCCTTTATATGGTTTTTAAATCGTATAATGGGTAAGTTTCGAATGTCCATGGGTAGCTTGTTCACCTCTTTGAACTTTTCTCTAAGAGAATCTCTAGGACCAAGGTTGTAAATGGCTCCAACAGACCTCTTCTGTAAAACAAAGATGGTATTAATGTCCGCACAAGTTCCTCAGAGAAGAATCCCATAAGTCATAAGACTATGAAAATAACTAAAATAAACAATTCTGGCTGTCTCCACATCAGTTATCTGTCTAATTTTCTTAACAGCAAAGGCGACAGAACTGAGTCTACCCGACAGCTTCTCAATATGAGGACCCCATTGTAACTTGGCGTCAATAATTAATCCAAGAAAAACTGTCGACTAGACAGGGATCAACTGTACTCCATTCAGTTGAACATTGGTACTTAGCTGCCACACATTTAGCGTAGAAAATTTAACGACGTTTGTTTTTTTTTTTTTTCATTTAAAAGAAGGTTATTTACATTAAAACAATGGACAACTTCGGAGAGTGCATTGTTAACTTCGTTAAAATTTGCTAGCTGACGCTTGACTTTAAAAATAAGAGAAGTATCATCCGCGAACAATACTATGTTATGATCCCTCACGTGATGAGGTAAGTAATTAATATAAATTAAAAACAAGAATAGACCTAGAATTGAACCCCGCGGAACGCCCATGGTGACCACAGATCCTGCAGATCTCTTGCCATTAACATCAACATTCTGAATTCGATTATTCAGGTAAGAAGTCAGAAGGTCGAGAGCTCTGTCCCTTAAACCATAATGGTACAATTTCCTAATAAGAGTATCATAATGTACGCAATCAAAGGCCTTGGACAAATCACAAAAAATACCAAGAGCATCTTGCGATTCCTCCCAGGCCCAAATATGTTTTTTAGCAACGCCACGCCCGCATCTGTAGTTGAACGACCCTTTGTAAAACCAAATTGTTTCACATAGAATAAATTGTGTAAGTTAAAGTGCCTCAACAACTGTTTCAAAATTAATATTTCACAAATTTTGCTCAAAGTTGGTAATATCGATATTAGCCGAAAATTCGTGGGATCAGTTGTACTACCAGATTTGAACAGTTGAATTACTTTGCTAAGTTTCATCAAATCAGGAAATATACCAGATGTGACACAAGAATTAAAAACAATTGCTAAGAAAGGTGCGATAACATCTATTATTGAAGCTACAGTATATACTGACAAACCCCAATGATCGGCAGTTTTTTTACATCAAGATCCTTAAAAGATTCTATAATAATATCCTTAAAAGATTCTATAATATAAGATTCCCCAATGGAAAACCTTGGGGGAGGCCTTTGTCCAGCAGTGGACCTCTATAGGATGAAGATGAAGATGAATACTTAAAATGGTCTTCACAACCCAATGACTGAGTAATACTATTCCTGTTGGTACAACTAAAGAAAGAAAAAAATGTTAACTTGTGGCAAATATGACGCACAAAAAACATATTTATGAAATGGTTGTTCGACTGGTTGATTTTCAAAGAACCTTCGAATGGTACCTAGGTTCAACGACTTCTTGTATTTTCCCGGGCACAGATCGGCCAGGATCTCGGTAAATAAAAAATGTCACCTATTCACGGACCTACCGCGGCAAATGTAGCTAAATCCGATCGATCGACCGATACGTATAACATGTGAGTATCTAAGCAATTTAGCGGCTAGAAAACGCGGGCTTTACCTTAATTGAAAATTCGTAAGACAAGGGGACATCGGCCGCCGGCATGAGTTACCACCCACCAGACAAAGTCATACCGCCAAGCGATTCGTCGTGTTCCGGCATGATGTCTGGTGAAGCCGTACGGAGGAGGGTCTGAGCAGTTGTGTTGTGATGTACAGTCAAGACCAAAAGTCGAGTTACAATCTCACAAAACTATGGCCAAGCAATACTAGTTGTAGTTACGACCTTCTTCTATAATAAAGTTTGATACACACTTATACACTTTGACAACTTGCTGCCCGCTTATGATTGTTAGGTACTACTTACTAATTTCAACGCTCACAGTAAGTGTTTAAATAGCCTAGCGGTTCTCGTCTTGATTGGCGTTCAAGGTGGTTCGAGTTCAAATCTAATAACTTACAAAATATTTTTGAAATGTTTATTGGTGAGTTATGAATGCTGACAACAAAAATATGTAAAAATACCGGTCCGCAACTTAACGATGATACTTTATTTTAAGATTTTTTCTATATTAGAGTCATTATAAAAAGATGACGGTAGATTTGAAACAAACTGAACAAAAAATATTCCACTACCTACAATAACTATTAATAACTACAATAACTCAAATAATATTACTTAGCTGTTGTTGGTTGGTGAACATATAGTTACGAGTTCGTGTTATTAGTTTTACTTTTTTAATCAATATGCAGGCATATGCAGCAATATATCTCAAATATCATAATATGAAACCAGCTTTTGTGTAAGTTGTTTTTATTATTATTTGGGTAAGGTGCAAACCAATCTCTTGTTGAAAGTGTGTAATAAATTTGTTATTGTTTTAGAGAAATACTGTAAGCCAAAGTCAAAAGGTTGGAGGACGAAGGTGGCTTATGTGTCGAGACAAGTGGAACGAAAAAACAATATTTACCGTTGAATAAACCTTTAAATCTTGCGAAGAAGAGAGGTTGCATTTGTGGTTTAAAAATAAACTGGCGATACTGGTGGAGACTTATCGAGCTAATAAAAAAAAAAAAAAAAAAACAATTTATAACAATCACAGTGCAGAAGTGTCCTACAAAGTGTTTTAAATATTATATATCATAATAACGGACTCTAAACCAACCCGTAAAGTAATTTAGCTAAGTGACAGTAATATGTTCGGTTGGCTTAATGGCTAACAGATGTCGCCTTTTGCAATTACAATACATATTACTTTTTGTAAATTATAAAAACAATAATTTCGGAATTCGATAAGAAATAAGTTCGTTTACTTTTGAACTAAGAAAGCGCTTGAAGATTATAATCTCATGCCTTCAAACTCCGAAAAAAGGCACTGCAGCATTGTCTACACACGCGCCGCACACGCGCTGTGCTATACACGCAAAAAAATTGTAAATGTAATAAGCACTGTTTTGTGTTCTAAGTATAGATTATTTTATGATTGTAATAATATTCAGGTTAAGCTTCAATCCTCTTTTCTTTAAGAAAATGAATAATTAAGCTATAACCTCTTTAATGATAACATGTAATACTATAACTTTCATATCTAAAAACCAAAAATGTTTTTTATATTTTTACCATAATAATATCATAAGTTTGTCAAGGATTACTTTTATATAAAATATTACAATGCTGCCATTTCAACATTTGTTTCATTTATTAGTATAAGTATATCTATACCGAATAATATATAACTTTATAATATATTGCATTATATTATATATTATGTTACATCTATAGTAAACTAAAACATATAATAAAAACCTATTTTGGTATAAATATTCAGTAAATTTTCCTATTCGTTTAAATATTATTTGCAAACATTTTTATTTTAAAATACAAATCAGTTATCATAATTTTAAATTATATGAAACAACAAAAAGATTTGCCGTTATTAAGGATCGAACCCACAATCGCTCGCTTATGATAGACCATTGTTAAGTGCGGCCGCTAACTTAACTTCAAATGAAGTAACGAAATTTTGCATTACTTTAAAGAAAGATCAAGACTGCGATAATAAAAATAATGCGTTAGTGTGCGTGGCCGGTTTAGCGCAGGCGACAGTAGTCTTTAAGGTGGGAATGGACTTCTACAGCTGATTGTACGTGCCGGGTACGATGCGCGAAATGTTGTTGTGTCGGGAGTTTGGTTGTGGAGGGCTTCCAGATCAACCTCCCTCTGGCGCAGCATCGTTTGTCGTGTTTAACATTGCATCACCGCGCTCAACTGCCGTCTTCCTTCCTATTTACTCAGTTCTTTTGAGTGAGTAGGCTTAATAAACTAGCGCGCCTTACCATCAACGATTGCATCAGTGCTTACCATCAGGCGGGATTACAGTCAAGCGCTAGTTTGTAATTTACTTATATATATAAAAAAAAAATTAACCGTAAGTATTTCGAAGAGTTTCACTTTTGTACTTACTAGATAATATGTATCTATTATTCTATTGAAATGACGAAATCAGAGCAAAATCGTGACAAAACTGACAAGTGTTCTAGTTTGACTATTATGGCAGAAGCAAAAGTGCCCTCTCTAAAGACTACGACTACATTTGAGTAATCCGTACTAGTGTTACTTTAATGTTAGTTAAATGCTAACGGATTGTAATTAGGTATTGGATCTTTATGAATTATTTGGTCAAAATAATAGTAATCAATATTATCATCACCCTTAGACAATCTCTTAGCTGCCTCGGCTTATTTTTAATATTTTTATTACGGGGAAAGGAGACGGGCGAAAGTTCATACAAAGTTGGGCCTGATTGTACAGCAACGAATATTGCTTTAAATCATTTCAATATTATTACTATTTAAAAAATAAAACTTTATTTAGAATGACAGATTCGGAGAAAAAAGAAATAGGGTATTATTAGCTTGCACAAAACTAACCTCAATTGCGTTTTTATAAGTTTTCTTACAAGCTGTCAGCGCTCATATGGTATAATTAAATAATTATTCAGACTTTTTATTAGACTAGATTTTATCAGAATGTATTTTTATGACATTAACACATCGAGAGTGTGGTTTCCAAAGGGCCGGCGGCGCTTAACTGCATATTAAATGTTACAAAGGAGATTAAAAAAGAATTAGGAAAACCATTTACAATCTAATTATAGAAAACAGTAAGCAGGAATAAAAATCATATTTCTCTTATATCGATTTATTAATCATCCAATTCATCATATACAATTAATGCTAGCAAAGGTGGCGAAGCTCGTGAGGGAGCAGGACTCTCAGCGCCCTCACGCCTCTAGCCGAAGCAAATGACGCCCTGATCGGGAGACAATATTGAACTCCCGGCCATCATAGGTGCTGGTATGAACAAAAAAAAAAAAGAATCAAAATCAAAAATCATTTATTCAAAATAGGCTGAGATACAGCACTTTTTGAACATCGTTGTTACATAAGACAGTCCCCCAAAACGCCCACCCATCGACACTTCCTAGTGCTTTCGCTGGGAAGAAGAAGTGGCGGAACAAACTCCCCAGCAGCACAGCTGTCTGTTCATTTAAAAAAAAACATGACTTTATACAATAATATGTTCGTACAGTAGTGAAGACAAGAAAACAACAACAATGAAATTATTTATCATATGCCAGCTAGCCACGCTAAAATACCAACAAAGCAAAAACAAAATATCATTAAAATGGAAATGTAAAAAAGTAAAAACTTTTAAGTACCTAAATAAAGGCCCCAGGTATAAAAGGCGTGACAGCTCACATATTTATGCATTGTGAAAAAAAATTATATGAATAAAGAAGAAAAAAGAAGTAGCGGAACAAACTCCCCAGCAGCACAGCTGTCTGTTCATTAAAAAAAAAAAAACATGACTTTATACAATACTATGTTGGTACAGTAATGAAGACAAGAAAACAACAACAATGAAATTATTTATCATATGCCAGCTAGGCACGCAAAAATACCAGTAAAGCAACAACAAAAAATAAAATATCATTAAAATGGAAATGTAAATAAGTAAAAACTTTTACCTAAATAATAGCCCCAGGTATAAAAGGCGTGACAGCTCACATATTTATGCATTGTGAAAAAGAAAATTCCCTGAACTCATATAATGTGTCAGTAAGCTAAATCTGGAGAAAGGTGTCATTTACGGAATAATATGCTTTTAAAACTAAGCTTGGATTTGATTTGTGCTTTAAATGCATTGTAAGGCAAGTCTAGCAAAGCAGAGGGTATGTTATACAAAGAAATACAACAGACTTAAAAAAAAGCACCACAAAGTGAAATATAACTAATTTCGGAAGTCGGTGGCAAAAAGGAATACATAATATGTTCACGATCATGGTGTCTTTGGTTTTTGTATATTCGTTTGTTAGCTACATCGATATTAGACTATGAAGTTGATTCATCATGTTCACTTGTTACATCTACTGATGCTGAAGATCCAGATGGTCCAGTCCAATCCAAAAAAGTCCAGTGAAATCTGAAAAATAATTTTGTCATGAGACTTTTGTGTAAAAAAAGGTGAGAATGCAAACAGTGCTGGAAAATGTATGTCTCCTTTTATCTACACCTTACAACTAACAACAAATACAGGCTGCAATATAATTCTTTGCATTTTATTACATTGCCTAACTATATTACACTAGCTTTTGTTCGTACCTTTGTAAACCCATATCCCATTTATTCCTTTTCCAAATCTTTCACATGAATGTGACAATAATATAGTAGTATTACCATATGGTAGTTTCAAATACAAAACAACTAAACCTAATAAAACTCACATTCTGAGGCAGTATCTATGAGGAAATGACTATGAATTCTTCTTTCTTGAACGGTGTCAGAACGCAATAAATAAGATATTGCCCGCAAAACTGAAATCCACAGTTCACGCACACTTGGCGATGTCCAGTCATTGAAGATGGAAGTTGCTCATCTGTGCTCAAAGTATTCACGACTAAATCTCTGCATCCTTGGCAAATATGATGTGATCCTTTGTCCTACAACAATATTAGTATGTTATTTACAATTTCCACAAATAATAATTACAGATTTATGAATCAGAACATTGTATATGTTTGTTGTACAAAATAAAAACGGTGAGAAAACTGTATCTTTTCAAAAAAAAATATTGGATTGTTATTTACGGCTTCCACAAATAATAATTACAGAATTATGATGCAGAACATATAAAAAGAACTATCTTCCGTAATTGATAATCAAACTGCAAATCTTACTTGGAACATAAATAAATCAAGTTCAATAGAGTGATATATATATATATATATATATATATAGGAATATTATTAGTGAAACTTACTTCAATAATATACATAGATATGTATAGGTATCCTTGCTGGAATAAACTCGGAAACTATCACAATATGAAGTTTTATTTAGATACATAAGTTTTAAGTAAATACTTACGACTTGAGGTGCAACCCATTGCTCTATAACTGAAAGAATGCTTTCCGCTTTTATTTGTCGTAATCCGATAGAATTACCCTGAGAAATGCCGCAATTTATGCAATAAAGACTTTGGTCCGTCATTGTACAGTTGTTTCGAAATAAGTCACGCATTTCTCACAACAAAATAATAACCGTCAGAATCCTAAATACGTTGCCAAAGACGCAAAATAATATAAAACGACACAAAAATCACAAAAATACAATATCCACTACGGCAAGTTCAAACCCGGAAGGGAATAATTTTTGACGTTTGGCGTCACGTTGTCACGTTGTCACGAGTTTACTTTGTTGCCTGTATAATAAAAAAGTTGAATTGATTATTAAATCGATCTGTTGATCAATTTGTTTTAAGATGTTTTTGTAAATAAGTAAATAATAGGTAATATAATTAAGACCTTATATTAAAAGATTTTCTAAAACGAATCTATAGAAATGTACTGATTCATTTTTAATTTTATTTTTGTAATAATTTGATGTATCGATTAGAACTTATTAATGATTCGCATTTCATCTGGTAACATTGTTGAAAATTGAAAGTAAAGAAAGTCAGTATTATTTCATTAAATATTATCTTTTTTATTCTGACGAATCCAGAATTAGTAATAAATGATTGAAAACAAAAAAATAAATGAAAATTATTGACAAATAACTCATTTGTGTACAGTTCAGGCCCAATTTCGCCCGTCTCCTTTTGATCGCGTATTTATGTAATATTTAAATTATTTAACCATTTATGTACCCACATAATATAAACAGATAAGAATAAACAGAATAGAAAAAGGTACAGAGGTAATGTTTATTACATATAAGCATTACCTCTGTACCTTTTTCTGTTCATCATTTTATAAGAAATCTCTTCCAGCATCCCTGCAAAAGGACTATGGTGTAAACAGCATGTAGAAAGTAAAGAATACAAAAGATAATATAAAAACAAAATCTATACTCTACATAACATATAAAGCCAAAGATTTTGTTTGTTTGTTTGAACGCGCTAATCTCAGGAACTACTGGTTCGATTTGGCCAACGTAAAATTCTTTTTGCGTTGGATAGCTCATTAATCCAGGAAGGCTTTCGGCTATATAACATCACGCTGCAACCAATAGGAGCAGAGCATATAAAAAAACACATCGAAACCTACGTGGGTGAAACCGCGAGGCGCAGCTAGTTATTTATAAAAACAAAAATTATTATTATCTACTAACATACATACACTTGATGTGTAATATATGTATTACACATCTTTCTTCTCTTCAATAACAAATAAAAATAGAACCACAGAAATGATCCATATTAATATTATAAATGTGAAAGTAAGTTTGTTTTTTTTTTGCTCAGCTTTCATGCCTAAACTACTTAACGGAGTTGAATGAATTTTGACAAAGAAATGGTTATATTCCCATATTCCGATATTCCCACAGGATCGAAACTTACGCGGTTGCACAGCTATGATTATCATAATGAGCCTATAATGTTCCCACTGTTGGGACACAGGTCTCGGTGAGAGGGAGTGGGCCGTAACCTACCACGTTGGCCTAGTGCGGGTTTGCAGATTTAATACATATACTCAAATATTAAACATGAACTATGAAGAAGGGGAAAGATAATTCCTCTTCTTCTGTATGTATAATTTCAATATGAAAAATGTTACCATATTTTAATTAACCCTTACCCACCTACCTGTCGTCTCAGAGACCGTAACGATTTATAATTTTCAAATATTTCCGCGTGTGAGTGGCGTGCGTCTAAGCGAGTACATGTACCTTTTCTACACATCACTCACTGACACTGTCGCGTACTCAGTGTCGCGTGGTGTCGCGCTAGCCCTCGGCAAGTGTGTACGTGCGCGCGTTTGGTCAGGGTAAGTTGGTAGGGGTGCGTGGCCCTTGACAAGTCGGAGGCCATGGTATTCCATGGCCCCCGGCGTGCGCCGGCGCCGGGATCACATATCGTGGTAAGTGGTGCCCGGATAGCTGTCGAGTCCACCATGAAGTATCTGGGATTGGAGCTCGACAGCCGATGGGAATTCGGACCCCACTTCCGGCGGCTTAGAATCAAAGGTCTACTCAGCATCATCATCATCTCAGCGTTAATCCCAGTCACATTCGAAACTGTTTAGCTTTAGAGTCTGGGGTCCGCTTCACCACTCTAACTGCTGATTTTGGCTTAACTTCAATATTTTCCGTGAAGCGACTGCCGTCTGACCTAAACAACCCGAAGGCGATATCGAAGCATTGCAGTTATCTATCCTATATATCCAGTAACGACTGCCATTAAATGTTCTTTTGGCAACCGGAACCAACGGCTTATCGTGCTTGCCGAGGCACGACCAAACCAGTGCAAATATTTGTAACGCGCGGGGATCGAACCCGCGCCTCCTTGCGCAGCGGCCACATTTGCTACCACTACGCTACGGAGGCTATTAATCAAAGGTCCACTTTTATTCCAATTAATTGACGACGCGGTTGGCATAGTGACCGAGCTACTGACTGTTGCACTGCGTTTCGCAGGTTTGATTCCTGCACGGAATATCTAAATAATTGTATTGCCTACAGATGGTTGTTCCGGGTCTGGCTGTTTGTGTATGGACGTTTGTAAGATCACCCACGATCCCAGAGTAATTTTTAGGGCGGAAGGCTTCATAAAAAAAACTGTCGCCTGTCACGATTAAAATAACCTACAGGTATTAAATCAGAAATGAAGAGATCCGCAGGAGAACGAGAGTAAGCGACATAGCCCAAAGAATTACAACACTTATGTGGCAGTGGGCTGGGCACATTGCCCGTACGACCGATGCCCGATGGGGCCGACGGGTTTCGAGTGGCGACCATGCACCGGAAAACGCAGCGTGGGTAGGCCCCCGACAAGGTGGGCCAACGACCTGGTGAAGGTCGCGGGCAACCGCTGGTTGCGGGAGGCGTAGGACCGGTCATCGTGAAGATTCGTGGAGGCCTATTTCCAGCAGTAGACGTCTTTCAGTTGAAATGGTGATGAAGATGATGATAGATATGAAAATACAAGGCTTTTTAGTGACTTAGCAACAAAATATATATTCATTTAACAATTTAGAATCAAAGACTTCTCTTATTCTAATTAATTTACCAAAAATTTAATTTCCGTGAGAAGCTTTGTAAAGTTATCGAAAATTGTATCAAGATCTATTAATTGCTTCGCCAAAATAGGGCCAAATTAAAATTTATATTTCATACATAATTCATCGTCTGATTTCTCAGTAACAGCCATTTCTAGATGGGAAATTAATCAAATAACTTTTATCGCTCCGTTCGGGTCTGGTGTCTTCTATCTGTGCCTTCAGCTGCGAGGTTTGAATCTGAATTTCACTAGAATAGAATAGAATAGTTCTTTATTTGCATAGTAAGTAGGTACAAAATATAGATGTTAAGTTTTTGAAAGGTCCCTTATACTGACTACCTTAACTAAGGCATGCAAACAAAAGCTAAAATCAATAAACCTCCGATAATAATCTCATTCGATACATATTATAAATACACATTGTTAAAACAAATAAATGTAAATTAAATAAATATAAATTAACCATGTCAAATGAAATTAAAAACAACACAATTCATTACGTAAAGTCAAAAAAATATGTCCGGTTTATGGTCAATAGGTACAGTTCAGATCTACATTCTACAAGTCAGTAATACAGAGATGTCACATTATCAATTTAACTTCTCATGTGATAAAAAACTTTTAAAACTTTTAATTTTTTTTCAGAATCGATCGGTATGCCTTTCCCATTTCACATTTGCGTGATATTATGTGTTTTGAAATTTTCGCACTTCAATTTTATCAATGCTTAAAAATATTTTATTTCAAACAGTCGTTTGAGAATCAACGAGGACCAGCATTCGTGACAATAGTTTTCAAGGGTTTCCCCTGCAAGCTCTATCTCTATGACTCAATGCAAAGATAAATACGAAAGCTTTAAGCATAATCTAGAAACTTATTGAACTTACATAACCTACGATAGAACAGCCAACGAGGAAGAGAATCTAATATCCATGCATGCACAAAAACATTACGGTCCATAAGAATTTATATCAAAATAACAAGTCACTTACTTAGTTTCCTGTTAAAGGAAATTCAACTCTATATGGTGGATATACAGTGTGGTTTTGGTTGGAGGTGTTTTGTTGTGATTTCCAAGAGGGGGAAATGAGGCTCTTGCGCTGGCGCAGCCAGTGTGACGCGAGCGTCGGCGCGCTGTGCCCGAGCGGTTTTAACGGTTTGCGAACTACGTCAAATCGATACAGAACTGCTTTCAAGTGAAAGTGTCAGGGTGTTGTGATGCACGTGCAGTGTTAAGTGTTCAATCGATTAGAAGAGTGTGATAACCAAAATCGATTTACAAGTTAGTGCAGTGATCGATCACAGCATTGAATAACACTACGGTAGGTCAAGTGGTTCCGTACAACTATCTTTTTATGTACATTCGCGGAGAGAAAACGTCGTTCGTCAGTCTGTCAAGTGATTTTTTTCATGGCAATTATTGTAGGAATGTTGGTTTGCGAAACTGATCAACAGTATCTACGTCATATAATTTATAAGTTACAGTGAACATGTGCACGCTAATTTGATATCTCCTTATTTGGAATACGGTTGATGTTTCGCTTATTTAATTTCGGTTTAAATTTGGTTTTATCTCTCTGTCTTTTAAAAGCGACCTATGGCGAATCAATGGCATTTAGATTCATTCCGTTTGCGACCTTGCTCATCAGACCTTTTCTATTAATCTCTTTGATCCAACCCTAAGATAAATAGTGTTTAGATTGAATAGCTTTATAAAAGAATGTTTAGTTAAACCAAGGCTTAGAACTAATATTAAAAAAAAAAAAAACAACTACATACATAATCAAAATCAAAACATTTATTTCAAATAAACCAGTTACGAGCACTTTTGAATTGTTAGAAGGTCGGTCAGTCAATAAGATGAAGCTAGTCACCTATTCCAAAGAGTAGGTATCTATGGAGAAGAACGGGCAAGAAATTCCACGGACACTCTTTAAAATTAAAGCTCAAGCTTTTGATACAAATATTTGATTACATAATGCATATTGAAATCAACCGTGTGAGAACGATGCAGAAATATATTGTAGGTACGTTGAGAGCGTCCATTGTGGAAAACACAAAAAAAAAAAAACAATTCAGAAACTAAAATACGCCGTGGCAGTTAAGAGATGACCAGTCCCCTCTGACAGTGTCCGTTCACGAACATGACGTATGGATCAGCATCATTCAGCTCAACTATACTAAAGGGAACCTAATGACCCAATACACACGCCACCACCAGCGAGACATTTGAGTGAGCATGACATACTCTCAACAGCCAGATCACAATCAAATCAATAAAAAAGACTAACCCAACAAATAGATGCTTTACAGCAAGTACATTGTGCTCACGTGCCACGAGTGTGCCATGCATATGACGTAGACATAGTTTATCTAAGACACAAGTGTTCAATTTAATCAGAGAAGTAAATCTTGACATTGGTTATTGCTAGAAACTAATGTTGATCTGACTTGTTAAGTTACCATACCTAAAGGGTAAGAACTGTCTATCTGTGTCATGATCGCGTCATGAGGCAGATAAGATAGAAACAGAAATTGATTTTTTTTTTGTTCTTTTTCGTAGCCTATTAAAGTCCCATTGCTGGGCTAAGGCCTCCCCATTTCCTTCCAAACCTCATCTCCCTGTCTTGTACTATCTCTGGCAAACATGGTCTGCGAACTAATTAAAAATACTAGGCTCAAAGAAA